>PVKB01002177.1:6164-308108 GCA_004027205.1 Ctenodactylus gundi
CCCCGCCCCGAGACACACACACACACACACACACACACACACACACACACACACAACCTCCAGACCATGCCAGGCTTTGTTGTTCTTGTCCCCGGCAGAGCCCTCAGCTCTGGCTGGGCCTGACCTGCCAAAGAACTGAGGACCAGGCTAAGAGAAGAGCTGGGCTGGCAGCCAAACAGTGTGAGGAGTTGATAGAATAAAGTCAAAACAAAGGCAGAGCAGCCAGGACTGCAGGTGCCTTTGTGAGGTGCGCTGTGGCGGCTGTCACTGCTGTTCCTTGCCACTCTGGAATGTCAGGGCAGCACAGTGACACTTCCTGTCACTAAGTGCTTTGTGATCCAAATGCTCAGCTCAACTAAAACCGTAACCTCATTTCTGTGCTCTTCTGTCTGGACAGAGGACAAAAAGTTGACCTGGCGTGAGACCCACCATTAAGGACCCAACCTGGCCTGGTGCAAAGAATCTCTCTAGGAGAGAGTAGGTAGACTGAGATGAGCCGGGAACAGGTCTTGAAGGACAGGCAGGGACAGGACAGGTGGCACAAGAGGCGTGCCCCTCTTATCCTGGCCCATTCCCTCAATCCAACACTTGCCACCTGCTTTGTCCACTCCAGTGTCCTTGCTGGGAGGAACCATGGCTGTGCATCAGGCCTGGGGCCACCTTCTTCCAGTATCTGCCTCCTGCTGAGGGATTGTTTAGGAAACTCCTGCAGTGAGCCAAACACCTGTGAAATCAGATCTCTAACCTAAGCTGGCTGCAGACTTTCCCCAAGGCTCTGCTGAGCCCAATTCTGGAAAGGCTGCTGAGAACTTGGCCCCGCCCCGGAAAGAGGCCTGTTCCTGCCTTAGAGAGAGGAAAACTCAACATCTGCCCTCAGCCCTAGCCCTACCTTGCCTCCTTCCTCTTTCAGTAACGGTTATTGAGAGAGGTGGGGACCGTCCAGCTTGCAGGCCCAGTGGCCCAGGTCATTGTCGCATTCAGGATGAGTTAATTAAATCTTTTGCTAAACATAGCACACAGATTTTTTAGGAGTTGATCATTTTGTATGGCCAAAAAAATAAAATGATGTTGCAAATATCCAAATGGCTCTTGGCAGAAAAAAAAGGAGGTTCCTCATGCCTATATTTATGCAGAATAGTGGCACATACCTGTAATTCCAGCACTTAAGAGGCCAAAGCAAAAGGATTGCCATGGGCCACATAGTGAGCTCAGGATCAGCCTGGACCACGAAAAAAAAAAGGGGGGATTTATTCAAATAACCTCTCCCAGGGCATCTCCTGTGATCCTCCCACAGACTACCTTACCCACTTGAGAGATGATGGAGCTGAAACACAGGTGGAGCTCTTGCCCAAGCCCACACAGCAGCTAGGAAGACAAAGCCAGGACTGAAAGAAGGACCCGGCCTGCACCTGCCCTTGGCCCTGACCTCCAAGCTGAGCCCCCTGCAGCTCATTGAGTCACACCCACCTCTGGTTTTTCCTTCTGTCCCTGGCTCTTTCTCTTTTGTATCTCCCATTTTAAACAGCCCCTTCCAGGCTGGACAAGTGGCTCAGCGGTTAAAGCGCTTGCCTAGCAAGCACAAGGTCCTGAGTTTGATTCCCCAGCAAAGGACTAACCTGGGCATGGTGTTCCATGCATGTAATCCCAGCACTCCAGAGACTGAGGCAGGAGGACTGCTGAGTTCAAGGCTAGCCTCGGCTATATAGTGAGTTCAGGCCCAGCTATAGAGCAAGACCCAGTCTCAAAAAAAAAAAAAAAAAAAAAAAAAAAATTACATAAAAAAAAAACTGTTTTACTAAAATGCCTTTCTGTAATCATCATTCCTTGAGTTGCTCCCTCAGCCCTATCATCGCCCCACCCCCAGCCAAGCGCTCAGCTTGAGGTCCTCCCCACCTGGCCCACTCTCAGCTGGTGGGACCTGTGGGGATCAGAGGCAGGTCTGGACCCGGCCTCTGTCCTCACCTTCCACCTCTACTCAGGAGTTGTGTAGCCTGAAGCAACTTGTATGGCTTCTCTGGTTCACTAAGGACAGCTCTTTTAGAGGGTGTGAGGTGTGAACGTCCACACTCACTTTCCTACACTCACTCTGGGCAGCCCGACTTCCTGGGAGAGCACTCCTCCCCTTGGCTTCCCCCACACCAGAGTCTCCAGTGCCCCTTGGCGTTGACTGGGACCCTCAGCTCTGCCCTAGCCACAGCATCCCTCCCATATTTTGCTCCTGGCGGTTCCTCCATCCAGGGCCCCAGCGCCATCTCTGGGCAGGTGAGTTGGGGTGAGGTATTTGTGGAGTTGTACCCTACAGTTGTACAAAGTCCAGCTGGATCTACCAGGGCGGGTCTGGGGCCGAGATCCGTGTGGGAGTCTGGCGTGATGGGGTCAGGGGAGGCATGAACTGTGTGCGAGATTGTCCAAGGAGAGAGAGCGGAAAGGCTTCCTGGGCCGACCTCTGGGTGCAGGAATCCATTAACAGTCCAAGACAAAGCCCCGCATGCCAGGTGAAACCGGGGACAGGCTTGGGAAGGCGGGTAGTGAGTCTGGAGACCTTGTCCCTGGGGAGGGTCTTGAGGGGTTTCCAGCGAGGAAGGTGGGCGGCGGCAGGACAGGGGAGAGGCCTCAGCCCTGTGGCCTCGATCTTCTGAGGCTCCAGGAAGCCGATTACCCTGCAAAGCCCTGGCACTGACTTCCCAAATCCCCAATAATGCTTTTCTGTCACAGTGAGGGTTAACCCCACTTACGTAAAGGCCTTGCCCCCCTTTCAGTCCCCTTAACTCCATGATCCTTCTGGAAGCTTCCCCTTCCGAGGGCTCTGAGGCCAGGCCAGCCTCCACCCTGCTCCCTGCCACAGTGGCAGCTCAGGCCTGCTGAGGATGGAGGCTCTCCAAGACATGATGGGGACGGGAAGCCGAAACAAGACAGGATATTGGCTAAATATTGCTCTGATCTTCCCAGTAGCCCTGAGCAGCACTAGTAACAGCAGCAGCAGCCACCATTCACATTGGTTTTCCTAAGCACCCAGCACTGGAACACAGTGGGATTTTTTTTTTTAAGACGATATCCTGCTCTATAGCTGAGACTGGTCTTGGACTGACTATGTGGTGCTGGTTAGCCTTAGACTCAAGGCAATCCTCTTGCCTCAGCCTCCCTGGTGCTGGGATTACAGACATGCGCTACCACACCAAGCTTTATGTGGTGCTGGGGAATTGAACTCAGCGTCTCGAGCTTGCTAGGCAAGCGCTTTAATGACTATGCCATTCCTCCAGCCCCAGCTGTGAATTATCTACACTACAAGACAGGTAGTTGTCACTGTTGATGTTCAGACAGTTTGTCACATGCTCAGAAGGACAGTGCAGGGACAAGAACCACGGTCTTTTCCTCACTCTCTGTCGGGGCTGGGTCCCTGGCCCGAGGAGCAGAGCCTCCTTCTCTTACTCCCCTCGGAGCCAGGCCAGGGAAGGCAGGAGAGGCCCCCTGGGAGCCCCGAGTCAGCTCCAGGCTGTGTCCTCGCCCCATCAGTCCCGCAGACCCCACACTCCAGGCAGCTGAGAAAAATCCCAGCCAGCTCTGCTGCTGCTTGCAAACCTCCCACCACCATGCAGCCTTAGACCCTGGCTGGACCCAATCTCGTGGGCATCTGGAGATTGCCAGTCCTCCACGGGAGGGCAAGACCCTCAAATAATGGTCCCCAAACATCCCTTTATTAAGAGATTGGTCTGGGAAGCTGAAGCAGGAGGATGGCAAGTTTGAGCCCAGCTTGGACAACTTAGTGACTTAGCAAGACTTCATTATCAAAATTTTTTTTAAAAGTGCTGGGTGGAGCTCAGAGTGAGGGCCCTGGATTCAAACACCAGTACCACAAAAAAGAAAAAGAAATCAGGCTGGACATTCCAGGACCCAAGGTGAGCACCCACATGCAAACACCCTCCTGCCCTTAGGATACGTGTAGCAAGTGTCTCAAAGAGATGCCAGTGTTGGGGGCAACAGGGTTCACACATTTCCCATCAGGATTTGGCACAGAGAGCCAGCTACGAGCACAGAGCAGATGGAACCTGGGGACACTGAGCAGCCCAGGAGCTGGTGTGGGGACAGCAGGACTGGCTGGCTCCCAGGGGCACCTTGGTAACACTGCAGGTGTCGCCTGCTGATCCCCTGTGGAGACAGTAAAGATTAAGAGGATCATAAACTGCGTCCAGTGGCTGCCCTGGGAGAAATCTCCTCGGGCCAGAGCCCCTGCTGTGAGGGGCCTCAGAAAGTTGGGGACACTCCTGAGTTCAGAGGGTGTGCCGGAGGCAGGGAGACAGAGAGGAGCTGAGAGTCGGACAGGAAGGCCACGTGGGCCCAGAGAGGGAAAGGCAGAAACAGAGACGTGACAGGAAGCTGAGGTGGGTGGACACTGAGGCAGAGCCTGTCGCCGCCAGCCCCCAGTGGCCTTGTGCAGGTAGGCAGAGGCCGCCCTGGGACTGGCCAGGGCCAGGCCAGCTGCTCTGATGAGCTCCACTGTGGCTGTGGCCGTGCCAGCAGCTGTGACTGCCTCCAGGAAGGAGTCTCCAGGCAGCTGGGGCCTTGGGGAGGATCCGACAGGTACGACTTTTCTGGGAGGTGAGGCGTGGGCCTTGGGGAGCACAGCACCAGCCAGAGTAACTTAGGGCTAGCCCCGCAGGGTGGTGGGCGGTGGGAGGGAACGTGCTGGCAATCCCAGGGGTCACCAGAGCAGGGCAGGAAGAAGCACACAAGGAGGCTCTCCTGGGGCGTGGGAGCAGAGGCCCCCGGGTGTCAGCAATGCTTTTCTGAGGGCCACCCGTAGGGAAGCCACGGGGGCTGGGGAAGTGAAGGCGGGCAGGGATGCTTGCGGGAAACTGGCCCCGAGGGAGGAGAGCGTGGAAGCTGGGAATGGAGTACACTCAAGGAGAAAGGTTTCTGGGGGGCAGGGGGAGGGGCATGGCCGGGCAGGACCCTGTGGCTGGGGAGGGAGGCAGCGGCGGAGAGCCCAACCAGCCCGGCCCTGCCCGCAGGCGCAGGCCCCTCGCTCCAGTGCCGCGTGTGTGGGGACAGCAGCAGCGGAAAGCACTATGGCATCTACGCCTGCAATGGCTGCAGTGGCTTCTTCAAGAGGAGCGTGAGACGGAGGCTTATTTATAGGTGAGGGGGACCAGGCTTCGGGGCAGCTGCGGGTGTTCCCAGCCCGGGCAGGACGCTGACTCGAGGCTCCCCGCTCCCCCGCAGATGCCAGGTGGGAGCAGGGATGTGCCCAGTGGACAAAGCCCATCGTAACCAGTGCCAGGCCTGCCGGCTGAAGAAGTGCTTACAGGCGGGCATGAACCAGGACGGTGAGTGGGGGCGGGATAGCGGAGGAGAGCAGAGACAGGACAGTGGCACGGGCTCCGTGTCCTGACCCTCGCTGGTTCCCTAGCTGTGCAGAACGAGCGCCAGCCCCGGAGCACAGCCCAGGTCCGCCTGGGTAGCGTGGAGCCGGACAGCGAGCCCCAGCCAGAGCCCCTGGTGGCCTCCCCCGCCACGGCAGGGCCCAGTCCCCGGGGCCCCACTCCTGTGTCGGCAGCCAGAGCCATGGGCCACCACTTCATGGCCAGCCTCATCACAGCTGAAACCTGTGCTAAGCTGGAGCCAGAGGATGGTAAGGGGGAGGGCGCCGAGAGCCACCCCAGGGGCCTGTGTTCAGCACAGATCCTCACGCCCAGGTCCCGAGTCTTCCCTGCTCCTCCAACAGCCGATGAGAACATCGATGTCACCAGCGATGACCCCGAGTTCCCCTCATCCCCCTGCAGCCTGGACAGCATCCACGAGACATCAGCTCGCCTGCTCTTCATGGCCGTCAAGTGGGCCAAAAACCTGCCCGTGTTCTCCAACCTGCCCTTCCGGGATCAGGTACGCGGTGAGGCTCCTGCAGCTGGGCAGGATGGGGTCAGCAACCACAGGAGACAGCCACTTCAGGGGCACGTAAACCTCATGCCAGGGAGAAACGGAAGCACACGCAGCTCAGGCGGCGACAGTTACACGTGTCTGAGCTGGTGATGGTCAGGGGTACTTGCTCCAGGTGGTGACACCTGCGGGCACACACATTTCAGGGTAGTCAGCGTCCCCACCTGGACAATGAGAGTGACAAAGACACGCAGATGCTGGGACTTGAAGGCAGGGCCAGTGGCTCCCCTAGGTGTTCTCTTTTCCTGAACAGACCCTTGGGCCTGCAACCATTCCTGCAGGACAGAGACATTCCTGTGCCCTGCACAGCACGAGTGGCTGACTTCAGGGGCCCCCTGAGAGCACACGTGCCCATGACTTCAGGGCTCGAGTGGCATCCCAGCCTCTCCATGTCGGGATATCCGCCTGTCCATGTCCCTCGGAGCTTCTGGTAGAGCAGCAGACCTCTCAGGACGAACCAGGGAACAGCACCAAGGGCCAGGGCTGGGTTTGGAGGGAGCAGCTCCGGGGAGTCGGGCTACCTGGCTGTGGTGGCGCATGCTTGTAATCCAGCACTCTGCGAGGCTGAGGCGAGAGGATCTCAAGTTTGAGCCCAGCCTGGGCAATTAAGTAATTTAGTGAGACCCAATCTCAAAATACGAAAAGGCCTACAGATGTAGCTCTGTGCAAAGGCCCTGGGTTCAATCTTCAGTACCATGAACACTAGTAATAATAGTTCAGGCTGAGTCTGTAGAGTGCAACCTTCTTGGACATCCCTGGGCCTGTCCCCGAGACTGTCCAACGTCTGTCACCCCAGGCTTTCTTAAAAAGTCCCAAATGAAGCTCTGGTCAGACACCATGGAACGTCTAGGGAGCTGGGCCAGATGGTGGGAGAACATTCTAGGCTCCTAGGACCAGCCCTTCCCTTCCTGGAGAAGACAGCAGTGGCCCTGGCTGAGCCGGTGGAGCTGTGCATCTGCCATTAGCACTCGCCCCATCTCTGAGCACAGGTGATCCTGCTGGAAGAGGCCTGGGGCGAGCTCTTCCTCCTTGGAGCCATCCAGTGGTCTCTGCCTCTGAACAGCTGCCCCCTGCTGACCCCACCCGAGGCCTCTGCTGCCGGCGGCTCTCAGGGCCGGCTGGCCATGGCCAGCGTGGAGATGCGCTTCCTGCAGGAAACCGTCTCGCGGTTCCGGGCACTGGCTGTGGACCCCACTGAGTTCGCCTGCATGAAGGCCCTGGTCCTCTTCAAACCAGGTACTGAGCCCTCGCCGGCGTCTCCCACAGTAAAGAAGGGGGTGAAGAACGGAAATGCTGGCGCCTTCTCTCTGCCCTTCCAGACCCGGCCACCCCCTGTGTGTGCGGCTGTGTGCGGGCTTCCTGTCGGGGGGGTGGGGTGGGGGGTGGGAAAAGACCGGGGAGAAGGGTGGCCTGGTGCCCTTCGCTTGAGACTCGGTCCTGGTGACCTCGGGGCAGGGCGAGCTGGGGTCCTACGTGGGGAGCTCACGGGCGCTGCTTCTCCGCAGAGGCCAGAGGCCTGAAGGACCCCGACCACGTGGAGGCCCTGCAGGACCAGTCCCAAGTGATGCTGAGCCAGCACAGCAAGGCGCGCCACCCCAGCCAGCCCGTGAGGTGCGCTCGCCCCTCCCTCCGCACCCTGGGGGGTTGACAGGATGATGCAGCCCCTGCCAGGCGTCCCCCGGGGCAGGCCCTGGGGGGGGACCAAGATGTCCACGAGACAAAGTTGCCGCCTTCCAGGAGTGCCCAGCACCGGGTGGAAGGGGTGGCAGGCCTCACGGAACTGTCAGGAAGCGTGTACAGAGCAGGGAGAGGCCAGCGCAGCGTGGTCGGAGACACGAGCCCAGTGGGGAAGGTTCAGCAGGCCCTGCCAGCGAGAAGGTAGGAGGTTAAGCCAGAGGGCACCGCGACGCACAGAGCTCCGAGCCAGCCCCGTCAGCACTGGGAGCGCTGCTGCACCCGGGAGTCTCTGGCGCGGCTTGAGAGAAAGGCGCCAGAGCTCGGCTGGGGCTCCGACTCTGGAGTGGGGTGAGCGCAAAGTGCAGGCCCCGACAGGGAGCCGCTGCCCCCGCCGCCTTCCAGGGGATGGGAAGGAGGCGGCAGATGAGTGAACCGCTAGGAGCTGGAACTGGTCAGACTTGGTGCTGGAGGGGACGTAAGGAGTGAGGGAAGAGGAACTATTTGGGAGCAGAGGGTATTGCCAGAATAAAGAGGGGATGGGAGGGAGGACCACTGGAGACAACATGACGAGGTCTGGGGCAGGGCGGTGGCATCCTGGAGACGTGTCCTGCCTGAGGCAGGTAGGCACTTGCGACAGGGCCTGGTCCCGGGTGGGTCTGGGGGATATTAGCCGCAGGCTGAGCCTGGCGGGGGAAGCTGGGCATGATCCAGTGCCCTGAGCCTGCTCAGCTTGGCCCAGCACCGGGACCTTCACAGGAGCTTCTGGGAGATTGGGCCACTCAGGCTTCAGGTATCCGAGGGCTATTGCAGAACACGTGATCTGCACTTTGTCGAGGGTCGGGACCACAGTTCTCTTTAATGCAGTGAGTTGCCGCTTCAAAACCCTTCTGAGAAATGATCACTGGAAAAGAGGTACTTCCCCTGCAGACGGGTCCAACGAGGCCTGGACTCTTGCACAAGGGGGTTTTGTTTGTGAGCAAAGAGGAAAGAAGTCCTGGTGCTAAGACCTGACATCACTAACCAGTGGCCTTCCCAGAGGAGGCGTCTGTTGGGCCCAGCTGCTACAGGTGTCCTGGCCGGCTGGTTATGTGTCAAATATCAACACACTAGGGCTGGAGGAATGCCACAGTGGTTAAAGTGCTTGCCTCGCAAGTGTAAGGACCTGGGTTTGATTCCGTAGCACAGCATAAAGCTGGGTGTGGTGGCGCACACCTGTAAGCCCAACACTCAGGAGGCTGAGGCAGGAGGATTCCCGAGTCCAAGGCTAGCCTATGCTACATAGTGAGTTCAGAACTAGCTGGGCTATAGAGTGAGACCTTGTCTCAAAAAAAAAAAAAAAAGTCAACACGTTGATGAAGCCGTCTCATGTCGCTTTCATAGCTGTTCCTAGCTGTTCATCCACTCCAGGCAGAACGGAGTGTCGAGATCATGGTTTGGATTCTCTCTAGTTCAGCATATTTCAGTTTTCTAAAACAGCAATACTCAAAAAATGCAGTTTTCATTGTAACCTACCATATGCACAAATACCAAAACAAGTTTCAAGGAGTAATGTTTAGCCTTTGTACAATGTACTCAGATATCTGGGTTTTTTTTAAAGCCTGATTGTAACTCATCAAATTTGATTTCAGAACCCACTATAAGCAGGTCAGTACTTGAAGTTCAAAAAATAAAAATCCTTTAGTTGATTTCAGTTACTTCTTCCATTCACTCCTTAGAAAGACAGAAGAGGAGAGGGCAGGTGGGAGGGTGGTTGATGGCTCAGGGTTACACGCTTGGCACTCACAGGAGGAAGGCCTGAGGTGGCAGAGAGGGGCAGGGTCGTCCTGGAGGTCTCCAGGTGGGAGAAGAGCCAGTGCCACTCCAGGTGGAGTACAGTCCCAAACCCCAGCTGTAGACCTTTCACCCAGGGGAATCTGATCCTCCAATCCTCTCTCTCTCTCCCTCTCTCTCTCTCTCTCTCTGTTCCCTGGGAAATCCTTTCTTTAGCAAATAGCTTCTTTAAAGCTACAATGAATTTGTTTTTCTGGATGAATATCTCAGCCACCTGAACTCTCCTTCAGAAAATTTTAGAAATTTTTCAATAATACCTACCATACTTCCTAGGTGTTTTACAGCCAAGAACGTATCCTCTCTCTACATAAAACTAATCATGATTCATGTTTTTGTGGTTAATAATATATTTATATATACAATTAAAATGTACAGACCTCTCCTCTCTATAATCTTTATAAATAGTAAACAGTCCCTTCTGACACAGAGGATCAGGGCTGGGATCAGGCAAGTCCCCAAGGGAATGGGACCTTTCCAAGAAATTCTTCCTGACTCCCCTAGTTTTTTTTTTTTTTTCTTTTGTCCTCTTCTTCCCTCCCAACAGCCCTGTCCCAGGGACTGGCACTCACAGCTGGTAATAAAACTGCTGGTGTCTTCCATCCTGCTCAGGTTTGGGAAGTTGCTCCTGCTCCTCCCGTCTTTGCGATTCATCACTTCTGAACGGATCGAGCTCCACTTCTTCCGCAAGACCATCGGGAATACTCCAATGGAGAAGCTGCTTTGTGATATGTTCAAAAACTAGTCATCATGGAAGTAAAACACTCACGACTGCTTGGGAGACAGTATCTCCTGAGGCTAAGCGTTATCCTACCCTTTGATCCAGCAATCCTACTTATAGGGTATGCGAACCTAGCAGAAAAGTCCCTGAAGGGGGATGTAAGGACTTGAGATGGAGGTCAGAAGTAGAACACTCACCAGGCATGGGCAAAGACCCTGGGCTCAATCCCTAGAACCACAAAAAACTTGTCACGATAATCATAGCAGCTTTGTTATAGCTCCAAACATTGACAGTAGAGTGGATGAATGCGATGATCTATTCACCTAGTGAAAATCATCAATACAAAGAATGAACTACAGATACATGTGACAGCATGAATACATTTATAGGCATGAAAGTTAAGCAAAAGAATCTAGGCACAGTTGTCTTTATGCAAAGTGCAAGGCCAGGCAAGACTGATACAAGTGGGAATAGAGTTCCTTCTCTGTGGGTGGGCAGGGGTACTGGGGAGCAAGGGGCCAAGGGAGCCATCAGGTGTAGTAGACAGGCCCTCTATTTTGAACTGCATGGCAGATTAATGAAGCTATCTGTACATAAAAATTCATTGAGCTGTGTGCTTAAGACTTGTGTGCAGAGCTGTATTTTATTTGATTTCAATAAAAAAGTGTTGGGGGAGATGGGAGGGGGGAATGGATGTGTACATTCGAGTTCACTGAAGGGGTAGGCACAAGGTCTCAGAGCTAGTCTTAGCTATTTTCTTGTTACTGTGACTCAATACCCAACATCCACAACTTCGGACGAAAGATTTATTGTAGCTTACAGATTCAAAAGGTCTCAGTGCGTTTAGGGGTGGGTGGCTGGAAAATGGTGGAATCACATTATGGGGTTGCAGATCAAGCTGGAACTGGAGTTACTGGGGACAGAGGTCCTCACAGCATGGTGGAAGAGAGATACTGAGGGGAAGGGCAGAATCAGCATGCGCACCTCCTGGTCAAGCCCCAAGCACCTGCCCCTTCCAGCCAGGGCCCACCTCCCAGTGTCCCTTCCTACTCAGTACCCAATAGAAACATGAGGCTTTTGGAAGAAACTCCAGATCAAAACAACGACAGAGCTCTATGTGATTTCACCTCAAATTAGAGTTCCAGTGCAAGAATTCAAGTCCAGGATGAAGTTTCACCCGATTCCACAATCCAACTTCTGTCCAGGCAACATCTCTCTCATCCCCAGAATCTCTGTCCTTATCTTCCTTCATCCCCTTGATAAATCAAGTGAGGGTCACCTGCCTTAGTATGACACAGCTGTGGGGAGTTTGTGGAAAGAGCTTGCCATCGTTCAATTCCTCATAGGAAGATGAAACTCAAGAAAACCTCATCCTTTTTCACTTGCTGATTCTGGAGACCTAGAAAATAATTCTTAAAAGTTAGCTGGGGATGAACTGAAGGAATGGCACAGCAGTTAAAGTGCTTGCAAGGCCCTGGGTTCAATTCCGCAGCACCACATAAGCTAGACGTGGTGGCACATGCCTGTAATCCCAGCGATTTGTAGGCTGAGGCAGGAGGATTTCCCTGTATCCCAGGCTAGCCTAGGCCACATAATTCAGAATCAGCTTGGGCAACAGAGTGAGACCTTTCCTCCAAAAAAAAAAAAGTTAGCTGGGCAAGGTGGTGCACACCTGTAACACTAGCACTCTGGGAGGTTAAAGCAGGAAGATTCCAAGTTTGCAATCAGCTGGACAACATGGTGACTTGTCAAGACCATCTCAAAAAATGTTCTAAGAAGCTGGGAGTATAAATCAGACACACATACACAAACATGCACACCTGAACACACACACATGCACACCAACATATGCAGATACACATATGCAAGTGAGACATGCATGTATAGACTTACATGCACACATACCTATGTGCCCATAAATGCAGACACATGTGCACACATACTCTGAAATATGTACAGACACAGGCAAAAACACACATCAATGGTACACACATGCATGCAGATATTGCACACATCCACTAGGGCACATATGCACAAGGCCAGAAACAAAGACACCCAAACATGAGTCATTTGCATAAGTATGCCGATACATGTGAACACAGCTATGCATATGTGCATGTCACACCCGTGCAATTCTGGAAGTCCTCTTTCAAGTGTGTCTTTATGACCTATGATCAAAAATCCGTGAATGCTGCTGCTGAATGCCATCCAAAAAAAGGCAGGTTCACAAAGACGTGACAGTGTGTCCTCATCCACCTTAGTCACTGGATCTGGCACCATGCACCTTCTGGCTCCTCCCCAAAGTCAAAATAGCCACCAAAGATGAAGGTTTTGAATTGATTCGGGACATCGAGGCAGCCACGACAGTGCAACTAGAGTTACCCGTGAAAGAGGATTCCAGAGCTGCTTCAGGAAGTGGCAAGAATGATGGGAAAATCTTTTGTGTTTGAAGCAAGAGAGGGTGAAATTTTGAGAGGGTTTAATGTCAATGTGACCTTAACTGTAATACATTTTTCAAAGTTTAAACCTTGTGTTAGTTAGGGCTGTACAAGGGGCAGAACTGATAGAAATGATAAGAAAAGAAGATCTATTTGGGGGGCTTACAAGTCCGAGGACAGAGATAGTCCAAGATGGCGACCTGCACGTGTGAGAACTGGAGGGTCTAATGGCTGCCCAGCCTGAGGTAGAACACCCGTCCAGGACAGTAGGACAGCTGGCAAGAGTCTGCTGGAAGTCTCAATTGTTCAAAGAACAATGGTGATGACCAGAGACTGACAATTGAGAAGGTGAGAGCTTTTTCAGAAGGAAAAGCTATAACAATCTTTCTTCTCCCTTCCTTTTATACAGTTGGAGATTACACTTGGGCCTCCCACATCCGGGGTGGGTGTTCTTCCCTCATTCGCTGGCCCACAAGTCACTCACGCACACCAAAGCTCTACACTAGCTATGTTTTCTATTCACCTCAAGTTGACATGATGTCTTTAACGGTCTTTAACCTCCACCATTTACTTTGATCAGACCTCTCATCTTGCCTTTCCTTATGTCTGTCGGCTCTTGGGTCTTCATAATCAAAGGCTAAAGACTGAGTAGTCTGAGAGGCAATTTTTTAAAATGCCATTTCTAGGTTCTACTTGGCCAATTAAGGACATCTTAGGAGACAATCAATTTTTAGTCTGTTATTTCAATATGATGTAAATTTAATGCCAAAAATCGGAAGAACGACCTCCGGATTTTAAAACGTAAACTAATTTGGCATTAGGCACACTCTCACCCTCTCTTTTTCCACTTCATTTTTCGTTTGACATCATATTGGGAACATCTATTTCTAGCTGACCTTTTTTGGGGGGGTGTGGGGGGGAGGAACATACTGAGGAATCAAGCAAGCCCAGGTCCTTCGCATTGAGCTACATTCCTAGCCCAGCCCTTTTTTTATTTTTTATTTTGAGACAAGGTTTGGCTAAGTCTTGCTAAGTTGCCTGGGGTGGGTTCAAACTTGTGATCCTCCTGCCTCAGCCTTCCTGAGTGTTGGGATTCCAGGCCCGTGCCAGCTACCTCTCATTAGGTATCTAAGCACCTGGGGAGCCCTGTCATGCAGCATTGGGAAGCAGACTCCGTAAGTGATCCATGAGTACTGGCAGCTGTTGACCACATTAGACATCTGACCCAACTCCAGGGGTCTGAGGAGAGGTCCTAATGTGACTTCCTTTTGCACTGAGGGCTGAGACTAAGAAGGAGACACCTAGATATGGAGGGCTGGGGAATGGAATTAATTTCCATAGAGAAAAACTAACATTTTTCCCCCATTCTTTATTAGTATGTATTTGTGACACACAATGGTTACAAACTTGAGAATTTCGTGCGCATACACACCACATCAACTTCCCTCTCCTCTTCTCACTCTCCTGCCCCCTCGTTCATCACCCCTCCTCCAGACATCTCACCCACTCGACTCTTAAGCATTTATACCCCAGCTTTCTCATATTGGACAGACCAGGTGGTACTTAATCTGAGTCTGATTCACTTCACTAAGCGTGATGGTCTCAAGTTGTATCCATTTTCCTACAAATGACTCAAATCTATCTGTCTTTATGGAGAGTAGCTCTCCATTGTGTACACATTGCCACATTTTCTTTACCCAATGGTCTATTGATGGATATTTCAGCATCTTCCATGATGTAGCCACAATGAGGTGTGCTGCTATAAACACAGGCACACACATGCATTTCTGTTATATGGTGCTTTTAATTCTTTTGGAGAGATACCCAAAAGAGGTAGAAAAACTAACATCTACAGAGAGCTAACAACTTTTCCAAAGTCATATGGCACTATGGCAGAAAAAAAAAATGACAACCTAGGTTTGAATTTCTGTTCTATTGCAATGTGTTGCTCTTTCTGCCGAAAATTCTTGAGTTTTCTGTATTACCAGATTCTGCAGAATCGTAAGATGGCCACTTCCAGTGTGGATTCCCTGCCCATCCATTCTTAATTCTGGTTGGATTAAGTTTTTAAAACGTTTTTATTAATACTTGGGTTTGAACTCATGTTGTGCTCTACCATTGAACCTCATTCCCAGCACTTTTAATTTTTCTTGTGGAGACCCTGCTAAGGTGTCTAGGCTGGCTTTGAAATTGCAGTCCTCCTGCCTCTCATAAGTAGCTGGGATTGTAAGCATGTGCCACTGATTATTTCTATTTTTATTTATTAACTCATATTAATTGTATATATTAGTGGGATTCAATGGGGCATTTGCATGTTGAACTACCCTTCTTCCACTTTGAGCTCCTCCCAACCCACATATGCACACCAATACCCTTCCCAATCCCTAGTAATCACTATTTGGTTCTCAGGCTGACTTTTTGTTTACATATGTGAGACAGAACATACAATATTTGTCATTCTGTGCCCGGTTTACTTTGCTAAATATGTGTCCTCCAGTACTATCCACTGTGTTGCAAATGACAGGATTTCTCTTTTCTTTATAGGAAATAATACTGCATATTAACCCTATTTTCTTCATTCATCTGCTCAAGAGCACCTAGGCTGATTCCATGTAGAAGTTATCTCAAATAATGCCTCAGGAAATGTGCCTCTTTTGTGTGTTGACTTCACTTTCTCTGACTCCATAGCGCAGAGCTGGGTTACAAAGTAGCTCTGTTTTTCAGTTCTTTGATGAACCTTCGCTGTGGCTGATCAATAGTGTGCAGGAGTTTTGTGTTCACGTCCTTGGCAGCACTCTCCCCTCCGGGTCAAAACCCAAGCACCTGCCCCTTCCAGTCAGGCCCCACCCCTCAACAGTACACAGAATACATAGGAACATGAGGCTTCTGGGGGACACTCCAGACCCAAACCACAACAGCTTCCGTATGATTCTTAGAATTCTTTTTTTTTAATCTGTGAAGAATGACACTGATATTTTGATGAGGATTGTGTTGGATCTGTAGATCACTTCAAGTAATATGGACATTTTAATAATAGCTCCTTGTAACCACGAACATGGGAGGACTTTCCATCTTTTAGTATCTTCTTCAATTTCCATCGTGAATATTTTGTAATTTTTGTGATAGAAGCCCCTTTCCCCCTAAGTTTGTGCCTCAGTGTTTTATTTTACCTTGCTATGTGACTGTTGTAAATGCTTTTGTGACTTCTTTCCCAGAAAACTTGTTATTGGTATATAGAAAAACTGATTTTCACCTATTGATTTCATATCCTACTACTTTACTGAATTTATCGATCAATTATAATTTTGTGTGTGTGTGTGTGTGTGTGTGTGTGTGTGTGTGTGTGTGTGTGTGTGTAGGCTTTGGGATTTTCTAGGTAGATAATAATTTGCGTTCCTCTGTTTCTGTTCACATGCCTTTTTTTTTTCCTTTCTTTCTCTTGCCTAGTTAAGTTACTCTGGCTCAAACTTTATTGAATAAGACCAGTGAATGCGAACATCCTGCTGTTGCTCTGGGTCTTACAGGAAACACTTCCAGGTTTCCCCACTCAGTAGAATCACACTATAGGTTTGTCATATGCAGCCTTTTTTTTGTGTTGAGGTATGAACCTTTTACATCTACCATGTTCAGGGCTCACGAAGGGATGTTAAGTTTTCTTAAAAGCTTTTTCTGCATCTATGGAGATTATTACGTGTGTCAGCTAGCTGGCTTCTTTCTTCTCAAGATTATTCTCCTTAGTAGTTTGTCCTGTCATACACATCAGTTACATTCAACCTGTGGAACACATCATCACATCTTAATCATCCTTGCTTCGCTGTTCCCCTTGCGCCCTCCCGTCTTCCTCTGTCTCCAAAGACCCCTCCCGTCTTGACAGAGTCCACTTCCTGTCTCCTACTGTCTCTCTCCCACCATATTATTCTGCCTACCCATAATTTGGGCTTCTCACACAACAGAAACTATGCCATAGCCAACTCTTTGCGCTTGACCCACTTCTCCCAGAACGATGCTCTGAAAGCGCAACCGCCCTTCCACAGATGATTTAAATTTATCTTTCCTTACAGCGGAGTAGTACTTCATTATGTATACGTACTACATGTTTCTTAGCCATTCTTATGTTGGTGGACACAGAGGTTGCTTCCAAGATTTAGCTGTTACGAGTTGTGCTGCCATATATGTGGGTATGCGTGTATCACTGTAGTACGATGTTTTAAAAATCTTTTGGAAGGATACTCAGAACAAGTAGAGATGGTTCGTATGGAATTTCCATTTTCAGGTTTTTGAAGAATCTCCATCACCCTGATTTACATTTCCATAGTGGTTGTAAGAGTTTACAGTTCCACCAACAATGTAGAACAGGTCCCCCAGTCTCACCGAAGTTTGATGTTACTTGAGTTCTGGATAATATCGTTCTTACTGGCATAAGATCTCAGTGCTGTTTTGATTTGCATTTTCTACCTAATGGTTAAAAGTGCTGAACATTTTTTTCTGGACTTTTGACCATTTGTAGAAGTGTCTATTCATTCCAGTCACCCCTGTTTTGATTGGGTCTTTTATTTTTGAGCATCTAATTAGTCCTCTGCCTGAAGAATAGCTGGCAAAAATAATTTCCCCACTGTGTTAGTGCTCTGTTCAATCTTTTGACTGTTTCCTTTGCTGTGAAGAGGCTTTTTAATTTGATGTGATCTCATTCATAGATTCCTGGGGTTATCTCTTGTGCAATAGATGCTCTGTAAAAAAAAAGAAAAAGAAAAAGAAAAAGAAAAAGAAAAAGAAAAGAAAGACATTCTGCCTAGGCCTGTGTCTTCAAGAGTTTTGCCTATATTATCTTCCAGCAGATTCAGCGTTTCTGCTCATTTTGATTGGACTTTAGTACCGGATGAAAGATGTGGGCCTAAGATTCATTCTTCTACAGGTAGATAACCGGTTTCCCCAGCACCAACCGTGAAAGAGCTAATTTTTTCACCAGCTTATGCTGCTACGTCTCTTCGTTGAGGATCAGACAGCTGCAGTTGCTGTGCCTGCACCGTTCCTGTAGTCCCAATTCTGTTTTATTTTTTCATCTGTTTGGTGCCAGCTCTATGTGGGTTTTGTCACCGCTGCTTTGTAGCATAACTTGCTATCTGGGATTGTGCTGCCTCCTGCTTTTGTCTCGCTGCTCAGAATTGCATTGGCTGTTCTGGATCTCTTCTTGTTCCATCTAACTTCAGAAAATTTCTTCCACTTCTATAGAGAATATTGTTAGTATTTTGATTGGAATTGCAAGAAATCTACATATCTTTATTGGAAATGCGGCTATTTTGACAATGTTGATTCTGCCCATCCAGGAACAAGGAATGTCTTTCTATTTTCTAGTAGCTTCCGCAAACTCTTTTTTTCAAAGTATTATAGTTTTTGTTATAGGGTTATTATTATATTATAGGGTTATATTTATTATAGGGTTATTTAGTTCAGGTTGATATCTAGATATTTAATTGTTTTTAAAGTTCCTGTAAATAGAATTCTTCTAATTCCTTTCTCAATGAGTTCATTGTTAGTGTGCAGGATGCTATTGATTTTTATATATTGATTTTTGTATCTTGCCATTTCATTAATCTTACTAGTTCAAAGAGTCTTCTGGTGGAGTTTTGAGAGTCTTCTATGTAAAGGATCATGTTGTCTAAAAATAAGGGTATTTGACTTTTTCCTTTTCCCTAGTCCCCTCTTTATTTCCTTCTTTTTCTTGATAGTTCTGGCTGAGGTTCTGAGTACTATACCGAACAGGAACCGTGATGGTGGACACTCTTGTCTCGCTCCTGATTTTAGAGAAAATATTTTTTATTTTTCTCATGCGGTATAATGTTGGCAGTGGGTTTGCCTTTTTGAAGTTAGATCCTTATATGCCTTTTTTCATCAGGGATTTTCATAATTATAAATATATTCTGGATTTTTATCAAAGGCTTTTCCCGCATTTATTTAGATGTCTTTTGCTCTTGTTTCTGCTCATGCAGTATCTAACATTTATCGACTTGTGAATATTGAACCATCCTTGAATCCCTGGGATGAAGACAACTTAGTTATGGTGTATGATCTCTTTAACAATGTGTTGCTTCTATTTGCAAGTATTTTATTGAGGATTTTTGCTTCTATATTCATTGAGAAAAGTGGCTTGTAGTCATAACTGTTGTCTTCCCTCCTTCATCCTTCCTCATCTTCCTCCTCCTTCTTCTTTCTAAGTCTTTGTCCAGTTCAAATATCTGGTTAATGCTAGATTCTAGGAATAAGTTTAGCAAAATTCCTTATCTTTCAATTTTATGTAAGTTTGATAAGTATTGATATTATATCTTCTCTGAAGTTATAGTAAAATTCTGCAGAGAGTCTTGGATCTTAGGCTTTTCTTACTAGTAAGGTTTTTGTTATTGCCTCAATTTTATTACGGGTTATTAGTCTGTTCATGGTTTTTATACCTTCTTAGCTCAATTTCATTGTCTCATATATTTCTAGGAATTTGTCCATATTTTTCTAGGTTCTCCAACTTATCGGAATGTAAGTTTTCAAAATAGGTCTTTTTAAAAGGACCCTCTGGATTTCAACATTGTCCATTGTGATCTCAACTTTTTCATTTCTAATTTCATTCACATGTATTTTTTTCTTTCCTTCTTTTGATGAGTTTGGCAGGAGTTTATTGATCTCATTTCTCCTTTTGAACAACCAAATCTTTTTTTTTCCTGTCCTGTACTGATGATTGAACCCAGGGCCTTCACACTGAGCTACATTCCCAACTCACTTTTTATTTTGAGACAAGGTTTCACTAAGTTACGAAGTTGCTCAGAGTGGCCTTGAACTTGCAATCCTCCTGCCTCAGTCTCCTGCAGTGCTGCAGTGCCAGATCTGTGCAACTCTGCAATTCATTCATCTTTTGTATTGTTTTTTCATTAATCTCCACTCTGATCTTTATAATTTCTTTTCTTCTGCCTTTGGATTTTGCTTTTTCTTATTTTTCTATGACTTTGAGGTACATCGTTGATTACTTACTTGGGATGATTGATATTCTTCTGTGCACTTGCATGGCTACCAACTTCTCGCGTGGTACTGCTTTCATCATGCCACCTAGGTTCTGGTATCTTGTTCCTCCTATTGTCACTGGACGCTAGGACCTTTTTAGTTGCTTCTCTGTGTTTTCCCATGAGCCATTGTATTGGATTTGTAATGTCCCCCAAAGCCTCATGCATTCGGATGTTACGGATGTTAGGGGATGTGGGCCTGGTCTGGAGGGGTGGGTTATGGGTGTGTGGTGGATTACAGGTGTGTGGAGGAAGGCAGGCATGTGGCAGATTATAGATTATGGGCATGTGAATTAGATTACAGGTGTACAGTGGATTATAGATTACAGGCATGTGGTGGTTTAGGGGCTTACACCTGGAAGGGGCGGAATACTAAGGCTAGACCCCGAAGGGATGGGTCACTGAGACAGGACCTGAAAAGGGAAATGCAGCTTTCTTCCTTTCTTCTGGGACTTGACTTGGCTTCCTGTTTGCTACGCCATGAGAGGAGCTGCTTCCATTTCTTCCTCTGCCATGTGCTTCCACCACTGCCAGCTGCCCATGAATGGACTATGACACCGTGAGCTGTAACAAACCTTTCCTCTCCTAGTTTGTATAGGTTGGGTATTTTATCACAGCAACAAAAAAATAACTAAGACACATGGATTATTCAATAATGCAATATTTAACCTGCATGTGTTTGTATTATTTCTGTAGTTTCTTTTGCTGTTGATTTCTACTTTCATTTCACTATATTTGAGAGAATGCAGGAAATTATTGCAATTTCTTTGTTCTTATTTAAGTAATGCCTTATGGCTTAAGATTTGACCTATTTTGGAAAAAAAAGTTCCACGTGCTGCTGAGAAAAAAGCATATTCAGTTGATGTCGCATTAAACCTTGTAGGTTATCAGTTAAGTCCATTTGTTTTATTATGTGGTTTAATTCTGGTATTTCTTCATTGAATTTTGGGGGGAGGATCTGGTTGACTCATCTATTTGTGAAAGGGGGGTATTAAAGTCTATCATGATCATATTGGGTCTACTGCCCTTTCATATCTGGTAGTTATTGTTTTATAAAGTTGGGTGTGCCAACATTGGGTACATACATATATATTTATAATTGTAATCTCTTCCTGTTAAATTTTTCCTCATCAAAAAAGAATTTTTCCATGTACCAGTATGCAGTGCCTGTCTTTGTCTCATCTGACCAGAGTCAGCTTGATACGTTCTGTGTCTGAAAATAATATAGCTACTCCTGCTTGCTTTCATGTGTAAGTTGCATGGACTACTATTTACATCCTTATACTTTCAGTTCCATATGTGGATGAGATGTGCCTCTTTCAGGCAACAAATGGTTGAGTTTTACTCTTTGATCTAGTTTCCCAGTCTGTGTCTTTTGATTAGAGAGTTGAGATCATTCGTGTTGATAGTTAATATTATAAGGTATTAACTGAATCCTGTCAGTGGCTTGTTTTCCAGTGTTGATTCCTTTTTTGTTTTTTGTTTTTCACTCCTCTTCCCCATTTGACGGACACTTTCCTGCAGGTGTGCTGGTGCTACTGAGCTCCCTGTCTCTGTTCAGTCTGTGGCTCCTGATTCTCAGAGCCATTCAGTCCGAAACACTAAGGCCTTTTTCAAAAGGGCTCCTCGTTACATCACCCACCAATATGGTGCTGCTGAAATTTACTTCCCCCATTCTGGCCTGCCGAGCTGAAGGAGCAAGTTCCTCTCAAAGAGAAACCCTACACTGTATTTGCAGCCTATGACAGCCATAGGCTTCTGTTGGGGGCTGGTGCTGACTGTCCCTTGTTTATTTCGGTGGCTCCCAACCTTCCAGGCTTATTTTTTATTTCAGAGACTGGCAGCCCCTGGGAAACTGAGATTTTAGCAATCCCAACTGGCTCATAGTCCCCTCCATGTTGCCTTCAGTTTCTATAGTTCCTATGTGGTTTCTAACTTCCTGATGGCCTGCTTTCAATTCCTGGCCTCCTCTTAATTCCTCTTTTTCTTAGCTAAGTTATTCACATCGTGTGTGTGTGTGTGTGTGTGTGTGTGTGTGTGTGTGTCCAATTTTTTTAGTTCAAGCTGGTCCTGAGCTCACTATGGAGCCCAGGCTGGCCTCAAACTCTTGGCAATCCTCCTGCCTCAGCTTTTGCAGTGCTGGCATTACAGGCATGTGCCACCATGCCCAGGTCATCTCCTACCTTTCTGATGTGTCTTTGAGGAAACATTCAGCAGAGGATCCTACTCCTCGTGTTACAGAAATTTGACCTTCAAGATTCCAAGCACAAACTTCAAGGGTCAGAGAACTCAGTTTATTACAGCAGCAGGCTCGGAGGAGTTAACTCTCCAAAGTCTGAGCCCAGAACAATGGAGAGCTCCCCCTATATACAGTTTTTTTAAAAAAAAATCTCCCTTGTATGGTACCAGGCAGTTGTGATTTGCTACTTTAATGTTGCTTGGCAGTGATGCTCCAAGTTAGAGTCTAAAATTACAAGGTGTTGTCAGAGGGTGCACGTGTGGCTTGCTTTGTCACTGACAAGGTCGTGCTGTTTGCCTTCACCGATAAGTCCATGAATGAGAAGTGGTTTTATAGAAGTAGGACGCAATAATGTCAGGGTGATCATTCAGGCATGTGCAAAGTTTTCTTAAGAGGAGGTAGAAAGGATTTTGCTGATGTGAGAAGTAGGTGTGCCCATAGCAGTGCAGGAATCCTCCCTCCAGCAGGCCCCATCTCCAACCCTAGAATTTTATGTTTCTCAGGGTTAGGGAGGGGGAAGCAGCTAGGAGCAGACAAGGCTACGGAATCGGAAGGCACAAATTAAGTTTGTTTTACAAAAGACCAATTAAGAAGTTATGAGATGGGAATTTTGAAACATTTGTTTAGCAAGATAATATTATAGATGCTGAATTAAACGAGGGGACTTAGCTTCTACCGTTCGATCAGCTGATATCAAAATTTTCTTTTCAGTCCATTGTCTTTCTGTTTCTCCTTTCAGTTAGCTTTTCTGTCACTGAGATGTCACATCTGACACCTGAAAATGAATGGAAGGGAGGAAGAGAGGAAGAGAGGTCTAGTTTGGTTTAAGGTTTCAGTGGTTTTGTCAAGGTAGAAACAGCAGGGAGGAAGGACAAGGTGGAGGTGGCGCTAGTGTGTCCTGACTGGCAGAAAGCAGCGTAGGGGAAAAGTGCTGGAAGGAAAGGGGCGAGGGACGAGGCAGGAAGCCCAGGGTCACATCTCCATGACCCACGCAGGGTCCCTAGAATTATGATTTACTAATCCCTTGGGTGGCACTTAAGCCAACCAACTTGCCACAATTAGACATAACCATCACATCATGTGATTTTTTTATCCTTCTATTTTTGTGGTCTTAGTTGATTTCTTTATGTTGAACCATCTCACACCCCTGGACTAAAATCAACTTGATCATGATGTGTCTGTCAAAGGTGACTTCCCACTATTTTATCAAGGATTTTTGGGTCCACATCAAGGACATTGGTGCATAGTTTCCCCCTTTTTTTCTTGTGTTCTTATCTGGTTTTGGCAACAGTGTAATGCTGATAAGGAACCTCCCCCCCACCCCCTTTAAATTATATGGAAATTTGAGAGGCATTGATATTATTTCTTCATTAAAGTTTTTGTGAAACCCAATTGTGAATCCACCCAATCCTGTGTTTTTTTTTTTGTTGTTGTTGTTGTTGAGAAACTTTCATTACCTATTCTTTAGGATTTTTTTTATATTGTCTTGTTTGAATTTGGGTAGGTCATGGTGTCTAGAAATAAGTCCATTTCTTCTAGATTTTCCAATTTGTTAGCATAATTTTTCAAAACAATTCATAACGGTCATTTTTATTTCTGTGGTATTGGTTGTAACGTTTCCTTTCATCTCTAATTTTGTGTCTTCTCTCTCTCTCTCTATTTTGCTAGTCTATCCAAAGGTTTGTTGATTATTTACTTATTTATTGAGATAGTTTTTCACTCTTTAGTCCAGGGTAGTCTTGAACTCACTATGGAGTTCAGCCTTGTCTTGAACTCATTGCAATCCTCCTGCCTCAGCCTTCTGATGGCTAGGATTGTAGGTGTGCACCACCATGCTCAGCTTAGGGGGTGCTGGGGAATTGAACCGGGGGCTTGTGCTTGCTGGGCAAGTGCTTTATTGCTGTACTATTCCTCCAGCTCCTTGTTTATCTTTTCAGAGACACAATTCTTTATTGCATGAATCTTTTCTTTTTTCTTTTGAGACAGGGTCTTGCTCTGTAGTCTAGACTGGTCCTAAAGTCACTAAAATATTTCACCTTTGTGAACTATTTTAATATCTCTTCTTACTTCCTCAGTGACCCAATGTTCATCTGAAATTGTTCATTCACAAGTTTGGTCCTGAACTCACTGTGTAGCCCAAACTGGCCTCAAGACTGCCTCAGCTTCCCAAGTGCTGGGATTACAGGCGTGTGCCACCATGCCTGACTAATCGTAATGACCTGCTGGATAACTGAATCAGGGCTTGGGAATGCTAAGCAAGCCCTTTAACCCTGAGATATGCCTCCAACTCAATCTGTTGTATTTTTGTCTCTATTTTTACCCTATTCTTTCTTTATCCTTCTAATTTGGAGTTTGCTTTGCTCCTGATTTTCTAAGTCCTTCATGTGCATCCTTGAACTTAAAAAAAAAAATGTAGTTACTCTTCCCTACTCCCTGCCCCATGTTTTTGTGGTCCTAGGGTTTGAAACCAGGAACTTCACAAAAGCATGTCCTCAGCCATTATTATCTTGTTTGTTTTTATATTTTGAGACAGTCTTGCTAAATCGCCCAGGCTGAACTTGAACTTGCAATCTTCCTGTCTCCGTGTCCTGGAGTGCTAGGATTATAGGCATGGACCTAACTTAAACGTCTTAGTACTACTGCTCTTTCTGTATTGTTTGTTGTATTTCCATTGGTGGTACAAAATTCTTGACATTCTCAGGTTAAGGGAGTTAGGTTTATTTGGACTCAGAGTTTCAGGGGTTTTAGTGCATGTCTGCTGGCTGAAAGGCCGAAGCAGCAGAGTTGGGGAAAGCTACTCTTCTCGTGGAAGCCAGGAAGCCCCGAGGAAGGGCGAGAGCTGTCAAAGGCTCACCACACGCCACCCACCCGCACCTGCTAACAACCCCTTCAATGAATGACTCAGTGACGAGGTTGTTGCCTTTGTTACCCAATCATTTCCCTGAGCCCCACAGTGAACAGTGGCTGCGGTAAAAACTAAGCCCTCGATACACAAGTCCTTGGGGGACACTTCATATTTATAAACTATAACCTCTAGCCCATGGTCTTGGTATATTGTGTTTTGATTTTAAGTTTTGTGAAATATTTTACTGTCTCTTCTGACATCCTCAGGGACCTAATGTTCATTTGAAATTGTTCATTCAGAAGTTCAGACTCCTTTTATTTATATACTTTCTAAATTTTCTGTGTATTTGCATGCCTCAATTTTTTGCTCATATTTATATTGACTTTTAGTTTCATTCCATTATGACCAGAAATGAAACAATATGATTTCATTTTTTTTGCAATCTATTATGAACTGTTTTGTGGCCTAATGCATGGTCTATTGGAGAGAAATTTCCATTCACTGACATAAAAAACGTTATTTTGTAGCTATTGGTTGGGATAGTCTTCAAATGTCTGTTTCATTTTTTCATTCTATAGTGTAGTTTAACTCTGAAGTCTCTTTGTCTTTCTTGTTCCTGGGACAGAATACCTGACATCCACAATTTTAGGGAGGAAAGACTTACTTTAGGTCACCGTTTCAGAAGGTCTCACACAATCTGTTCACGGGCAGCAGCCGAAGGGTGGAAGGACATGACAGAGGCTGAAGAGCTGCTCACCCAATTGCAGACACAAACCAAGCCAAGCAGGCGCCACTTCTAGGGACAGGTGAGGCTAGAGCGTTCCCAGGAAGCTGTAACAATGTTTCTTCTTCCTCCCTTTAATTACATCAAGCTGCCAGTTGGGCCCCTATACCTAGGGTAGATGCCCCTCCTGCATTTCCTGGCACACAAGTCAACAACACACACCTGAAAACTCTGCCCTGGGGCCCGATTGCAGCAAGTTGACATAATCTTTCTAGGTCAACCCTGAAGCATTTGCTCCTTCCAGCCAGACCCTACCTCCCAATAACACGAGGTTCCAAAAATACATAAGACTTTTGGGGGGCCACTCAACATCCAGACCACAGCACTCTTCATGTGGATTATCTGTGCTTTGATGTGTGGTACTGAAATCCTACTGTATTATTTTCATTGTTTTGGAGACTATTTCTCCCTTTAAATCTGATCTAGGAGTGTTTTATAAAATTGGTGCTCCAACATTATATGGCTCTACAATTTTTATAAGGTCTTTATATAGTATAGGATGACCTCAAACTTGCAATCCTCTTCCCTCCTGTCCCGGGGCGGGACAACTATAGCTGCAGGTTGCTCACATTTGCCCCGCACACCCCCACAGGTGGGGTGTTCTTTCCTGATTGGCTAGTGACAGGAGCCTTTATGAGGTGCCAGGTACAAGGGTGGCATAAACCATAAGGTGAGTCCCTTCACTCCTTCCATCAGTGTGAGCCCCCCCTCCCATGTGACTGGTTCTTCCTCTAGTCTCCAAAGGCAAGCCCTTCAATTGCCCTGTTCTTGAGAGGAGCATTGCTGTTCCCCTCTGCGTTGCAACACCTACCTTTACAGTGCCGGGCATCCCGCAAATCTGAGTTCATTCTATTGGACCACATGTAATCTGTGAGGCAGCTTCCTGCTCAGCCAGTGCAGCAGGATTTCTGTGGAGTCCTGCAGGTAGAAACATGCAGGGGTTTCTGACCCCAGCTGTCCAAATTCAGACATTCGGCAGGTCCCTTTTCCAAGGGCTCCCTGGGAGATGATGTAAAATCCTTCCTTGAAGTAAGGCTATTACCTAACCAGGTTGCACAAGCCCGTGAGAATTGTGAAACTCTGCAGGATGTGACAGGGTTTGCTAGGATTCTCTTTCATGACTCCCTGCTTTCTGGTTGTTTTGCCAGGGCAGCAGATTGATGGGTAGCATCATCTTACTATGCAACTGACCCAGGTCTCTGAGTCATGCACATTTCCAGTTTCTTCCCTGCTAACTGCCAGTGTCCACAGTTTCTCACCTCAGTGTAGCTTTCTATACTCCTATTGCTTTATAGTTTTCTGTGAAGAAGCAGAGTGCTGCACACCTATCCTCAGCCATCTTAAAATTCTAAATTAAGTTGTGACAGTCAGTAACTAACATCTATTATAAAGAAACCAACACCCCTAATCTCACCTTGGTTTGAGTTTCATTAAGTTCCATTACTATCACCTCTGCAGGTTGTCATTTTGCAGTTGGGTCCTTTCCTTAATTCTCCATGTAACTAAGAGGTCACTGCTGCACCTTGGGACCCTGAGTTGGAGTGGGAGCCAGAATGGTCAGAAAACAAACCACACACATTGCCGCTTCTAGAAGCTTTGTTCTTTAATGAGCCATGGGGTGATTTGTTCATCAAGCTGTTTGTATGTAACCATACAGTGCATATTTGGAGGGATACAAGCTGTGATTTATACAGATGATGTCTTGTCCTCCCCTAAAAAAGGAAGTTACAAAGTGCCTGTTGATTTGCATCAGGAATGTAATCAGTTCTGTGGGTGAGATAAATCAGTCTTCTTATAGAATTATTCTATTAAACAGTAAAATGATATTATATTTCACAGGATATATCCTTTTATAATACATAGTCTTAAAAAATTTACACTTAGCATACTTATAAATTACTTTCAATTCATTAAAATAATATAATACTAATCCGTAGTTTACACCTTTCCCATAGTAAATATAAATACTTGGTTCAATAGGTGCAATGTTTATATGACCTACACGGACTGGTAAGTAGGCATTAAGAATGGATGGAGAGCGAAGTGACGGCCCCACTGGTGGGGCTTCCTAAGAGTTTCAACCAAAAGACCAAGAGGACCTGAAAGACCCATCCCCACAATTATCCTTTCGCAGTCACCCTTTTAACACCAAATAAAACATGGAGTGGTTCCACAGAAAAGTGGTAACAAGTATCCTAGGGGCACAGAAAGCAGAATCCCACCAAGAACAAGCATTTTGCCATCAAGGACACAGTGGTGCTGGGATAGTCCTGGGGAATTATCACAAAAGTATGAGTGAACATTCATTTCTCAATATACAATGATGCAGATTCCAGACAACTCCCCACCAAGGAGGGAAAAAAGAGGTGGATGACAAAGCCATTTGAACTTCTTTTTATAACTAAAACTCTCTTAACTTTGAAGACATCCTGAGAATTTTTTTGTTCTAATTCAGCAAAGTGCCTATGAAAAGTGCACATTCTTTACCAGGTAAAAACACATGGGCATTAGGCCCTGGGGTGGGTCTGTAGAATCTGGCTAGACTGCCTCTTTTCAGAAGACTTCTATGACCCTTCTTGAACCCGGAAAGCAACCCCTCTGTGATGGAGCCTTGAACAGAGACTTCCCTAACCCCCCAGGAGGCTCAAAGCAAAGGCAGGTTAAAGCACAGGAAGCTGGCGGCTCTAGTATCTCATCCTCTGACCTCATGTCCTTTTGTCTGCTTGTCTGTTCAAGGCTTACAGTCTGGGGGGTGGCTCTTTGTTTTCAGAAGTCCAAATACCCAAATAATCTAAATGGCAGGAAGAACCGTGTACATCACAAATTAGTCCTCTTTCTGCATCCTGCCTTATGTGCTGCTAACCTGCTTCAATCTGTGATCTAGAAGGAGATTATGCTTCCCTGCTGCTTAGATTTCCCGTAATATACAGGCGATTACAGGGAAGATTTGCGGAACGGGCAGGAAGTGCACGTTCTGAGTGGGGTGGGGAGTGCTGACTAGTATGCTCCCTATTTTGCAGTGCTGCCCCACTGCTGCCATGGAGAAGGCTCCTCGGAGGCATCTGAGATTAAACAGAAGCGACAAAGAGGCAACAGACAACCACAAATCTGATACACATTCAGATTAAAAAATCCTAACCATGAGTGATTGTAATACAGCATTACTGTGTGTTGATATAACATTAGCCATACAGAATTTCAGTTAAAAACATAAAATTTGGTTCTGACGGTTTCTAAGTTATGGCTTCGTTAGGCTGCTGATGCCTGTTACACACTGAGAACGGCTTTATTCCCCTCAGTGGGGTGGGGAGAGCAAACTGGCTGAGTCATTCCTCTAACCACCCCATCCTGGCAGGTTGTTAAATGACTAGAAATCCACAAATCTAGCAAACAGAACACAAGTATTTTTTATTTAATTTTATCCAAATTCAGGTTTCAGGTCCCTGAGAAAAAATTATAAAGTCTCTTAACATCCATCAACTAGTTCCTATAAAGTGACTTATATAAATTTTTTAATTGCCAAAAAATTATCTTACCAAAAAACCCCACAAACTCTACAAAGATTTAGATGGGAGAACTGTGCCAAGATATGTTCCCCAACCTATCCCTCTGAGACAAAGAAAATTATTCATGAGGGTAATTTCTCTCTTTCTTTTTAAAGTATGGTATTTGACAACATTCTGGATCAAATGGAAAGTAACAGTTAATGCCCAACAGCACGTCACTTAAAGACAGAGTGTGCAGCTGAGTAGGGGGCCCAGAAGCAGCATCTGTACTGAGACACCATGCTGAGAGGTTTCCCCCAGGACAGTCTCTGACATTCACGCTTTGCTGAAGATGGGAATGTTGCTATGTTGCCCAGGCTGCTCTCAAACTCCTGAGTTAAAGTGATCCTTCTGCCTGTTTCCGACCTACCTGGGACTGTGGGTGGGCACCACCATGCCCTGCTTTGAAAGTCATAATTTTAAAGGCTTAATATTCACCATTTCTCAGAACCATGTGGCAGATGTTCATGGGATATGAAACCTAACATTTGCTCATTAACCAACATTATTCTGTCGATTTCAGACTTCTTTTCTACTGCTCCACTCTGAACTGAAACCAGGGAGAGGAAAAATGCCTGCTAACCTTAGCTGCGTGCAGAATGATACCAAGTGTGACCTCTGGGCTGTGGCATGAGGTGCAGTGTTGTGTAACAGGTGAGACTCTGCCTGAACAAAAGACTTACATTTCTATAACTTTTAAGCAAGACTGTGAAAAGCAAGAATAATCAAAGTTCAGATTATAGGTGGTCAAGGCTGTTTTACAGAACAGTGCATGTGGTAGTTAGACAAGATGTTTTTAGTAACTTTAAAAATAAACATTTTCACATACTTAACAACGGGGATGTTTCATTTTCCATACATTATAAATAGAAAAGACAGATTTATAATCACAGAAATGTTTAGATGTTTCAAATGTCATGATAAATGAGGTGTATGAAGACCACCAGTGTTGAAAAAAAATAGTCTTGCTTTTTTGTCACCCCAGGGATGAGTGGCTTTCATCCCATCCAATAATCTCTAATCCAAGGAGAGAAATCCCAGGGAAGAAGGAAAGCATTAGGCTAAAAAAACCCAGACACATTATACACATATATTTACAGTAAACTTCAGTAACCAGACTATTAACAAAAACAGCTTCAAGTAGTCCTTGATTTTTTTCATCTAGTTAATACTGATGGTCTAAGGAAATAAAAGTTAGATGGGTCATATCAAAACCTTTTTATATTTTGGCAGCTTTCTGTAACACTTATTCATGCAGGATTGTGTGTATTTTGGAACAAGCGATTAAAGGGTCACGTTATCTGTCTGAGTCCGTGGTGGGAATCCACCTGATAAAGAGGCTTGTATGTGGTCCTCAGTTTAACTGATACAAACAGAAAAGCCTGGAGGAATGAGAATGAAACATTCTTGTTTAGGGATCACTTAAAATCTCTGGGACACTAAAAAAAAAAAAAAAAGGACCAGGGACCATGAGAAGAGTGTGGCTACTGAAACTTAATCCCATGCAATATATTTGGCAGGAAGTAACAAGGAATTAAACCAGCACTGATTATTCTGACATCAATTATTTTTTAAAAAGCATGTACTCTTATTTCCATCGTGTAATCAGACATCTGATACATGCTCTGATGGCTTCATGGAAACAGCAACTCTTTTTTTCACTTCCTCCAGAATATAACATAGAGTGTTTTTCAAAAAATTTAAAATAAAGGGCTTAGGCGTTTTGTTTATAAATCCTTGGAAAAAATTATATTTGACCCCAGCTCCTTACTATCTCAAAATAAACTCAAAGGTTTTTTGCTTTCATGGTTAAGAAAAATTTATATGTTTTCTTCAAATGTCAGATATCAGAAGGTCCACAATATCCCCAATGAGTTCAACATCTATCTCTGGGAAGGGAAAGCAGGATGAGGCAGAGGCAACTATTGCTGACCAAAATCCCCAGGCCCTTGGTGGCTTTGCTCACTGAAATCTTGATTCAAATAACCGCAGCCAAGGCACAGTGGGCACCATTCCCAAAAGGTGTCAGAGTGGCCTTTCCACTTCCGCAGGAGGCCCAGAAATTTGGCTCACAGGTCTCAACTGCATGCTGATACCAGAGGCAGGACCACAATGAGGACTATTGTGGACAGGTGACAAGAGGCCCGGCAGAGATATGTTTACCACTCTAGCCATAGAGGGACACACATCGGCCACGTCAGACCATAAACTCATTATTTCCAAAGAGAGCCAACTGCTGGGTAGAGCTGCAGTCTGGGTCCACAGTTTTCCTACGGCCAGACATAACTGTCCCTTCCGGGGTCTCTTTGGTTTTCTGAGGTGAGTTTTTCACATTCTTTAGTTTTTGTTTGCCCTTTTCAGGGTTGAAGGTTCCTCTGCTGATGAACTGAGGTCTGTCTTCCAGGGATTTGGCCTGGCCCAAAGGTCCTTCCATTCCTAGGGCCTCACTAGCTGAGGCAACTCGGTAGAAGGGAGATTTGGAATAAATCTGAAATCGTTTTCTGGTGCCATGAGATGACGCAGTGGTAGACAGACATGAAGAGACGGAAGAGTCCACTGAATCCAAAGAGTCTTGCTGCTTTTTCAGTGCCTTTCGCAATTTTCCTGAAGGTTCAGACTTGCCAGTTGCCTTCAGAGAGCTAAAGCCGACGTTTCTTTCTAATTAAAAAATAAAAGGGGGAGAACAAAGCTGTTAAGTGATAGTTTCCTCTAAAGCAAATCATCATGTAACGAATAGAATTCACTGTTCACACACAAAACCGAGTGGGCTGAAAGTCGGAAGGTCCAGGCTGATCCAGCCTGAACATAATCCTAACTGAAAATAAGGTCTTCATCCCTTCTACATACATCATGTACAAACAGCCTCAAGGAAGCCTGGTATGTGACTATATCACCAACACGGGCCTAGAAGAGTCACTACTGTTCTAAAAAATTGCCAGATTATGTAGTAAGTTCTGACTCCTTAAAACATACACCACTGAATTAAATACCTCCTTTGGTGTATAGTCCCATCTCACAATAGGGCACAATTCCTGCCTTCTACGTTTGAAAATGAGCATAGGCAGTAAGTCAACATGTCTGTGATTACTGGCCTTTCTCCATGATAAACATAGGACAAAACATTAAATTACCACAAAACTGTATTACACTGAAGATTATTCTCATGGACAACTTAATGTTGAAGCTTAAACATCCGTGATGCCTTAGGACGGTGACACCTTTTCACGCAGGTGTGTGCACCCTTAAAGGGGCTCTGCCTTACCTTGGGAATTCTGTCTTTGCAAAACAAATCCAGACTCTTTCATCTAACATGTTCATTTACCTGACTGCTCAGAGATGGTACCTTCAGACTCCATATTCAGATTTTCAGAGCTGTCAGCAGTCCCAATGGAGGCCTCAGACTCAAGGGTTTCATCATCAGAGGCACGAGGTTCCAGAACAAGCATCTCAAAAGTTAGTTCTTCCCTGTAAGATACAATCAACAGATTAGCACTTGGTAGGAAGTAAAAGACAACAGGAGGGAAGCTGCTCCTTGAAGTTCAGTAATTTAAAACAAAGTCACAACACTTCCTGCTGTCCCCCTCTAGGGTGCTGATAAAGACTATCTCAAAGTAATGGTGAAGGCTAAAACTACAGGACTAAAGGATGAGGTAACAGAAAGCAAATGTAGCATCAGTGATGACAATGCTCAGGTAGGCTAAGGCAAGATGCTGTTACTATGAGATCTTCAAGTCATAGTTTCAGCAAATAAATGATCTTTACACCAATAACCAGAAGGTTAGAATTCTAACGCATCAGCAACGTATTCTCTTCTCTCTGGCCCTCAGCTTCTGAAGGGAGAGACAAAGATTAAAAAGATAACCTCTAAAACTTCTTTCTAGCCCTCCTTTTCCATGAAGCTTTACTAACCGGATCCAGACTATATCGCTTACCTTAGCCACAGGAGGAAGTAGAACATTCACAGTAGCCAGGTACTTGGCTACTAATCTTGCTTTCTCAGCCCTGCCTGACAACTCTCTTATCTATTTTAATTAATACATTTGTAAATACTCATTTTAAAACTCTAATACCAAAATTCTTCTATGCTTGTGACTTCTGTTTCTCCACTATATAAGCAACAGGCAGATCCTGCAACTTGCAGTTACCAAGCAATATTACCAGCTCTGAATCCAATACTCTACCCTGTCTTATTTTTCCAAGTCTTTTTTTCCTTCTAATCAAGTCTCCTTGTCAGATTCCTTTATCATTTTTACTTCACTCAGTGTGAGATCCACAAATCTTTTCAAGGACAGTCTCACTAGTAACTCATTACTACAACTCTAATTGTCATATGCCATGTGCATGCCCATTATGGAGACACTGCTCATATTTTTTTTTTTTTGCAAAGATTTTCCCCTTCCTAGTGAATTCTCACTTATCCTTCAATATCTCCAATACTATCTTCACCAAATCTGAGACAGGTTCTCTAGTCACATCCCTCTTTAAATTAGCCTCTGGACAGTATTCCACCTCTGTCTTACCATGTTTCTCACAGGTAAACTCTGGCTGCTTTTTAAGCAGACCTAAATTCCAGAGTGGATCCCAATAAACAAGAAGGACTTTAACAATCTCATTACCCCCTCATGAATAATTTCGTACACCTAAGATGATAGCTCCAGGACTTGGGAAACAAAGATCCCTTTAGAACTTCTCAGGAGTTATCAGTGTCAACCAGAACCATGACACAGTACCTTTATGGAGAGTCGTGGGATAGCCAAATTACCTCTAAGGAGTAGTATAGTTCTGCTCCTGCTCAATGGTGATAGAAGGAACAGAATTTCTTTTTTGTATCTCTCTAAGTTACAAATTATTTCCTCACCTAGTATTCCAGCACCCAATGCAACTGCTGGGTTACCCTGACCACCCACCTTGCTAAATCCATGGGCATACTGGTCATTAAAATAACCTTCCTTCACCAAACTGTGGATAGTCTTGAAAAAGATGACATTGTCTTAGACCAGGGATTCTTAGTTTTCCTTTACAGAATCAATCTGTTCACAGAGGCTGGTTCTTGACTTGTTAAGACACTAGTATATCATCTTGGCTCTCGACTGTTCGTGCCAGATGTACCTTGACTAAGACTGAAATCCTCTTGGATACCATCTTCTTCTCCTATTCCAGAATCATTACTGTAGCCGTGTGAAACCCTCAGCCTATGAAGCGTCCTTCCTTGATCAAGGAGGCAACTATCAAACTCCACTCGAGTATAAGCAAGATCTCTTTTGCCATTTCCACATCTGTTTCATCTGACACAGTGCTTGGTATACAGGAGATATTCAATAAGGATTAATGAAGAAAGGCTAGAAGGAAGAAAATGAAACAGAGTCTAAATGATCTCCCCTTTCCTCTGGCATACTTACTTCTCTTTCTGTAGGCTCTCAATCTGCTCAGTCAATACTCTTTCCTCCTGCTGCATAGCTGCCCGCTGCTGTTCTGTGACGTCAGTATCTGGGGCTACCTCACTAGCTGAGGTCTCTTCTGGGATACCAGACACAGAAGGCAACCGAGCTGCAATAGGAGAGGACGGACTTGAAGAGTTTCCTCGACGAACACGACCCTTTCCCTGTAGAAAAAACATTCACGTTAGAAAGTGAACTCACTGCATCAGCTTTATGCTGTCTATTTGGGATAAAAAGGTTCATGTCCATCATACCACGTGGATGGCAGGAATAAATGGAAACATTCTGTGAGGCCCATGATACTGAGGAAGACACCATTTATACAATGCATTTAGGTTCAAGGATTTCTTGTCAGCACACTAGCAAATGGGTATTTCAGTGAATGGGACAGTTAGGACTCCACTGTGTACTGAGGTGAGAGTCTTCTTAATTTAAGCTGTATCCACTCCAAAATAAATAGCCATACAAGGCCATTTAAATCAATTCAAATTAAAAATTTAGTTCTGGGGTCACATTAGCCATATTTCGAGTGCTCAACAGCCACTGAACTAGTGTTTGTCACAGTGAAGGGTGCAGCCACAGACCATTTCCATCATCACAGGGAATTCTGATGGGCAGCGTGCTCTTATAGCTACTCTTGGGACACACAGTCTGTCTAGGGAGGCCCAGAAACGTCCCAGAACTCATCTTCATTTTGAAAAAAGTATGTGTGTGTGTGTATATGTGTGTATAGATCTCTTTCTCTCTCTCTCTCTCTCTCTCTCTATCATAGGGTAGTAATAAGATACATTTTTGAGAAATGTATATTATTGATAACAGAGGGAGGAGAAATACTTCTCTTTTTAGTTAGTTATCTTACATATGACTTTAGCTTCTGGTAATGGCAGACTAGGTTTTTCAGATTAAATCTGCTAAAACACCAACTACTCCAAATAAAAAAAATCAACATATGCTTGAAGACACTGGTGACCTAACAGGGTAGAAGAGAGAGGCCAGTCCAGCATTTAGTGCTAATTTTTCAGAAGTGGTAGAGAGTCTGAGAAGAACTTCTGACATACTATAGGCTGGAGTTAGCAAACTTTGGTCTGAGACAAACCTAGCCTTGCCACTATTTTTTTTTTTTTGTAAATAAAGCTTTATAGGAATATGTTAACAAATTCATTTATTGATATGGTTACTTTACTAAGACAATGGTAGAAATGATTATGTACCAGATTATATGGTCCACAAAAGCTAAAATATTTATTTTTCTTTACCAAAATCCTTTCCCCCAGGATACAGAATAAAAGGATATGGGTTACTGCCTGGTAAAATCTCCATGGTTAACACTGGAATCTGCAAGGTTTGCATTCTAGACCTAAGGGTAAATTAAAATTCCAAGAATCCTTGCAGACACTGTAGCCTAGCATTAAGTGGTTTGTACAGTCTTGAAAATTGTAACTCCTAAAACTGAATTAAAGTGATCTGTGATTGCTAGTGCTTTAGGAATAGACAAGGAAAAAAAAAAAACCTTTGAAGGAAAATAACGCCATCCTAGGCCCCAAAATACATTTTTACCAGTAATGTTTCAAATCAAAAGTAACCAGGTACAAGAGACAAGACAATGTAAACAAAAACTAGTTATAAACAGCACAACAAAAAACTTCAATGACTTCAGATAGTGTGGCAATCAGACAGACTTAAAATAACCATACTGAAGAATACAGGAAGATATAATTGAATTGGTACACTGTACATTGGAAGAAAATCTAGAAGCAAATTGGAATAAACCAAAAAAGGGGAAAATTCATAAAAGAAGGCATCAGAGAGAAGACACAATATGAAGATTTACCATACATTTAAATGAAATACTCAGAGAAATCAGATTCTACAGAAGAAATATAGACAAGATAGATAATGACAGGACATTCTTAAAACAGTCAACTAAATATATCAACCTACTGATTTAAGAAAACTTCCATAACTCCAAAGGAAAAAAAAGAAGTATACATACAGTCATATAACTGCTAAAAACTGAGGCCAAGAAAAAAACGGTCGTTTTTTTTTTTTTTTTTTGAAAATTTGCCTCTCAGTATAGGTAGATCAAAGAGGCTACTGATTTGAAAGTGATCCTCCAGATTCAATGGGTTCCTCATCAAAATTCCAACACATTCTTCAGAGAACTAGAAGAAAAATCTTAAAATTCATGTGGAAGCACAGAAGTCCCACAAGAAGTCAAATTAGTCCTGAGCAGAAAGAGTAAGACTGCAAGCACTCCAATGCCCAATCTCAAATTATACTACAATGCCACAGTAACAACAGCAGCATGGTACTGACACAAGAATACACATCAGACTAATGGAATTGAAGACACAGAAACAAACCCATGTAACCAGGGACATCTGATTCTTAACAAAGGGACCAAAAACACAGTGGAGAAAAGACAGTTTTTAATAAATAAAGCTAGGAAAAGAGAGTTTCCATATGTAGAAGATAGAATTTAGACCCCTATCTCTGTACAATAATCAATTAAAAATGGGTCAAAGACCAAGGTATAAGAGATGAATCTTTGAAATAGCTAGAATAAAACATTGGGAGAAACACTTAAGTCAGAGATACAAGCAAAAACTTTCAGAACTTTAATCACTTAGGAAATGAAAAAATAAGTACAAATGGTAAATAAGTATATGAAGAAATATTGAACGTATTTAGCTACTAGGAAAATGAAAATCAAAACAACATTGAGATTTCATCTTGCTCAAGTAAGAATGGCTATGAAGAATATAAAAATTAAACAAAACAAAACAATAAATTCTAGTGAGGATGCAGGGGGGAAAGTAAACCTCTACATAGTTAGCAATGTATTTAGCACAGCCATTACAGCAATTACTATGGAGATGCCGCAAAAAACTAAAAAACAGAACAACCATGTAACTCTGCTAGACCACTCTTTGGTATAGGCATACCTAAAGAAATTAAAGTTGGGATACTATAGGTAGAGCTGCATACCCAAGTTTACTGTGGCACAATTTGCAATGGCACTGGAACCAGTTTAGGTGCCCATCACCAGACTAATGGAAAAAGACACACACACAGAGGAATATCATTCAGTCATCAAAACAACAAAATTGTATCATTCGTAGGAAGGAATATGGATGAAATTGGAGAGCATCAGGTTAAAGTGAAATGCGCCAGAGTTAGACAAGTGTTAACATATTTTCCCTCAATTGCAGAATCTTAGAGTAAGAAAAGCCATAGAAGTAGATGGGAGACTACTAGACAAGAGGAAAGAAATGAGGTGGGGGTGTAAGGAGAGGAAATAGGGTGATCGATATCATCAAAATGCTATATGCACATATGAAAATAACGATATCAGAATCCAGCATTATGTAAAATTAATATGGCTTAGGGTTGGAGGCACTGCTCATCAGTTAAAGCTCTTGCCTAGTACACATAAGGCCCTGGGTTTGATTCCCCAGCACCACATAAGCTGGGCCTGGTGGTGCATACCTATAATCCTAGCACTCAGGAGGATGAAACAGGAAGATTGCTGTGAGTTTGAGGCCAGCAAGAGCTTTATAGTGAGTTCAACACAAGCCTAAACTACCGAATGAGATCCTGTCTCAAAGAAAAGCACCAATAAAAAAATATGTATTTTTACAAAACCCCATTAAGATGGAAGGAAAAGGTCAAAATAGATTAACACTACAAATCTTGTAAATATAAAGAGTTAAGAAGCTACCACAAACAAACTTATGCCAATAGATCTGCAAAGTGGAGAAATTTCTTTAAAAATTCAACAAATATTGTCAATGAAGAAATTAAAAATGTGAGCAGTAATATATTAAACTGGATCCATAAATAGAATCTTGCCAGAAAGAAAACTCTGGGTGTAGACTTTACCTGCAAACAAGAAGAAATAAAATATAAATTCTTTCACAAACTTAATGAAGAGAATAATTACCCAATTTATTTTTCATTAAGTATGAAATGTATCAAGGACAAAGGAAGGACTATTCTAGTCAACTGTACTCAAAAATCAATGTGCAAAAATCCTAAATAATATAGTACAAACTAAATCAGGCAATATATAGAAGATACAAAAATATACAAAACACAAAAGCTGGATTTACTGGAGTAGTATAATGATTTAACATGAGAAATATACTCAGTATAATATATCATTATTGGTAAAAGTCATGGACACTTCAACACATGCATTATAAATACTTCATAAAATTCAGTGCTATCTCGCAGCAACAACTCTTAGAATACCAGTTACTGAACGTGCTAGTGGCAGTAGCAATCATGAGATGCTCAGTAGCACTCATGAGATACTGAGAAGACATCATGGTCTGAAGGTATTCAAAAATGGGGTTTGTGTGTGTGAACAAAAACCCAAACTCAGGAAGGCAATCTGAAGAAGTCCATCTGATGATATCCAATAATGGTTGCTAGAACAAGAAGCAGGGCTGCTTTTCAGTCCTGGCATTGCTTACAATCCAGGCTTGGTGAATAGGCCATCATGAGGAAAGTTTAAATCTCCTTGAAGGTAGATAACTTAGTGCAGCAGCTGCTGGATTGGGGATCAGTGTCCACTTGGCCTTAATCCCCTCCCATTGGGAGACAGTGCCCAGTAATTGAGCTATTCATAAGAGAGCCTCCTCAGGTCAGGGTACTAAGAAAAATGCAAGACAGAGAATCACAGAGGCAGTGACTGAATTAGGTGTAGCGAGCCCTAAGGAGAGAGAGGAGCAAAAGGGTACAGTTCTGGTTAGGAATTCAGAACTACGCCTTGAGAGATCCTTAAGGCAGAATCTTAATATTGCTTGTAGTGGCCATAACCCATATGCTGTGGTTCGGGTTTGGGTTGTTCCCCAGAAACCTCTTATGTTTGGACAGAGCAGGATACCTATGGTGTTCTATGCTGTTGGGAGGCGGGTTTGGTTGGATGAGGGGGCTGCTCGGGGTCTGACCTGGAGGTATGTGTGCTAGCTCCCCCCTTTCTCCTTTACTTGACTTCCTGTCTGACATATCTCACGCTCTTCTTCCTGCCATGTGCTTCTACCACTAACAGACACCCATGAATGGACTGAGACCATCTGAAACTGTGAGCTAAAATAAATCTTTTCTTCCTTAAGTAGTACATGTCAGGTATTCTGTCCCAATAATAAAAAATACTAAGACACTGTGGGACCTACGAAAGAGTAGGCACTTCCTTGTAGTCCCCCAAAGGCCTCATGTATTTGGATGTTGTGGACTATCTAAGGATTTTATATGCTGTGAGGTGAAGGATTGTCAGGAGGGGTGGATAATCAAAGAGGTGGCAAGTAACTGAAGGTGTGACCTGGAAGGATACACTCTTGCCACAGCTTCTGCCCAAGAGGTGATCCTTCCTCTTGCCATGTTGTTAGCAGCTGTTCTCTGCCTTATTCTTCTTGTCATTGTCAGCTGCCAATGAATGGACTGAGAACTCCTGGGACTATAAGCTAAAATAGCCCTTGAGTTGTGGGTATTGGATATTAATTATGTTCCAACAATGAGAAAGTGACTAAGATAGCCTTCAAGACAATGCTGAATTCCACACAGGAAGGTTCTCTTTCACTGAATTTAAACACTGAATTCACAGACTAGAAGTAATCAAAGCCACTTAAATTCACAACCAGCATCACGAAACATTTCCTCTAAAATCAAGAGTAAGATGTGGGTTTCCATTCTAATCACTTATATTCAACATAGTACTTGAAACTTTAGCCAAAGCAATCAGAAAAGAGAAAGAAACAAAAGGCATAAGAATAGTAAAGGAAGAAGTCAAATTGTATTTATTTGCAGATGACAGGATCCTTTCCATAGAAGATGCCCAAACTTCATCAGAACTCTTGGAGCTAACAAATTTGGCCAAGTGGTAGGATACAAAAATCACATGCAAGTCAAAACTATTCCTGTACACCAATAATGAACCTGAAGAAAGGAAATCAGAAAAACAATCCCATTCACAGCAGCTTAAAAAAAGTACCTAGTAATCAGTCTAACTAAGGAGATGAAGACCTCTATAATGAAACTATAGTACTAAAAAGAAAGCAAGTGAAGAGAATATATTAGATAATGGAACGATATCCCTTGTTGCTTGTTGGGCAGAATCAATGGCTATATTACCAAACTGATAAACAGACTTACAACAATTCCAATCAAAATACCAACAGCAGTCTACAAAACTGTAAAAAATAATCCTAAAATTATATAGAAGCAAGGTGGGTGTAGTGGTGCAAGCCTCTAATCCCAGCACTCTGAGATCTAAGGCAGGAGGATCATAAGTTTGGAGCCTAGACTGGGCAACTCAGCAACTTTGTGAGACCCTATCTAGAAATTATTTTTTAAAGGGCTCGGGTTGTAGATTCAAAGCAGAAGTCTTAAAATTTACTTCCCAGTAAACCAGAGTAGTAAGAGCGAAGTAGACCAAATTACAATCTTGGATTTCAAGTTACAAAGTTTCAAGATACAACATTACAGTAATAAAACCAGCATGGTACTGGCACAAAGATTAGACCAATGGAATAGAAAACAAGATTCTGAAACAGTCCCATGCATATTTAATCAAGTGATATTTGACAAAGGAATTGAAAATTCTTGAGAAATGCCTCTTTAATGAAATGCTTCTTTAACAAAATGATACAGGGAAAACTGGCTACTCACATGCAGAAGAATGAATCTAGACCTGTATCTTTCATACTGCATTAAAATCAAACTGAATCAAAGACCTAGACAACAGAACACCAAATCTTTTGGAAGATAAAATAGGTAAAACATCTGAAGACATAGGCATAGGTAAGGACTTCCCAAACAGAAACCCAACCTAGAAAACCAAACAAATCTTGCACAAGAAATATCACTAAAAAACAATAAAGAGGACTGTATCAAATTAAAAAGCTTCTGTACAACAAAGGAAAAATAATCAACAGAATGGAGAGACAACCTACAGAATGAAAAAAAATTTAAATAGTTTGTCCTCTGATAAAAGATTATTATCTAGAATATATACAGAACTCAAAACCTCAAACATAATAAGTCCAATCAAAAAATGGGCAACTAAAAAGAGTGGACATTTCTCAAAAAAAGTTCAAATGGCCTATACGTACATGAAAAAATGTTCAGCATGTGTGACCATTAGAAAAAGGCAAATCAAAACACACTGAGATTTCATTTTATTCTAGTAAGAATGGCTACCAGCGAGGACTCATAAGACAACAAATGCTGGTCTAGATACGGGGAAAAAGAAACCTTCCTAAGTTGTTGGTTGGAATGTAAACTAGCACAACCATTAAAGAAATCAGTATGGAAACTCCTCATAACTCAGAACAGAAATTTTGTTTGACCCAGTGATAATCTCTCCATGGTATCTTCCCGAAAGAGTTAAAAGTCATCATGTTTATAGGGGCACAATTCACAACAGCCAAATTACGGCCACAGCCTAGATTCCCATCAACAGATGAATGGTTATCAGATACATACACGCACGCATGCACACACACAGTGGAACATTAGACATAAAGGAGTTACTGGTGAAAAAAATAAATGAACTTTTTTTTTTGAGACGGTCTTGCTCTGTAGTCTAACCTGGTTCTGAGCTCACCAGGTAGCTCAGGCTAACCTTGAACTCACAACAATCCTCCTGCCTCAGCCTCCCATGTGCTGAGATTGCAGGTGTGTGCCACCATGTACAGCTAAATATGGATGAATTCTGAGACCATAATGTTAAATGAAATAAATCACTCAAAAGGGTGAATTTACACACGGCTTTTCTTATATGATGGAATCCAAAATCCACAGAGAAAAATAAAGAAGAGATTGTAGGAAATAAAGGTAGTATTTTTAGTGATAATGAAGAGGGAAAAGGGAGAAAGGAGACCAAAGATAATCAAAACATAACATATATGTAATAATATGATTTGTTCCACTACACAAGTATAATTATGTATCACAAACATACAGTACTAAAAAAAGACACGCTTAATCTCAAATTATCTACAAAACTCTCTAATTACAAAACAAATTACACCATCATTATTCATGAATAATACAAATATACATTTAGAAATCCAAAGGAGGATTTTAATTTCTCCCTCTAGTTGGAATACTATGCATCAATAAAGTCCAACAGCGTGGAGGCTTTTACAGGCAAATGGAAGAAACTTGAGAATATCATGCTTAGTGAAGTGAGTCAGAAGCAGAAGGTGAAACATCGAATGGTCTCTCTGATATGAGAGACCCAGATCACAACTCCTTTGGAACTTAAGATGAAAGACAAAGTGAAAGAGGGGGGTCGGGCGGGGGAAGAGGTAGGGATTTGTGGGGAGGGGGAGGGACAAAAGGAGAGTGGGAAAGCCCTTGTCACCTTGACAAGATATGAATGTGCACAAAATGCCCAACCCCATTGTAAACCTTGAATTTTGCACGTATACATATCAATAAAATGTGGGAGAAAAAAGAAATCCAAAGGAATCCATATAAAGTTATTAAATAAATGAACTTAGGTCACTAAGTGCAAAACACCAAAATAAATTGTATTTTTATAGAACAAGCAACAAAAGACAAAACTTTAAAAACAGAATTTTAGTTGTATTAAATATTAAAAACTCAGTAATTAAAATTGAAGATGTATTATAAGATTTCAACGCACAAAAATATAAAACACTTTAAGAGCAATCCATAACCTACATGAATGGATAGATCAATACTCCTGAGTGAGAAACCATATAAAATGTCAATTCTTTAGAGAGCAATGTATATATTCAATACAAACTCAATAAAAATTCTGAAAGAATTTTTGTGATGCTAATTCTCTAATTCATACTGCAATATAAAGAGCTAAGAAAAGTGAGCACTATGGAAGTAGGATGATTGTTTCACCAGCTTTCCCCCTTTTTACTAGTGTAAATATGCGATACACAATGCCTACACCAAGCTTGAGAATTTTGTACAGAAATATACTGCGTAAACTTCACAATTCCTTCTCCCCTTTTTTGGCCTCTCGCTCCATCCTTCATCCTCCTGACTCCCAAAATCTCACCCATCTGACCCTATTATTTATTTGTAGTCTGGGTTTCTCATATTAAAGAAACTATATAACATGCAACCCTCTGAGTCTGACTCACTTCACTAAGCATGATGGTCTCAAGTTGTACCTATTTACCTAAAAATGACCGAATCCGTCTAGAGAAGAACAGTACTCTGTACATATACCACATTTTTGTATCTTTCAGTCTACTCATGGATATTTTTACAATTTAGTTATTTTTAGCTGTGCTGCTATAAACATGGATGTACACAGGGATCTCTGTTTTATGCTGTTTTTAATCCCTGGAAAGATACCCTGAAGAGGAATTCCTGGGTCCAATGGGATATTTATTTTCAGCTTTTTGAGGAATCTCCACACTGTTTCCCATAGTGGCTGTACCATTTTACAGTCCCACCAACAATGTAAAAGGGTTCCTTTTTTCTTACAACCTTGCCAACATCTATTGTTGTTTCAGTTCTTGATATACATCATTCTCACTGGGGTAACATGATGCCTTAGCATTTACTTGATTTATATTTCTCTAATGGCTAAGGCAGCTTAACATTTTTTCATGTATTTGCTGCCATTTATACTTCTTCACCTCAGAACAATCTTCCATCATTCATGTCTATTGTCCATTTTTTAATTAGGTCTTTGATTTTTGAGGGGTCTATTTTCCTTCAGTTCTCTTTATATTCTAGTTATTAGCCTCCTGTCTGAGGTATAAGTGGCAAAATTTTTTTCCCCATTCTGTTGGTCCTCTCTATTGTTTCTTTTGCTATGCAAAAGCTTTTTAACTTGATATAACCCATTTGTTGATGAACCCATTTGTTGGGTTCTTTTGCATCAGGTGTCATTCTGAGAAAGTCCTTGCTCACTCTCACATCCTCAAGAGTTTTGCTTACTTCGTCCTCCAGGAAGGTTAGTGTTTCAGTTTTTAACATCTAGGTCTTTGATCCACTCTGGTTTGATTTTGGTGCATGGTGGCAATAAGGGTGTGTCTAGATTCATTGTTTTGCAATTTTTTAAAAAAGAAAACTCCACAGTAATTTAAAAAGGAGTATTGGTGCAAAGATAGCAAAACTGGAGTGCTTAAAACAGATACAAATATGAAGATTCCTGATTTGAAACAAAAAGAGAACTAGAGGGTACCATGGAAAGGAGATTTTTTTCAAAATAAAAGGTGCTGGAAAACTGAGTATCTGTGTTAAAGTACAAAAATTTGACTCCTTTCTTACATTATACCACACACAAAAATTATCTTCAGTTGAGCTGCTCATCTAAATATGAAACAAAATAATAAAACTTTTAATAGATTAAGATTATTTTCATAATTTCAGGAAGTATAAAATTTCTTAAATGTGACCCCAAGAAGTAGTAGTTCTAAAAGTTAAGACTGGTAGTTACCCTACACTAAACTGAGAATCTCTGTTCACCAAAAGACAATTATGGTAGTAAAAACAAAGTAACTAAGAGATACATTATGCACATTATAGTCACAGAACAAAGGGAGAATTTAAACAATAATGACCTAATCACTATACTAAAATTAAGAATGTAACAACACTGGTGCAAGAGAGGAGGTGGAAAAACTAGAAACTCTTGTACACTGCAAATATACTATAACCATTAAAAAAAGTTTTGGCATTAGTGGTAGAGCATAGTTCAGTGGTTAAAGCACTGCCTTACAAGTGTAAGGCCCTGAGTTCGATTCCCCAGCACCACATAAGCTGGGGCATGGTTGGGATACATGTATAATCCTAGCACTTGGGAGGCCAAGGCAGGAGGATTACCATGAGTTCTAGGCTAGCCAGGAGTATCCAGTGAGTTGAAGACCAGATTGGTCTACAGAGACCCTGTCTCAAAAAAATAAAATTAAAATAAAACAAACTTGGTGGTATCTACTAAAGTTGAAGATACATGTATGCTACAACCCAGCAATTCTACTCACATATATATTCCTAACAAAAATGCTACATGTGACCGTCAAGTTTGTGAATTCCCCCAAATAATAGGCCAATGTCCATCAACACTCAATTAGATAAACTGTGGGATACACATACATTAGAAGAGCACACAGTAACAACGGTGAGCTACGATTAAACACAATATGGACAGAATACTGTCTTACACACAAATAGTTGAATGAAATGTCAGATACAATAATTCAAATTATATGATTTCATTTATTTAAAGCTCAAAAGTAAAACTAATACTCAAGTATAAATACTTTGGTGGCACAAAAGAAAGAAAATAGGAAGTAATTAACATAAAAATCAGGTTACTGCTTACCTGGGGTAGAGAGGAACTTATGGTTAGTAGGTGAAAGAAGAGAATTTTTGGCAGTGTCAGCAGTGTCTTCTTGACCTGGGGATGGTGTTCTAGTGTTCATTTATAATAATTAAGGTATCCATTTGTTTCTCAGGACTTTTTTTTAATGTGTTGAATTTTACAGTACTTTTGGAAAATATTCATAGGGAAAGAAGGCAAACTGCCTTTATTTGTGAATGATATGATCCTTTACATAAAAGACCCCAAAAACTTTGCCAGAAGACTCTTAGACCTAATAAATAAATTCAGCCAAGTCACAGGATATAAAATCAATACAAAAAAATCAATAGCATTCCTCTACAGCAATTGTGAAATCACAGATAAAGAGATCAGAAAAACAATTCACAGCTGCTTCAAAGAAAATTAAATACCTAGAAACCAACCTAACTAAGCAAGGGAAGGAGCTCTAAACTGAAAACTACAGTACTCTACAAAGAAATCAAAGAGAATTTTAGAACACGAATAGACATCCCCTGTTCCTGGATGTTCCTGGATAGGTAGAACCAACATTGTGAAAATGGCCATTCTACCTAAACTGATATGCAGATTCAATGCAATTCCAATCAAGATACCAACAGAATTTTTCACAGAACTAGAAACAGACGATCTGAAAATTTATACAGAACCAGAAGAGAGTCAGCCAAAATAATCTTAAGCACTGAAACAAAAGCAGAAGGTACCACAATCCCAGATTACAAAGCAACAGTGATAGAAATCACATGGTACTGGCACAAAAATAGTGTAACCACTGGAGAGATGTCAACTTGAGGTAATCAGGAACCAGTCTGGATTAGAGTGTGAGTGATTTGTGGGCCAGCGAATGAGGGAAGAACACTCACCCAGATATGAGAGGCCCAACTGGGAACTTGAACTATATAAAAGGAAGGAAGATGAAAGACCAATACAGCTTTTTCCTCTGGGAAAGCTCTCGCCTTCACAATTGTTGACAGATGCCAACCTGCTACATGCCGCGGATCTTCATCACAGATTGGCTCCACTCTTGAATTGCGCCTCTCTGCCAGTTGCTGATCTTCAGTTGTTGGTCTTTGCCGTTGTTCTTCAAACTACTGAGAATAGCAGTGGACTATCACCCGCTGTCCTGCAGACCTGGATGGGTGTTCTACGTTGTGACTGAGCAGCCATCAGACCCTCCAGCTCTCTCATGTGCAGGCCGCCATCTTGGACTATCTCTATCCTTGGATTTGTAAGCCTTCTGAATAGATCCTTTTTGTTATAATTTCTGTAAATTCTGCCTTTTGAAAGAACCCAAACTAATACAAAAAGACAGGTGGATTAATGGAACAGAATTAAGGATACATCTAGTAGTACCTTCAGCCACCTGATCTTTGACAAAAGGGCCAAAAACATATGCTGGTGTAAAGATAGCATCATTTTTTTTTTTTGAAATTCTCATCATTTTAATGGTCAATAGCTGTGGCTGGCTCTGAACAGTACAGTTAAACAATATACTTAAGGATCCCCCCTGCCTCAAGCACACTCACACCCCTTCAGCAGTGTTGGCTTCCATCCACACAGTCAGACTTCCACAGCCTTGGACCCCCTCTGGGGTTATAGAAATCTTAGTGTAATAAGCTGAAAAACCCTTAATATAGCCATGATCTGTGTTCTTTTCTTAAAAATAACACGTATTAAACCAAACATCTCCCCAGGCTCCCCTGCCACACAGAATAAAAAGTGTTACTATGGCAATCTGAATCTTCTCGTCTCTTGCAGGTTGTGCAGTTCTCCTCTCCCCGTTCACTGGAATCATACAGCGTAGAGTTCATGAATCTTCTTTACACAGTACACCAGGGCAGCCAGTGCTATTGTGTTGGGCAGTATCTTTCTGTGCAGGTCATCCTTCAGGACCAGCATCACCGGGGCGGAGGAGGTGAGTGTGTGCAGAGGCAGGCGTGACCGTTTATAGGCATCATACTCTACTTGGTACTTGCAGCAAGGGTCGAACTGCCAGGAGATTCCATAGAGGGTGCAGCAGGCCAGGCTTAGCATGCCAGTGAGCAGGGAGATGTAGTGGGAATAATCTAGGGACAGTGCCAAGGGGGTGAAGAGGCAGGCAGTGCCTGCCAGCATGGCTGTCTTATGCAGGCAGTTGCCCACAGTGATCCAGCATGCTGTCTTGTCACTAATATGGGTGGGCTTGATGACAATGTTATTGCACTGGGCTTCCAGGGCCTGCTCCAACTCGTATTCAGACTGGTCCTGGGCATTCTCGCCATTGTAGTTCTCATGCACGATGTGGCAGTCTGTGATCGACAAGCTCACTTGTGGGGCGGGAGTGTTTGTTGTTCCTGTCAATGTCCCCAGTTCTCTGGGCACCAGAGGTGCTTGGGAGACCCAGCCACACGCGGCTAAGATTGCTTTGGAGATCCCTGCTTGTGACAGCCAAGACAGCCTCTTTAACAAATGGTGCTGGAAAAACTGGCTAGCCACACGCAGAAGAATAAAATAAGATCCACATCTTTCACCATGAACCAATGAACCAAAATCAATCAAAATGGATCAAATACTTATACATTAAAATGGGAAAACTGAACTTAATGGAAGAAAAAATAGGCAAAACCTTTGAAGACATAGGTGTAGGAAAGGACTTTCTCAATAAAACATCCAAAGCGTTTAACACCAAGAATCCACAAACGGGATTATATCAAATTAAAAAGTTTCTGCACAAAAAAGGTAACAATCAACAGCGCAAAGAGGGAACCAATAAAATGGGAAAAAAAATTTGCTACTCTTCAGATATAGGACTATTATCAAGAATATATAAACAATTGAAAAAAATCAGGCTCTCCAAAATGACATAATCAAAAAATGGGAATCTGAAATAAACTCTTCCCAGAAGAAGTATGAGTGGCCAATACACACACACACACACACACACACACACACACACACAAAATGTTCAGCAACTTTAGTCTTCAGAGATATGCAAATCAAAACAACACTGAGGTTCATCTAACTTCAATGAGAATGGCTGGTATTAAGAACTCAAAAAACAAATGCTGGTGAGGCTGTGGGATGAAAGGCAACTTGGCACATTGATGGCGGGACTGTGAACTTGAATAACCACTATGGAAAGCAGTACAGAGATTCCTCTAAAAACTGAAAATAGATATCCCAATTGACCCAGCAATACCTCTTCTGGATATCTTTCCAAAGAGTTACAGTTGTCACACAAGAGTGATGATACATATGTATCCATGTTCATTACAGCACAATTTAAAATAGCCAAATTTCAGAAGAAGCTAATAATAGGCTCAACAACAGATAAATGGATAAAGACCAAGAAGACTATAAAACACTTTGAAAAGAGCCTACGGATTTAACAAAAGACAACTGAAGAGAAGATGGCACTACAGAATGGAGGCAGAGAGTAGGGTTTGGAATTAGCATTAGTAAGTGCTAAAAACAATAATGACAGAATCATGTTACAAACACCAAGATATTTATTCTACTTGATTTTGGTCACAGTGAAACCAAATCAATAAATAAATCTTAAATATAAAAGCCTCATGACAAGCTCAGTCTGTTCTTAATATCCACTTCCTAGTATCACAAAAAGAAAGGCTTTCATTCAGTGTTCACACTATCACTCAGCCATCTGAATGCTTCACCATGGTACTAGACAGACATGAAGGAAACCATGCTCGACAGACATATGTTTTCTTCTATGAAGCATTAAAGACAGTCGCAACCCCGAGAGGTCACATTCTCTCAGAAGGTTCAAAGAGATTGATTTTTAAAAATATACTGTAATAAAGTATATCACAGCACAAAGAAAATGCTAACAGCATTAAAAACAAGGTATAAACTTGCATACCATAGGTTATAAAAATGAAGATTAAAAAATTACAAATGCACTAAATTATTAATAGTAGCTTCTGGAATGGAACAATATCTTTTACTTTCCTAAAATAAGCATAAAGTTGTTTTGCATTCCAAAGGTGTTTTTTTCCCCCTCATCAATATTCCCTTTATATTCTTTCACTTGTATTGCTCCTGTTTTACTAAAATCAGTGTAATTGAAAGGACAAATGTTTTCTTGGTATTATTGTAAACATTGGTTGGCAGTTCTGAGTTTCTTTGAAAAAGTTCCATAGATAATGAGAAGTCATTTTTGAAATCTTCTGCTCATTTTTCACTGGGTAGGTAATTATTCTACTTATAGAAGCTTCTTATTTTTTGCAGGAAAATGGGACTACAGAGGTATGAACTGAATATATTCTCTTTTGGTGTGTCATTTCCTCCTATTGTGCTTAAAGTCATTTTGGATATGCCAGTAATATATGATTTTTATGTTGAACTTCTTAACCTTTCTCTTGATGGTTTTACAAAATAACTTTCCCTATCTTAAGATTAGAGTGTATCTTTCTTAACAGGAATTTCACTAGTTTTAACTGATTACAGTCTACGCTAGTTTTATTTGTCTGAAATTTTAATTGAGTCTAAGAAATATCTTCCTCCTGGTAGGAATTAAATAATATACGAACTGATCAATTTAGAAAGAACTGACACCTAAAATTTGCTCATGCTTTCCAAATACGCACGCTCAAGTCAACAGTACAATGTAAGAACTACTTACACAGTATAGGCTGGGAGCACATGTCAGGGGTAGACTGCTTGGCGAGCATGCAAGGGTCCCTAGGTTCCATCTCCAGCTCTCCAGTACATAGCATATACATTGTACCAGTTATTATAAAGTTTACAGTATGTGGGCTATATGCAAATACCTTGGCATTTTATACAAGGAATGTGAAGAGCTGCAGATTTTAGCATCCTGGAGAAAGATGTGGTTGTAAACAATGTCTAGTAAATACTAAGAAATAACTGTACTAAATCATTTAATCCTTTGAGTTTGCTACTATTAACCAATTTATAGATTAAAAAAAAACCTGAGGCAGTAAGATTAAATGACTTGCCCATGTCTCATCAGATCTAGGATATAGTAAACTGGATCTCATCCAGAGTCCATGCTTAAGGTTTAACATTACACGTTTGTTGGTTTTAAAAGAGATCATTCTTCTCCTTGCTCTGGAACAGGTTAACTTGTAAATTATGCCTTTAAAGGCATGGCAAAATTCCTTTGTGAAACTGTTTATGTTTGGGTTTTTATGTAGGGGATCTCTTAGATGAATATCTTTTTTCTTCTTTGTTGGTCTGTTTTTATTCTCTCTTCTGGAAGCAGTTTTGGTAAAGCACATTTTCCTATAAAACTTTAAATTTTCCAATTTACTTCAGAGTTGAACAAAGTTGCCACAGTCATTAGTCCTTGATCCTTCTCACTTCTTGGTATTTATGTCCTTTTGTGAATCCCTTCCTACACAGAATAGGGGTCATCTGCGTGGCTACTGTGTAAATCATAATAGAGTGCAACTTAGACTAGGGAATAAAAGACACTGGGCTTCCACTCTGCTTTCTTCTGAATCACCTGCCCTGGAAAAAACTACCTATAATACCATTTGGACATTCAAATAGCCTCGTTGAGAAATCCATGTGGAAAGGATGTAAGCCCTCCTGCCAACAGCAAGCAATAAGAAATAAGCAATAAAAATAAGGCAATTTGGAAGTAATTCATACAGCATCAGTCAAACCTTTAAGTCATTTCATTTTGAGATAATTTGCTATACAGCAATAGATAATTGTCTCAGTCTCCTGAGTGCTGGGATTAAAGGAGTGCGTCACCATACCCAGCTTATATGGTGCTGGGGAATTGAACTCAAGTACTTTTCACTTGCTATGCAAGTGTTTTAACCGCTGAACCATTCCTCCAGCCCCATCTTTACCATTTTTCTTACTCAATGATTTGTTTTTCAAAGTACTTATTTATTAGTTTCATTATGTTTTGTATTCTAATTTCTTGCTTTTATTTCAATCTTCTCTCCTTAAATCTGTTAAAATTTTAATTTAGATGTTTATTTTCATTTTTCTTATTTACAAGTTTTAAAGATACTATACCAGGAATGATGGGACATTGCTACAATCTCAGCACCTTGCGAGGCTTAGGCAGGATGATTCCACATTAAAGCCTTACCTCGGCAACTTAATGAGACCATTTCTCAAAACAGAAAATAGATAAAGGATGGGGTTAGAGTTCAGTGCTTTTTAAAAAATTTGTAGTACCTGAGTTTAAGCCCCATCCCACAAATAAAAAGAGAAACAGTTTTTAAGGCAAAAATTTCTTGTGATACTGATATTCATATTTGTAGTGTTTCATTGTAATTTTTTCAGTTACTCAATTTCAGTTTAGATTTCCTCTGTCCATAAAAAATTTACTTTTCTTGTGGCCTGATGTCTCCTACACGTCATGCTTTAATTATAAAATTTTATTTAAATTTTTATACTTAGATATAATATAAAATTTATAAGCACAATTTCAAAAATAATAAAATCCAACACTATGTAGCCACCCCCCAATTAAGGATTGGAACATTACCAATACCACTGAAGTGTTATGGTCTACTGAGAATATGCCAGGGGAAGACCCCCAGAAAGTGTAAATATTCTCTTCATAGGTCCACTTACATTGTGTCAACTGTTATTTATACTACTGAAGTAGATTCACTTTACACAGTCTTTTTCTGGCACAGATTCTTCCCTAAAAGTGAAGAGATTCTTCGGATAAAAATAAATTTCTATCCTATTCCAACAATTGCCCTGCAATCTTAGTATAGTCTTCAGTTATAATTAGTAAGAATTAAAAGAGAACAAGAAGAAAACTATTTTACAGTTTAATTTTGCTTATAGTTTATTTTCTAATAATATTTTCTATTCCCTATCATAAATATAAAAATATGACATAAAGCAGCAAAACTTATATTAAATGCTAAGCTAGCTAAATGCTAATGCTAGCTATGCTAATGCTAAGCTAGCTAAATGCTAATGCTAGCTATTGTAAGTCACTTTGTGAATTTTGGTCAGTCAATCGGTTCCCATAATGCTAACATCTTAATGTTTCAAAACAAAATCTACTTTGTTATTCCTTAAGATCTCCCTCTCTATAACTACATATCCAAGTGTGTAGCAATTATTAACTACATAGGTTTTCTTTCCCCCATAAACCTTGTTGTATGCCCTGTGCCAACAGAACTTTCTCCATCTGATTAGTTCAAAATCAGCCCTTCAGATTCAGATCACATATCCCTTTTACATGCTTCTCTGGTGCCTGTAAGTAGAATTAAGTACTTCCTCCTTAGTATTCTCACCACACTTGGTCCAGAGAATGATCTCACCCCTTTTTCTTTCTTTCTTTCTTTTTAAAACATGCTTTCTAACACTCATAAACTAAATTCACCTCGTCATATCAATTTACTATCTTTTTGCCTAGGAAGTCTGTATGTGATTTTACTGTAAGGCTCATAATGAAAAAAGCTGCATGAAGGAATAAACAAGGGATGACTGATGGGCAAAAAAAAAAAAAAAAAAAGTAAGCCAAAGAGTTGAAAACTGATGGCACTGGACACATGGCAACGATGAAGAATGGGCTGTATCACTTAGCAAACCTGATGACAACACAGGAAAGGACAAATTATGGTCTTCATAAGAAGTCATCATACTTTATGCAAATCCAAATAAACAAGTAACTGGAGTTTGTCCATGGGTTGAATATATAAGAAAAAGGAGCTGTGTATCATCTAAGCAGAACCGTATATAAATAGCTCAAGAAATCTCAGAATCCTAAAAAATTTTACCAAAAATAAATAAGATAAAGATCATTATTGAATGTATTCTGTGAAAGCATAAAAATAAGTAGCAAAGAATTCTTAGACTGCTTCCTACAGAATCTGCTTTCCTAGTAAGAAAAGGTTCTTTTGTGTAAGATCTTGAGAAGACGGGTTGTCTTGTATGGTATTCAAAGTATTCAAGATTGTTCAAATATCACATCCCAGTGCTTATAGTTACGTTTGATAGGATAATGTGATTTAGCAAAGCACTTTATACACAGCCAGTATGCGCTTGTGTGATTCTTCAACAGATATTTCTGTGCAGTAGAGTGAGCCAGCAGTATTATATGTACTGCAGTGTCATCATTCTCAAAAGTACAGTCCATAAATCATTGATGGGATGTGGATTATCCCCAAGATGACTTCAAACAATCTGCAACATGCAGAGTATGTTCTTATGATACTAATATGTTATAGATGCTTTCCACTTACTGATATTTGCACTAATTACTTGAAAGCAATCATGGGAGAAAAAAACACCTGCTGACATCTCTGCATGAGTATAGCTTACAGTTTTACTACATACAGTCAGTTTAAAACATAGCTACCTTCATGTCATGTCTTCAACCAAGTAACAGAAACTAATTTTATTAACTGTTCGATTCACTTTTATTTACCATTAGAAACAATGGGAAGTAAAACAAAGCACTTCTATACACTGTTATCTCAAGAGTGTTTTTTGCAAATGCCTAAATTGGCAGCTGAATTCAGCTGCTTTATATTCATGAAACAGATATGTGGCACGCATTTTCTTTGAAACAGTACAAAGGGAACCTGTTATTTCAAATGAAATAACTGTTTTGTTGTCAGTGATAATATTCTGAGCTTTCAAGCACTTTATTAGAGTTTTGAGAAAAACCTGCAACTTCCCTGGGAGTTTGACATCTTCCCAAAAGGTGTCAGTGCTATCAGTGAGGCAATGTCAGAATATATAATAAAATACTTAAAAAGGATTGGCGATGTCTACAGATAGAGATAGGGCTGAACTCCCTGTTAATAAAGCAAGTTGAAACAATGATGTATCTTCATTCATCCTACTGACAATTTACCAGAACAGCAATGCTGAAGGACCAAGGAAGAGGACTGCTATCTCCACACCTAAGTAACATGAAGAATTCCAACTGCCCTACCACATCTCCCAGTTTCAATGCCAGGGGGAGAAAGGTCAAGAAATTGAAAGGGTGAGCTGTGAGACAAACAGAAACTACAAACCCTCCTCAAAGTTTTCAGCTCAATATTAAGGTCTAGATTAAGGTCCAATCTAACCTGAAAGGAAGTGAGAAGAGCATCAAATCAAGCCTGTGATACAGTTTTAATATGAAGAAAACCAAGTCTTAAATACTGGAATGAGAACAAAGCATGTGAAAATTAGGAAACAGTGACAAGACGCTGCTACAGGGAATTGATGTTCAGTGGGAAAAGGAAGTGTGACACAGAACAGTTGAGCAGCAGTTACATGACAAACAGCAATACTGATTTGTATTTATATCCCCACAAGATAAGGATCCTCAGTGGATGATTACACATAAGTGAGTTGTCTCTAAAATTAGTCTGCACATAGACCGACATTAGCTTGCTAGCCCTCCATTCTCTTTTGTATAACTAGTAGAAGAGAAGAAGGAATGAAATCCTGCTATGAACTCCATCGTACTATGGTACTAAAGTCTAGAACCAACCCTGTCAATTTCTTTACCCTAATTTGTTGCTCTGTTTGATAGATGCTAAGTAGGTAAGAATGATACTTCTCTGTCTGGGAAGACACCATTCACAGATGTGAATGGACAAAAAATCATTATTTAAATGATGGGAGATGCTAAAAGCAGTAACAAGTATTTCAAATAATAAAGTAGAGAAAACTGCTAGGAACACAGCTGATAGAACAGTAGTGAATTTGATACACCCCTGTTTACAACTTTCACCTTTTAATGATTTAACCAGTGAAGAAATTCAAGGAAAGGCTTATCTGACAAAGAGGAAAAATGCTCTTAATGAATAACGCTTAGCTGCACAATGCAGGTGAAGGAAAAAAGGGATCTAAAGAAAGAGATTAAGAGATTAAGAACAAGTGAAGGTTGATCAAAAAGTAGGACCTGAATTGGTGCCAAACATGGAGGGTGGAGTCATGAATGACAGACAGAGCAGAACAATTCTTGGATGAATGAGAGACAATAATGTGAAGTGGCTTGACACATTGCAGTATTAATACATACCGAGACTGAATTGCGGGTTATGCTCATAAATCTAACTGCAATTAGTACAGGTTTCTGGATTAGGAAGGACATGAAAAGGAAAGCAAAAGGTTAGAATGTACATGTCATTGCCTCATCTTAAAAGAGGTTTAATTTTTCAGTGGACTGCATACATCCATCTTCTGCAGCACTGGCAAAAAGCACAGCTCATCTACCTGATTTACAAAGCAGCTTTATGATAAAAAGATTCTTCCTTTCCTTTCTAGATGGGCACAAACGGGGCCTCTTACATCGAGCTCCTGAAATCTTGTATTACAGATTAAGTTTTACTTTTCAATAGGCTCTCTGTTGTCAATTTCTGGGGCAAAGATTTAAGACAGTATCTTATGATAAACATTATTGAATACCTTAGCTGCCTGGAAAAAGGATATGCTTATATTTGTTTTTAAGAGAAACCTTTCACTACCGTAACTAACAGACCATGGCTGAGCACTTAACTCTGTGCCAGGCAGTTTGAATAGAAAAAAAAAAAAAAAGAAACAGTTATTTCAGTGTCAATAACAGTATAAACTATGAAGATATGGAGGGAGTATTGCTGGGTCCCTGGAAGTATGGGCATGATGATAGGGCAGATTCTTATTTTCAGTAATTTATTGAGGATCTGAAGAGGGTGCGCATTACTTTCTACAACTGTATTTCACAACTGAGAGAAAAGGTAACAAGTGGGCAATAGTTAAATGTTAATGTTTTCCTGGTACTCAGATCCTACTATTAGTGCTAAATGGAGTTATTTATACATAAGTCACTGGTTACAATGGAAGACATTAAATACAAAAGTAGATAAAATGTGGAGTCATCACTTATCAGGCTTATTTCAAAATATAAACAAAAATCCTTAAAGAAATCTTCACTTGATAACAGCACTCTCATATATGGAATTCCATTTTCTTATGAATCAAATATTTTAGTTCAAATTCAGCTGTGAGACTATTCCTAAGAGTGTTGACAGACCACCAACAGAGCCATGGTTGCAAGTGGGAACATCTGGTGCAAGAAAGAGCAAGATTAAGACAGGGTTAAGTTTTCATAGAAAGGACTGACAAAGGAAGTAGGGCCAACTGTCAGGCCACCAATATTACTATCCAGATGTCTAATTTTAAAAATTCTGCACATTTAATCACATGTATTCTGTGTAATAAAAAGAGGCAACAGATCCAACATCAAGCATCTACACAGAACACTGAGATTTGTTGAATTTTTTCCCTTGTTACTTCTGAAAAAGATTTTGAGAATAGTTCCTATTTACATTATAAACATACACTTAAAGTTCCAGAAGCGAGTAAAGCTCCCATTTCCCCCCTGCGGTTGCATGCCTTGCATCTTACCATTGATCTACGAATCAGTGACAGCCTGGTCTTTGCCTTATTCTCAGCAAATTCAAGGCTACTGATGTCTTTGAGTCGAGCCTTGTATTTATTCATTTGTTCCACAACAATCAACTCCACACAGCTGAAAGAGGAGGAAAGAAAGAAAATAATTAAGAACAGAATTAAGTATAACAACCAACTGTTTTTCAGGTAGCGTGGCACACAAAAGATGAAGAAAGAATCAACATCCCTTACTGAATTCACAATTTTGTCTGCACTTTAGAAACTATGGGAGGAATGGTCACACATCCCACTGACCATGCTACAGCAATTACATGAGACTCTCTAGATATGGGATTAAAGCACTGGTATTTTGTTTTAGGTTTATTTTCAGTCAAAGTTTAGAAGAAAAGCAGAGGCCCATGAAAAAAATCTAAGGTGAAATACAGGAATATTAAAAGCATGAAGACCAACGTGATTCAGCACTCTAAGACCATGGCTAGACTTGATTACAGGATGATAAAAGTGTACATAGTTTTGATAAAATGAAATTTGAAAAATCTATTTAGAAAAAAAAGCTGTTCTAAAGAAAAGACAAAATTTCAAAAGTGGGACTGTTTAATGGTGAACTGAATCTGAGTTACACAAGAGTGTCTAGTAACCTTTTCAAGACACCTGAACTTATGAAACCATTCAGTATGTCTGAAAAAATGGCTACATCAACTCAGAAGGTCCTGTAGAGGTGACAGGAACTATCCTTACGTGGTTGTCTTACTGATGTCCTGTACACTTTGTAGTGGGTCAGTGGTGTCAGGGCAGCGGAGGATGCATGGTGCAAATACAATGGCCAGAGCATTGGCAGACATTCGATTAGTGTCTTCTTGTAGAGCAATCCTAAAGAGCAAAATAAGACAAAAACAAGTGAAAACAGGATCAAAACAGGAATAGTAAACAGTAGAGGTAAGAGAAAGAAGACACTATAATGTCAATCGCATCGTTCTAGGATACCCACATCACTTTAAGAGACACTGTTGTCTTTTCCCAAGGCTATTTTTCTGTTCCTTGAAACAGTCTACATCAACAAATATCACACCGAGGAAATTTGTGAACCATTGCTCAAGGCCAAAATCAAGAGTGAACACATTTGAAGAATGCAGGATAGAAGTTTTAAGGTATTTTCAGCCATGGAAGTCATTTAACTGAAAAGAAAAATGGTTTCCTCCCACACGGTGTTGATATTTACATACTGGGAAGACAGATCACTCCCAAAGCCTCTGGTTAGTCAATTATTGAGAACAATGTGAATCCACATTCCACAAATTAGGTTAACTTTAAGATAAAAGGCTAAGGTACACAGTGCCACCACGAGCTTAGAGCTACTTAAATAAGGACAAAGAAGCTGCTGCCATGCAGTCCAGTCCAGCTGAGGCCTTCTGCTCCAAGGAATCCTAACCACCTGTTCAAGGCAAGGAGGATGAGGAGAAGGAAGAGGAAAGAAAAGGAGGAAAGAGAGAAAAGAAAGAGAAAGAAGAATGTCAGTTTCCAAATAATGAAGCTCTTTCAAATAAAGAAGCTCATCATTTATCTAAAAAGAATCCAAGATATGACTTTTAAGCCTTTTGTTCTGAATCAACAGACTGGGAAAAAATATTCACCATCAACGCCTCAGATAAGAAACTTAAAACTAGAATACACAGGGAGCTAAAGAAAATTAAGCATACCAAAATAAAGGATTCTATTGAAAAGTGGGCAAATGAAATGAAGAGGCAGCTCACTCATGAAGAAGTACAAAGGGCCAATAGATATACAAAAAATGCTCAACATCTCTAGCCATAAGAGAAATGCAAATCAAAACAACGCTAAGATACTATCTCACTCCAGAGAGAATGGCTTATACCAACAAATCAAATAGCAATCAATGCTGGCGAGGCTGGAGAAAGGAATCCTCCTGCACTACTGGCAGGAGTGTAAATTTGTTCAACCACTCTGGAAAGCAGTATGCACAACACTCAAAAGACGAGAAATAAATATCCCCTTTGATCCGGCGACACCCCTCCAGGGAATATATCCAAAAGAGGCCAATACAACACACAACAGAGATATATGTATACCCATGTTCATAGCAGCACAACTAACAATAGCTAGAACATGGAAGTCACCAAAATACCCAACAACAGACCAGTGGATACACAAACTGTGGTACTTATACACAACGGAATACTATGCATCTGTAAGGTCCAACAGTGTGGAGGTTTTTACAGGCAAATGGAAGAAACTTGAGAACATCATGCTTAGTGAAGTGAGTCAGAAGCAGGTGAAACATGGAATGGTCTCTCTGATATGAGAGACCCAGACCACAACTATCTCATGGAACTTTAGAAGAAAGACAAAGTGAAAGAGGGAGACAGAGTGGGGGTGGAGGGAGGAAAGGGAGGCTAGGGGGAGGGACAAAAGGAGAGTGGGAAAGCCCTTGTCACCTTGACAAGATAGGTATGTGCACAAAATGCTCAACTCCACTGTAAACCTTAAATTTGGCACTTGTACATATCAATAAAATGGGGGAGAAAAAAATAGTGGGGGGAAAAGAAATCAGTATTAAGAAAAAACAAAAAACTTCAAATAAACTTTCCTATGTATATATAAAAAAAAGAATCCAAGAGAAACAAACATTCCCTTGCTTCTTGTAGTTACCTGACTAGGTGAAAGATGAGGCGTTCGAGTGTATTGAGATGAGTTCGAGACAGCTGATCAATCACAGAGTATACACCACGGATTGTCTCTTTCCTCTCCTGAAGGCCTAAAAACACAAGCACAGAAAATCAGAACTAATGTCCCTTCTTATATGTTACATCTCTCTCCTGAAAAGATACCCCACAGCAGAAGAGAACAGATCTTAAGTTTTGAAAGGGGCAACTTGTACCTGTATGGCAGAAGAGAAACTCAAGAGTTACTCCTGATGTCCTCACTGTATTTGTAAGCAGTCCTCCTAGTTTTAGTCTATATTAGTTGCCTGTGAACTGTAGATAAAGTCTCTGATAGAAACTCCTGCTTGAGTTTTACCAGGATTTTTCTGTTGTTATTCTCAAACTAATTCATTTCTCACTTATTTATTCCTAAGAACAGCACTGTGGGTTGGTAGGTTCTTAGCCACAAAAAGACAGCAATGTTTGACTAAAAAGGGATAGAGTTGCTCTAGTTTTTCAACCTCTTCCCCCTCTCCCCATTTTATTGATATGTATAAGTGCAAAATTTAAGGTTTACAATGAGGTTAAGCATTTTGTGCACATACGTATCTTGTCAAGGTGACAAGGACTTTCCCACTCTCCTTTTGTCCCTCCCCCACCCACCCATCAATCCCTCCCCACTCTACCCCCCTGGTTCACTTTGTTTTTCCTTTTAAGTTCCATGAGATATCAACCTTTTTATTTTTAATGACGAGCCAATTTCTAATTAAAATTAACTCATGCAGTTTATACTAATAAACCTTCAAGGACTAAGTACCATTGAGCAGACCTGCATCAATATCCTACACACCTGAGAGATTGAGAAATCACACTCCAAAATTAATAGGCCTGGCATAAAACATCTACATTTATACAAAGGTCTAGCCTAAATTCATAATTTAAATGAACACAAGCATACTCTTAAATTTCTTATTTAATATTTCAGTGTGTTTTATGATCCTACTTTTTCAATCTCTTTGCAGGAAAAATGGCTCAGAACTTTCAGAACACTGACATCTGAAGTATCTTTGGAAAGTCTACATCGGAATAGGTACTGACAGTTTTGTACTGACTATCCAAAAGTTAAACTTTGGATCTATGAAGGCTGAACTACTAGAAGATGGTTTACTAATCTATTCTAAATATGACATTTCTTTTAAGTGTGTGATTTCCCTCTAACCCAGAAAGTTTGTGCTTACCCATAGCTCGAAGAAATTCTTCATACAATTCAAAGGTCATAAGTGGATTGGGCAAATCTCGAAGCCACTGTTTGAATACACTTGCAATGACATGTATGTTATAGTCATCAAGATTGACACTCTCAGCATCTGTTTAGAGACAGAAGTTAGATAACAAAGTCAAAATGTGCAAACAGATTCAAATAATTCATTTTAGAAAATGTCACCACTAAGAGAAGCTTCATGTTTCTCAGTCAACTGATTTACACCTTCTACAATTTAGGTCCATGCTTTTGAAACAGTGCTTCTTCTAACTGTATAAACAGAGTACTTTGACAACTGAAACACTGTTAAGGTGCTACAAATGTTTCTAAATGTTTCTTCTCAATTATTGTACCTGCCTTGTTGTAGACTATTTCATAAACTAGATTTTGAGTTAGCAAAGCTTTTGAAAACAAAGGGGACATTTTCTAACAGCAAGACTGACTTTAAGTCATGCTTAGTGATGACAAAGCAGTGATAAATGAGCTTAGGAAATGTGAAGAAAACACCTCTACCTTAATTTATAAGCTTCCTAAGGTCACACAGATCAGACAATTGGTAGGATATAGAATGAATGATTTTCACTCATGATGCTGCAAGATGCAATAGACAAAACTGCCAGTTGCCTGTGAACTACAGACCAGGTTTCTGATAGACAGAAACTCCTGCTTGAGTTTTACCAGGACTTTTCTGTTGTTATTCTCAAACTAACTCATTTCTCACTTATTTATTCCTAAGAAATAGCATTGTGGCATGATAGGTTCTTAGTCACAAAAAGACAAGCTTTGTACTCCAGTCTGTTTCAAAAAAGTACTACTCTACTTTTTTCTAGTAGCAACAGAACTGAGCAGAAGTTAAGAATGAAACCAGTCAGTCCGTTGCACACATTCCAGGACTGTGGCGAGTGCACTACACAGGCAGTGGTCAATTCACCATAACTTTAAGATTTATGGACAAGAGTCTCTCTAAGTCTGTCTCTTTATCGGTAAATGTGTTGACTGTATGCCTAATTCACAGGACTCTTTGAAGATTATTATAAAATCATTTAGCACCGCCCTGCATCAACAGTAGCCTACAATTTAGTTTCCCTGAACCTAAATCTTTTTCTTCATAAATTAGAGGTATGGAGATCTTATTACACTGTCAAAAAGAGATGTGTCTCAAGTACCTAACAATGCTTGTACTAATTATATACTCAATATATTTGCTAAATTAAACAACATAAAATCCAAGACTCTTTAGAAAGATACAAAATGAGTATACTACAGAAAACATTATGTTCTTCTGGTTATAAGCAAAGGCTCAATATGAAAAAAAAATTTAAAGCCTGAATGACTTATTTGAATAAAAAATTCAGATCTTAACTGGGAAAGCACAGTCTTACCTGTATCCAGACCTTGTCGAAGTTCCTTGATTTTATTAGTTGAACCAGACTTTCGGTAAATTCCTTCTGTATAAAGCCCATGCATTTCAATGTAGTTTATGAGTTTTTCCACCACTAATGGAACTGTACGGTCTTCACTGGTCAAACGGGACAGTTCAACCCCAAATTGTCGAGATGACAGCTCTGGATCATACTAAATGGAAAATTAATTTTTTGCTTCCAAATGCACTCAACATTTTTAAATATGCTTAGTCAAATTTTTAAAGAATTCTTTTTATTTCCCTGAAGTTTTTTGAGGATAAGTATCAAAGGAAAAGAGAATTAGCATTAAAGAGGCAAAATACATTAGTTTTAATCTTCCATTAGGATTTCCCACAAGAAAACAAGCGCAGAACACAAGCAGTGGTGATGGGTACAACTTCCCTCCTGTCAAAACCGTCTTCCTGCAAAGGTGAGCTTAGGTATGGGAGAAGGAACTGAATTTGGATGCAAAGAGCTTGAACATTTATCAGGAACCATCAGAAAACTCACTGATCAATTTTACATGAATTAATGTTATTAATATGAATTAATGTGAACTACAGAATGCTTTGAAGTTTCAAAGATAAACCTTATAGAAGTTTAACTAGAAACTGATTTCACAACCAATGGCAAAAATCTTCACATAGACTGCCCCAGGATTAGAGTTTCAGCTTCCTTATAGACTTCAGAATTGTATACTTATAAAGATTTGAGGTAATTCACAGAAATGAAAAATGGCAGGTATTATTTCTAAGACTAAAATATTTTCTGTAAGTCATTCTTTCCTTTACATTCCTCTAATCAACGCTGGCCAGTCCACCAGCCGCCAAGCTTTTTCAGTCACTTAGTATATCTTTATTATATTTTTTCTACACTCAGGGTTAACACCTTAGTTCATTTTATATCAAGGCCCTCACATGGTTCTATTCTAATTTGTCCTAAAGACTGGCACCCACACATCTATTTTCCTGCCTTTTTAAATATTCTACATCATATTTAATCTGCTTTATTACCCTCAAAAACTTTCAGAGTCCAGTATATATCAAAATAAAGACAAACATTCTGAGACTGATACTTAAAACCTTCCTTGAACACATCCTAATTTCTCTTTCTAGTCTTACATTCATATATCTGCTGTTATATGCTACGTACTAGGAAAAAATAAAAGACAGTCCTTTCTCTAAGACTAGTGCTAAGACAGTAATTTGGGTGGAGATAAGTAAAGCAATAACCAGATTTATTAGGTTATTATGAAAGCACAGATCAGAACTAGATCAGAAAAGACTGGGTTAAGGATATCAAAAAACCTGACATTTAACTTTACTGTTAGAAAGCAAGCAGTAGATAGGAAGCTAAGAGTCTTTTAGGCTCTGTAAACACAAAACTACAAAATTGAGAGGTGTTCTCAAATGGCTACACTAAAAATTAGAAAAAGCAGCTGAGAGTATCTGAAAAGTAGTTCTATGTCCGAGGCAGAAGAAATATACACCTAATCTTTGAATATTTAAAGAATCCATGTTAAAAGTTTTACATTGTCACCATATGAACTCCACAGAGTTATTTCACACTTGCAACAGGAACACCAGCTTCCACCTCTAAGTTGTTGCAAAGATTAAGTTAACATACATATAGCATGGTATTCTTTTAACTGGCTGAACAAACCAAACACAAGTTTTAAACCATTTTAATAATTTTCGAATAGCCACTCATCTATTTTTTTCTTTATCTCTCTCTTTTTAAAAAGTTGGTGTATTTACATATCCCATCTTGATCATTTTCACTTCCCCTTCCTATATCTTCATCTCCCCCTCTCCACGTCCCCTTTCCCTCTCCACAAAGTTTTTCACCTTACTTTCTTCCATCTCTCTTTTTTATGGTTTGTTTTTCTCATATTCGAGAAAAAACAGCACAGCACCTGGTATATGGCAAATAATATTAAAGAAAAGAGAAAACATACATCAATACAATCAGGAATGAAAAAAGTAGAATTACACAGGTAACAAGGAAATCCAAAGGATATTAAGAAGCTACTTTGAAAAGCTGTACTCCAATAAATTAAAAAATCTAAAAGAAATGTCTGAGTTCCTAAACATCTATCAACCACCAAAACTGAACGAACAAGAAAGTAAACATCTGAAAAGGCCAATATCCACCTATGAACTCGACTAAGTAATAAAAACACTTCCACAAGCAAGAGGAGTCCAGAACCTATTGGACTCTGAGCAGAATTCTTTACAAAATTTAGGGAATATTTAGTACCAATGCTCATCAAACTTTTTTTAAAAATTGAAAAGAAAAATTGCCCAACTCATTTCTTGAAGCAAGTATAACTCTTAACTCCAAAATCAGACAAAGCAACGCCTCCCCCCCCCCCAAAAAAAAGAGAACTACAGGCCAATATCCTTAATGAGTACAGGTGTGAAAATACTCAATAAAATCTTTGCCCACAGAATGTGGCAAATCATAGAGAAGATTATACACCATGACCAAGTGAGTTTCATCCCAAACATGCAGAATGGTTCAATCTACGCAAGCCAATAAATATAATTCATCACCATCAACAAAGATAAAAATCACATGATCATCACAATAGAGGCAGATAAAGCATTTGACAAAATCAGATACTCATTTGTGATAAAGACTGAAGAAAACAGGAATAGAGGGACCCTACCTCAACATGATTCAAGTTGTTTATAACAACCTCTTAGCCAATATAATCCCAAATGGAGAAAGACTGAAAGCATTCACAATAAATTCAGGAACAAGACAAGCACGCCCAATGTCACCCTTACTATTCAACACAGTGCTCAAAATTTTGGCAAGAGCCATCAGGCAACAGCAAGGAATAAAAGAAATACACATTGGAAGGGAAGAAGTAAAGATCTTCCTATTTGTAGGTGATATGATACTCTACATAGAAGACCCAAAAAATTTCACCCAAAGACTCTTAGAACTAATAAATAAATTCAGCAAAGTAGCAGGTTATAAAACCAATACTCACAAATCAACAGCATTCCTATATACCAATAATGAATAAAAGGGGAAAGAAATCAAGAATACAACCCTCTTCACAAAAGCAAGCAAAAAACGAAATACTCAGGAATAAACCTTACTGAAGAGGTGAAAGACCTATTCAAAGAAAACTACAAACCCCTAAAGAAAGAGACTGAAGAGGACTTTAGAAAATGGAAAGACGTACCATGTTCCTGGATAGGAAGAACTAATATTGTCAAAATGTCCATATTCCCAAAGCTACTATATAGATTCAATGCAATACCAATCAAAATACCAACTATATTCTTCACAGAACTAGAAAAAAACATTAAAATTTATATGGAAACAGAAAAGACCCAGAATCTCTACATCAATTCTGAGTAACAAGGGCAAAGCTAGAGGAATCACAATCCCAGACTTCAAAAAAATACTATAAAGCGACAGTGATTAAATCTACACGGTACTGGTATAAGAACAGACAAGAGGACCAGTGGAACAGAACTGAGGATACTGAAACAAAGCCAAACACCCTTAGTCACCTGATCTTTGACAAAGAGGCCAAAACAATACACTGGAGAAAAGAAAGCCTCTTCAACAAATGGTGCTGGGAAAACTGGATCTGCACATGAAGGGAATGAAACTAGATCCCTATCTGTCTCCACACACTAAAATCAGATCAAATAGGTTCAAAGAACTGGACATCAAAACAGAAACACTCAATTCACTAGAAGACAAAATAGATAAAACCCTAGAAGACATAGGGACAGGAAAGAATTTTTCTGAACAGATTAACAACTGCACAAGAAGTCTCAGCAAGAATCAACAAGTGGGACTACATTAAATTGAAGAGTTTCTGCATAGCAAAAAAAAATATAAATAAATAATAAAATAAAATAAAATAAAACAATCAAAAAGGGGAGGAGACAACTCACAGAGTGGGAAAAGATATTTATCAATAATACCTCGGAATAAGGATTAATATCTAGAATATACAATGAACTGAAAAAAAGACTTCCTAAAATAAATGATCCCATCAAGAAGTAGGCAGCTGAAATGAAACTTCACTCACAGAAGAAGTACAAATGATCAACAAGCACATGAAAAGGTGCTCTTCATCAATGCCCACCAGAGAAATGCAAACAAAAACAACGCTGAGGTTTCACCTCTCGCAAGTGAGAATGACCTACATCAAGAACTCAAACGACAACAATTGTTGGCGAGGGTATGGAAAAAAATGAACTCTACTCCACTTCTGGTGGGAATACAATCTGATACAACCATTATGGAAAGCAGTCTGAAGGTTCTTTAGAAAGCTGGGAATAGAAATTCCAATTGATCTAGCTACTGCCCTACTGGGCATGTTCCCAAAACAAATAAAGTCTATACACCAAAAAGACACATGCATATGGCACCACAATTCATAACAGCCAAATCCTGAAAACTACATACCTGCCCATCCACAAAGGAATGGTTAAAGAAGATATGGTACCTATACACAATGGAATACTATGCAGCCATAAAGACAGACAGATATGAAGCTTCAAATGCTTCAATGAAGCATTGAAGCAATGAAGTGTTTGAACAAAAACGGGGCCATTTAGAGTCAATAATGCTCAGACAAACAGACCAAGCACAAAAGTATGACTACAGATGGGTGTCCCTCTTATTAAATGTACAAAAATAACATAAAAAGGCTCCAACATGAGTAACAGGGTAGTAAGACAGACAATGGTCAGCTAGGAAAAGGGTGAACCTCTGAAAAAACGATGGACACAGATACTCACTAATTCCCCAAACCCCATGGTCTTAATGTGTTATGGAATTTGGAATTCATGTATTTATTTAAAGAGTTAAATTTTATGTCATGTGATTTTTTTTTTTTTTTTTTTTGAGACAGGGTCTCATTCTGTAGCCCAGGCTGGTCCTGAACTCAAGGTAATGCTCCTGCCTCAGCCTCTCAAGTGAGTGCTGGGATTACAGGCATGTGCCACCACAGCCAGTTTATGTGGTGCTGAGTAATCAGGTACTTAATGCCTGACTAAGTGCTTGCTAGGCAAGCGCTTTAACTGCTGAGCCATTCCTCCAGCCCTGTGAAATTTTTTTACTACAATAAAATTATAAAAAAAGAAAACAATGGAAACAAGGTATGGTGGCACATACTTGTAACTTTAGCTACTTAAGAGGCAAAAATAAATGTTTCCTGCAATGATTAAAACAAAATAAAAGCCAACATTTTTTGCTATTACTCTGACACATGAACATATATGATCTATTTAAATCTTACAGCTCTCCCTAGTGCATCAGAAACATTAATAGGTAGGAATTGTGAAAGTAAAGAGGAAAATGTGAATTTTATCCAGTATCTTTCCTATATTTATTGAGTGAATCTTTTTCTTTATACCATTTGGTGAACCGCTGATATTTGAATGGTAATTATGCTTTCATTTGCGGAATAGCAACTATTTTTATTATGAGTTACTGTCAACTGTAAACTGCATAAATGCAAATTGTACCTTTTGATGTGCTAATATTCTTTGTATCTGTGTTTATAAGATAGACTAATTTTTCATTTTTCTTAGTATCCTTTACATGCCTGACTTTAAATTTTCACTATGTCTTACACTGAGGGGAGAAGCTGTGAAAGAATTATGCAAGTGGGCTGGAGAAATGGCACAGAGGTTAAAGTGCTTGCAAGGCCCTGAGTTTGACTTTCCAGCATCACATAAAGCTGGGCATGGTGGTATATGCCTGCAATCCTAGCACCTGGTAGGCTGAGGCAGGCATGCTGTTCTAAGTCCAAGGCCAACGTGGGCTACACCAGTGAGTTCAGGACCAGTCTGGGCTATGGAGCAAGACCCTGTCTCAAAAACAAAACAAAACAAAATTTAAAAAAAGAAGAAAAAAAGAATTTACAAAATATTGGTGTTATTTCATGCTGAATTATTTGAAAGGATTCAATGGTGAACCTGTCTTGGCTTACAGACTTTTGTAGGAGGATTAAACTACAGACTCTACTTCAGCAGGTATAACCCTTGAGGTTTTCTGTCTTTGTGGAGTTGCTTTTGTTCAGTGCTGCTTTATGGGAATTTGTCAAATTGACTTAAATTTTCAAATTTATTGGTATCAACTTATTTCTGATCACTTTTACCTTCTTTTCAATGTCTTCAGTATTAGCAATAGTATCCACACATTTTCTTCGTAATATTGGCAACTGCCGTTTCATTAGCACCAATGATTAAGAAAAATAATTTTCAAAATTTACATTAGTTTTTTCCAGGAGTCAAAATTTTGCATTATAGATTTTTTCTTTTGTACAAATGTTTTAAATAACATTTATTTCTTTTTATTATTATCTTTCTTCTATTCTTTTTTGGCTTACGTAGTTGGTCCCCTTCCCTCACCTTGCTGTGTTGGAAGTTTAGATGTTTTCCAGCCCTACATTTTCTCTAATGTATGCACTTAAGACTTTAAGTGTTCCTCTTAGCACAATCTTAGCTTAAACTTACAACTTTTGCTATGTCATAGTTTTATCACTTAATTCAAAATATTTTCCATTTTTCCTATAATTTAATAAGATACTGCTTAATTTCCAAACATTTGAGACTTGTCTAGTTACTTTTTCCCTGATTTGCAGCTTCCTTCTACCGCAATACACTTTGAATATTTTTAACCTTTCAAATTTTGTAGGTCTTTGCTTTATGGCCCAGCATAATATTAATTTACCAAATGTTCTATATTTATTTGAAAATAATGTGTATTCAGAAGGCATACGATGCAGGATTCAACATAAAGTTAATTATATCAGTTTTTTTGTATCACTGCATCCTTACTGAATTTTTGTCCACCAGTACTGAAGCTCTTAATACTGGAAGCATATAAAGTTAGAATTTTTATATCTTCCTATTAGGTTGATTCTTTTATCATTATGGAGTATTTTTATCTGAAATAATATTTCTTAAACTAGATTTTAATATTAGTATAGCTATACCATCTTTCTATAATCTATTTCTACTCCTTTGCTTTCAAATATTATATATGTCTTTCAAACAGCATGAGTTAGGTTGGTTTTAACTTAAGACTTCTATTTGGAGTTTTAGCTTCTTTAATGTAAGTTGCCAATACTTTTAGACTTAAATCTATTATTGTGCTATCCAGTGCCTATGTACTAAGCTATATTCTTAGCACATCTCTTTTTTGTTTCTTTAGAGTAAGGGTGTATGTCGTTAAATTGCCCAGCTGAGCTGGAATTTGTGGCCTTCCTGTCTCAGTCTCGCAATGCTTTCAGTGTGCTAGGATTATAGACATGAGCCACCACGATGCCTTGCTCACTTTACTACGTTTTTAAAAGTTATCTTTATTTTTGCTCTTTACTAGTCACTTATTTATTTACTTATTTATTTTTGAGACAAGGCTTCTCTCTGCAGTCCAGGCCGGTTCAGAACTCACTATGTAGACCAGCTTGGCCTCGAACTCACAGAATTCTTTTGCCTCAGCGTCCCAAGTGCTTGGAATACAGGTATGTGCTACCACGTCCATATTTTTAGTAGCTTAGAAATTATAACAAATATTAAATTTTAAAAAATTAATGCATTTTAGCATTTTATCTTTTCCTTGACAACACATGGACCTAACTTTATTTCCAATACATTTACTCTACTGCCTTGTATTTTAACTGTATGTACTTTAAACACCACATGACACTGACTGGTTACGTTCAAAGCACATTTACATTTATATGTGGTATTTAATCTTCCTGTTGTTCATTCTTTTAATTTGCTTCATCAACTGGATTTTTCCCATTTTATTAATAATGTTTACAATGAACTTGAGTCTTTTCTGCACATATATACAAAATTACACTTCAAGATTACAATCCCTTCCCCTCCTCCTTTTTGGCCCTCTCACACTCTTCCTCTCACCCCTAACTTCCACTACCACCTCCATTTGGTTCTATAAAATTACTATATTCTGGATTTCTCTTATTAGATAAATGATTTGATATTTTTTAACCTTCTGATTCTGACTCACTTCAGGAGCATGATGATCTGAAGTTGCAACCACTTACTTACAAAAGCCTCAACTCTGTCTTTATGAAAAAGTATTCCATTGTGTACATATACAATAATTTTTGCATCGATTGGTTTGTTGATGGGTATTTTGGCATCTTCCACATTTTATCTATTGTTAGTTGTGCTGTTGTGAGCATGGGTATACATGTATTTGTTATGTGTTGCTTTTAACTCTTTTGGAAAGATTCCCAGAAAAGGTACTGCTGGATTGAATGGAATATTTATTTTCAGCCTTTTGAGGAATTTCCATACAACCCTCCACTGTGGTTGTATCAGTTTACAGTAGCACCAGCGGTGTAAGAGGGTTCCTTTTCTCCATAACCTCAACAGCATCGACTGCTGTTCAAGTTCTTGATGTACACCATTCTCACTGAGGTAGATTATACCTTGGTGACGTTTTGATTTGCACCACGTATACCTTAGATAGGAGGCTAATAACTAGAATATACCAGGAACTGAAGAAAAACAGACCCCTCAAATTCATTCCTATTGTATCTTTTTATCTATTTGTATTTTGTTTGTATTCTGCCTGAAGAACTTCCTTCATCATTTTTTTTTTTTTTTATGAGATGTGGTCTCACTCTCACTCAAGCTGGTTCTGAACTTCCCTTGGAGCCCAGGCTGGCTTTGGACTAATGGCAGTCCTGTCTCAGCCTCCTGAGCACTGGGATTACACATGTGTGCTACCACACCCAGCTTATCTTCAGTATTTCTGTTAGTATAGGCCTGCTGGTGATGAATTCTGAATTTTTAATTGTTTGAAAGTATTTTCACAGCATATTAATTTCTGAAGAGTATTTTCATGGAATACAGACCTCTAGGTTAGCTTTCCTGTCTGATTCACTTAAAAGATGCCAAACTTTTCTGTTTAGAAGTCAGTCATTTTCACTGCTCCTTTAGGGAATGTTTACTTTCTCTTCTAACTGCTTTTAAGAACTATTTTCTTTTATTTGAAGCACTGTACATCTATGTGTGGTTTTCTTTGTTCCATTAGACCACTATCTTTTATACACTGCTTCTGTCTTCCCTTTCCTTTCTTCCTGGATCCAGCATAGTTATATAATTTTTTAATTGTACCACATTCTCACCATTTTCTGAAGTAGTTCTAAAAGTCCTCTTCAACAAAGTTGGTAATGGTTGCTGCAAAATCCTGAATTTTAATCAATAAATATTAATAATTTATTTGCATATCTCATGAATTATGTAAAATGTTTAATTTTCATGGTGATTTTGACTTTGGGGAGGAAACAGAAGTTGCAATATGTCAAATCTAGTGAATAAGGTAGACAATAACACAGCATGTTTTTATGAACCAGCCTATCTACTGGACGGCATGGGCAGTGGCATTCATCATATTCTGATGACACCTTGAAAAGACACTCAAGGAAAGAGGACTTTCACGGCTGCTTTTGGAAGTGGTAAGCAAGCTGGGCAAGTGTGCTTAAAGAGAGGGAGGACTTGTGATAGGGATTAATGGCAATGTTAGTAAATCCAACAACAGTCACGAGTGGGAAAAATCTTCTTTATATAAATGAATTGTGGTTCTTCAATTCATGTTAGTTCCAAACTCTAATTTTTATCTCTATGGGCCTATAAAATTGCAAAAAGCTCTGCTGGCTTCACAGAATCTATTAAATATGGCCCATTCCCCAGAATACTGGCTTCCCATGTGATAACAAAAATTGAAATTTTTTCACCTTAGGAGGAAAGCATCTCTGAGAAATTCATCATTTTGTATTATCTTCTTTTTGGAATCTAGACTCCTAGTCCAATATACCTGGGTAGGCCTACCAACATACTTTTTTTGACCTTTGTAGTGTTAGTCTGCACAAGCGAGGCCCTCCTGTCTGCTAGCAAAATGTCTCACTGTCATTGTATTTTAAGTCCTGAATTAAATTTTTCTTTACTTCGTTATGCTTTATCTGCTAATCTGGAACAGATCAAAATTCTCTTGATAAGCTGTAAGGAACACGCATACACATTTGTATTATAGCTCATATATGCAGATTAATACATACATACAATTAATACATACATACAGTACAATTAATAATCAGCATGCAAAACAAAAAAAATAAAATCATATGTCAAAGAAGGCCTGGATTTTTGAATTATGGTTGTCTTTTTGAAGCATAAGATATCTTATGCTTTTAAGATATATCTTGTAAGATATCGTATATCTTTTAGGTCTCTGTGTACTCAAGTAGAAGTAGGTAAACACAGAAATAACACTGGAACATTTTTCTGTTTACATTTAAATTTGTTCATTTTTAACTTTAGCCTACCATTTTAAGGACAATTTCTAGGAAGACACAGGAATATTTAACAAGGTAGAAAACCTCTGAAAGTAGTGTTTTTCAAATTGTGACTTATGAAATCGATTCATACGCCACACACAGTGAAAGTAAAATAGCCTCAGGAAGCCATCGCGGCTGCGCACACACATCCTCCCCGTAGGTGTGTGCTGGGAAACAGTGTGGTGTTAATTGTGATTTATGGCAAAATTTTTGAAAACCAGTACTTTATGCAACTTCGAAAGAAGCCTGGACTTCTTTTTGTGGGGCTCAAATGACCTACGGATATGTTATTTATTACTGAGAGGTGGTAAGTTCTTACCTTTTTGGAGCACTTGGCTGTGGTTTTAAGACAGCACTTCTTATGGCATGCATACTTGCATACTGAAAAAAAAAGGTTGAGAAGACAGCATTTTCAGACAGCTGTAGGTCAACAACAACAACCTACCATATTTGTAAATATATAAAGATATATGTATATATTTTGCTTTGTACCATGTTAACAACTAAGAATTTTTAACCCACTCTATTAAAGTCAAATTAGAAAAACACACATAACATTTCTAGTCACTGTCAATATAAAAGCTTTTTATTCTTTCAAGATTGCTTGTCCTGATAAACACATGAAAAGGTGTTCAAGATCATTAATTGTTTTTCCTATAATTATTATTTTTGTTACTATGTATTTGCATATCTAATATTTACATCAACTTGGGAAACTTGCACATATACATATGGGGTCTTAATCACTTTGCTAATCATTAAAGAAATGCAAATTTAAAAAAACAAAACAAAAAGACTGCCTGTCCTGTTCCTGTACTATGTCCAAATTCAAATAGAGTAATTATCTGTCGTTACAGTTTGATTCACAAATTAGTGTATATGTTGTCCAAGGTGTTTTACATGTTAAACTGCTAAAAATACCTACTAGGAATCATTCCCGGGGTTGGGAACATTTGCCTAGTGAGCACAAGGCCCTGGGTTTGATTCCCTAACACCATATAAGCCAGTATGGTGGTGCATGCCTGTAATCCCAGCACTCAAGAGGCTCAAACAAGACTGTTTACTATGTGTCTGAGGCAAAGATGGGCTACACAAAGAATTCAGGACCAGCCTACACTACAAAGCAACACACCTGTCAGAAAAAAAAAAAATCATTCCCACCAAGCCCAGTAGCACAGGCTTGAAATCCCATCACTCTTGATACTATAGCAGGAAGACCACAAGATTGAGTGCAACTTAGCCTAGGGAACTTAGCTGGATCTTGTCTCAAAACCAAGAACATAAATAGGCTGGGGATGTAGTTCAGTGTGAAGGTCCCGGGCTTTATTTCCACGATCACACAAAAGAAAATATTATTACCATGAATAAAGGAGGTGTTACTTGTCAAACACCCTTACTTACATGAAAACCAACTGAGCAGTATATTAAGATAAAGGAAAGACCTTATTTATATGTAAAGCTCTAGAGTAGAGCTCTGAAGGACCAAATATGAGATGATCACTTGTGATTAGGAAGACAAAGAAAAACTTAGAGCAAGAATACTTTCAGGATGTGGTAGGCAAGAATATTTTTTAGGGGCGGCAGATACCAGGGCTCCTGGACAGTTGGAAGGGGAAGCACAGGAAGAGGAGGATGATACTGACATTGTAGTTGTTCTAAGTCATTCCGCTGCCCCAGCTCTGGCTCCCACATACCAACACCCGAATATCCTTTATTGAGCTTTTGAAGTATAATTTTGGTTTTCAAAGTTAAGATAAAAAAGAAAAGTTGATGTCATGGTACTGGTAAAAACACCAAGATAATCGCAAATAAGGTTAATTACTTTGATGAGGAAATTAAAAGCTCTCCAGTCATAAAAGGTAAATGCCTTAAACTTTCAGGATTAAGTCACAGAAGAAATTACTCCAAACTTTTAAGAATTGGACTAGTAAGTACTCAAGAATATTTCAAATTATTTATTTGCACCCTATATAATTTTTCAGATTACTGATAAAGATATGCTCATTTTGGTGGCAAAAATATAAAAACTGCAAAACTGCAATGATACAGAGACCTGTACATGGTCACCATGCGAGGATAATATGGAAACTGATGAAATGTTCCACTATTTCACCAAAAGGAGGAGGAAGGAAGAGGAGGAGGAGGAGGAAAATTGCTGTTGAATACATCCAGGAGTACCCTTGCTGTCATACTGGACCCACTCTTACTGATTATTGACAGTACTAGAAAAGATGATAAATAACAGTGGAAGCTAAAACTAGAACCAAGTTAATTTTCAAGGAGTCTCTATTCATATTTTAGGAAGTATACATTTTGTTGAAAAAAACTGTAGTAGAAAAGTACCATTATGACTATAATCTAAAAATTCATTCAGTCATATATAGGTCCACCTACCCAACAAATAAATAATTTACTATATATCAGAATTGTTCCAGGCACTGGTAAAACAAAAAAGTGGTTTTTTTCTTAATTTACAGAGTATATATTTTGTGGAAAAGACTGACAAAAAAGAAGACTAATACAATTTCAGGTGGTAATAGCATTATAAAGATAATCAAATCTGAGTTAAGGAGATAGAGAAATTGGGTTGCATTTTACACAGAAGTATAAGAAAAGAGTTCTTTGAGGAGGTAACATGAATGGAGAAATAAATTAACTAAATATAAAGTACTAAGATCTGGGAGAAAATTTAAGATACAATGATCTTGCAAGTTTCAGGTTCTCAGTGACCAAGTAATACCAAATATCCAGTGTGGATACAGACAGTAGGCAAAGGAGAACACTAAAATGAATATAAAGAATTAGGCAGCGTGAACTACCCTTTTAGGTAAGATATAACAAAACTCAAGGCAAAGATACGACAAATTTTTAAAAATTTCTTAAGGATTTCTCATACTTACACTTGCAAACAGAGGCTCGGTCCATTATCCATATCAGAGAAGAACAGTATTCACAGTATGTAGGGATGCTATATTGGGTGGCCTTAAAGATGTGACCATTATGTTCTTCCACCTGATGAAAAAATTCAGCTGTTTGAAATATTTAAGCCAGTATATTAAATGCTTCCCTAATATGATCAGTAAATGAAAAATCACTCAACCCCTTGCTAAATATTCACTGCATACTTATTTTAGGGTAAGAATTATGAATCTCTGACAAGTAAAATATATGGCCCTTGCCTTCAAAAAGCTAAAAAAGGATAAATATGACCAACTTACATAAAAAGCAGTGCAAGAAAGAGATAATAGCTATCTTATGAGACTAACTCTGCATGTTAAACTAATAGCAGCTCTCAAATGTATTTTTTAACCCAAGGAACCTTTCATATCTTGAAAATTACTGACAAAAGACCTCAGTAGTCTTCTGCTTACTGATTATATATATGTGTGTGTATATATATACTTGTATATATACATATATATATATATTCTGAATCATATATATATATATATGCATGTGTGTGTGTGTATATATAATGAATTACCTATTTACCACACTAAAAATTAAAATTAAAAACAGGGGAGGAATGGCACAGAAGTGCCTAGCAAGTGTAAGGCCCTGAGTTCGATTCCCCAACACTACATAAGCAGGGCATGGTGGCACATGCCTGTACTCCCAGCACTTGGAAGGCTGAGGCAAAAGGATTGCCATGAGTTCAAGGCTAGCATGGACCACACAGAGAATTTAGGATGAGCCTGGGCTATAAAGCAGAACCCTATCTGGAAAAAAACAACCTGAAAATAATTTATTCACTTATTCGTTTAAAATTAACAGTAAACATATTACAGCTTGATATACGTAATGTTTTAATGAAAAGAAAATTTATGTTTAAAGCAAAAGCTTTGTTATAGTACAGACAAACAGAGTATTGTTCTATAGATTTGTAAAACTCTTTAATGTTTGGCTGAATTAAAGACACCTGGATTCTGATCCACTTTTGCCATCTACCTACTGCAGTGTGTAATTCACTTTGAAATACATAAAGGAAATACAATTTCATTTAGACATGAAACTGGAAATGGAGAAATGTATCAATAGCTCTTTCAGACAATAATACTATACCAAAACTTAACAAATGACAAATTGAAAGTTAGTAACACAAATTTTAAAAGCATACCAATAAACTCTAAGGCTGTGACCCTAGTACCTACTATTTTGGGCTTCATTAGAGTTTACAACTTTAACCTTCAATGACATTTTCAATAAAAAAGGCACAGACTTAGAAAATATTTTCAAATCATATATCTGATGAAATACTATTATCAAAATATAAAAAATGTTAGAATCCAATAAGATGCAAATTTTAAAAATAGGAAAAATACTGAACTTATTTCATCAAAGAGGAAGAAAAAACAGCCAAGAGAAACGGAAAAGATGTTTAATATCCTTAAGTCATAAGTGAAAGGCAAACTGAAACCATAGTTAATATACTACTTACTACTCAACAGCATGGCAACTAAAACTATAACAGACAATGGTGAAGTGTTGCTCAGGATTTGGAATCAATGGAACTTTCAGAACATTCTAGGTGGGACCATCAAGTTACAGTGTCACTTGGAAAACAGTTCTATACCTTCTGAAAACTTTGGGCAGAAGTTACACTTTCAGGCTTATATCTCAGAGAACTGAAAATGTGTTGTCCATAAAAAAACCCTGCATATGAGTGTTCCTAGCAGCACTGTTCACAATATAAAACACAAAACAATCCAAATGTCTATGAAAGGATAAAAAGATAAACCGTGGAATAATCCATCTAATGGAATCCTATTTCTCTAAAAGAGACTACACTACTAATGTATACAATGAAACACATGATCCTCAAAGCACCATGCTAAGCAGCCCAATGAAAAAGCCACAATTACATGATTCCATTTATATGAGATATTCAGAGAGTAAAACTGTTTGAACAGTAGACTTAGAAAAATCATTTTGAAGCTTTTTAAATTCTTTTGTTAGTATGTGTTTGTGATACACAGTAACAATCAGCTTGAGAGACCGACATATTTACATATAGGATCTTCATCATTTTTTACTTCCCTTTCCCCTTCTCACACGCTCAATGCCTTATGCCTTCCTTTTCATTCTCCATAAAATCTTTCTTCTTACTTTCTTTCATCTCTTTTTTTTATGGTTTGGTCTTCTCATATTAGAGAAACCACATGATATTTAACCTTTTGAGTTTGATTCAATTTGCTAAGCATAATGTTCTCAAGATGCATCCATATTCCTACAAATGACTCAAATTTATCTTTATGGCATAGTGCTCCATTGTGTAAGTATACCACATCTTCATCCACTCATCTGTTGATGGACATAGCGGCTGCTTACAAGAGTTAGCTACTGTGGGCTGTGCTGCTATAAATATGTGTCTGTATGTATCACTCCTGCATGAACACTTTACTCCTTTGGAAGGTACTCAGAAGAGGGATAGCTGTGTCAACTGGAATATCTATTTTCAGTTTTGGGGGAATCTTCATATTGCTTTCCACAATGGTTGTACCAGTTTACAGTCCCACCAACAATGCAGAAGGGATCCTTTTACCCCAATATTTTGCCAGCATTTGTTGTTTTTTACTTTTTTTGAGTTCTTGATATCAGTCATTTTTACTGGAGTTAGATGGAAACTCAGTGTCATTTTGATTTGCATTGTGATGGTTAAAGATGAACTTTTTTCATGTTCGTATTGGCCACTGGGACTCCTGAGAACTCTATTCATTTCAGTTGTCCATTTTTTGATGAGTCTTTTTTTTATTTGGGGACTGGTTTAACTTTTTGCAGTTCTTTGTATATTCTAGATAACAGCCCCCTATATGAGGAGCTGCTGGGAAAATTATTTTTCCCATTGTCAGTTCGCTCCACTCTGTTGATGGTTTCCTTTCCTGTGCAGATACAATGCCAACTGTTGATCCTTGGTGTTATCTCCTGTACAATGGGTGCTTTATCAGAAAAGTCCTTGCCTATGTCTATTTCATACAGATTTTTGCCTGTTTATTTTATTCCAACAGGTTCAGTGTATTCCATTTTAATACCCAGGTCTTTGATTCACTTCAATTTGATTTTGGAACACGGTAAAAAACATGGGATGAGTTTTATTCTGCATTGGCTAATCAGTTTCCCCAGAACCAATTGTTTTCTTTTTTCCTGGTGTTTATATATATATGTGAATTCCAAATTCTATAGCATATTAGAGACATGTGACTTGGATAATCAGTGCCCATCCATGTCTCCCACCATTTTCCAGATATTCTTCCCTTTCCTGGGAGTCCTCTGCCTCTCTTTCTACCCTGTTATCTGTGTTGGGGCCTCTTTATGCCACTATTTTATGGATTTCATAAGAGAGATAGCTGTCTACATTCAGTTTTTTGTTTTTGATCCATTTCACTGAGCATTATTGACTCAAGGTAGACCCATTTTCATTCAAATGTTTCATATCTGTCTTTCTTTATGGCTGCATAGTATTCTGTTGTGTATAGGTACCACATCTTCTTTAACAATTCCTCTATGGATGGGCAGGTAGGCTGTTTTCAGAATTTGGCTTTTAAGAATTGTGCTGTCAATGGAATACTATGCATCTATAAAGTCTGACAGCTTGGAGGCTTTTGTAAGCAAATGGAGGAAACTTGAAATCATTATGCTTAGTGAAGTGAGTCAGAAGCAGAAGGTGAAATACTGAACGGTTTCTGATATAAGAAACCGAGATCCCAGATCACAATGATCTTGCATAACTTAAAGTGAAAAATAGAATGGTGTGTGTGTGTGTGTGTGTGTGTGTGTGTGTGTGTGTGTGTGTGCGCGCGCGCGCGCGCGTGTGTGTATGTGTTGTGGAAGTGGGTAGGGGGTGGATCGAAAGGAAAGCGGGGAAGGTCTTGTTACCTTGACTAGATACGGATGTGCACAAAATGTCCAAAACCAATGTAAACCTTAAATTTTGCACTTACACATACCAATAAAATGGGGAGAAAAAAGGAGAAAGAATTGTGTTGCTGAAAACATGAATATGCATGTGTCTTTTTGGTGTGTTGACTTTATTTCTTTTGGGAATATGCCCAGTAAGGCAGAAGCTAGATCAAATGGGATTTCTATTCTCAACTTTTTTAGGAATCTCCAGACTGCTTTCCATAATGGCTGAACCAGGCTGCATTCCTACCAGCAGTTCCAACGAAAACATCAACCGCATTTTTAAAAAGAATTTTGAAAAAGGTCCAAAAATTTATATGGATCCAGAAGAGACCTAGAATAGCCAAAATAATCCTAAGCATAAAAAAAGAAAACAAAACAGGAGGCATCACAATACTAGATAGCAAGTTGTATTACAAAACAACAGTGATTAAAACCACAGTGTTGGCTCACAGACAGATGGATCAGTGGACTAGAATCAAAGATTCAGAGAGAACCCTTCAGCATCTGATCTTCAACACAGGGGCCAAAAACATGACTGCAGTGAAGATAGTCTCTTTATCTGGATAGTTTCTGTAGTTTCTTTTGCTCCTGCATTCTACTATGAACATAAAGTATACAGGAAAATTTTTTTGTATTTATTTAAGCATGTCTTATGGTCAAGAATATGGTCTATTTTGGGAAATGTCCCATGTGCTACTGAGAAAAAGGTATTATTGTGGTTTGAATCTGGAATGTGCCTCAAAAGGCTCCAGTACTGGGTGTTATGGATTGTCTACGAAACCATGTGCTGTTGGGAGACTGGAGCCTGGTCTGGAGGATGGATTATGGGCATGTGGTGGATTACAGGTGTGTGGTAGAACACAGACATGTGGCAGATTGTAGTTTTTATGCATGTGGATTGGGTTACAGGCATGTGGTGGTGACTTATATCTGGAAGGCATGGAGCACTGAGGCTGGACCCAGAACGGACACATCACTGGAGTGGGATCTGGAAGGATATATGTTGCTTCCTGCCCTCCTTGGGGACTTGACAGGACTTGGCTTCATATTTGCAGTGAGTGCCATGTCTCCACCTCCACCTGTGGCATGTGCTTCCACTGTTGCTGGCAGTCCATGAATTGACTGTGATGTTCTGAAACTATGAGCTAAAACAAATCCTTCCTTTCTAAGGTATGGATGTTAGGTACTGAGTTACAGCAACAAAAAAGGTAACTAAAGACAGGTATACTTAGTTGACGTTGAATAGAACACTCTATAGGTATCTCTTAACTCCATTTGTTCCATGGTGTAATTTAGCTCTGATGTTTGTTGAACTTTTTTTTTTTTGGTATGCTTGGCCTACTCGTGACAGCAGGATATTGAAGTCCCCTAGTATGATTGTATTGGGGCCTATCTGATCTTTCATGTCTAGTAGTTTGTTTTTATGTAGTTGAGTCCACTTACATTGGATACACATATGTAATGATTATGAGCTCTTCCTGTTGTGTTCTTCCTTTTTACCAGTATATAGTGTACAGCTTTGTCTCTTCTGATTTGTTTTCATTTAAAATTTGTGGTGTCCAAGAATAGTATAGCTACACCTGCTTGTTTTCAGGCTCCAATAGCACAGAATATTAGTTTCTATCCTTTTACCTTCAGTCTGTGTGCTTCTTTATGGGTGAAGTAGGTCTCTTGCAGAAAATAAATGATTGGCTTTTGGTTTCGGATCCAATCTGCCCGTCTGTGTCTTTTGATTGTAGAGTTAAGACCATTAGCTTGACAGTAAGTACTGTAAGATTTTTACTGAATCCTACCATTGTCTTATTTGTCTTGTGCTGGTTCTCTGTTTTCTTTTTCCCTGTTTGTTGCATTTTCCCTTTCATTGTTTGCTTTCCACTGAGTTCTCTGGTGCTGCTTTCTCTCTTCTTGTCTAAGATTCCTTAAAGTATTTTCTCCAACACTGGGCTAGTGGTCATTAATTTCTTTAGGGTTTCTTTGTCCTGAACAATTTTTACTTGCCTTAAATTTTCAGGATAATTTTGCTGTATACAACAACCTAGGCTGACATTTACTTGTTTAAAGTTTGAAGATTTCATTCTAAGCTCTCCTGGTCTTTAAGATTTGTATCAAGAAATCTGAAGTTATTCAGATGGGTTTGCCTTGACAGAATAATGCCTGTTTTACTTATGTTAATACTCTCTTTGTGTTGAACTTCTGAGGTTTTGACCATGATGTGTTGTGGCAAGGTTCTTTTCTGGTTAAGACCATCTGGTGTTCTATGAGCTACTTGTACCTGAATATTAATTTATTTTCCTAGATTTTGGGAATTTTTTTGCCATGATGTCAGTGAATAAATTTTTTGTATCTTTTGTAACATCTTTTACTCTTTCTCTCACACCCATAATTCTGAGTTTGGTTCTTTAGAGTCATCCAGCAACTGTTATATCCAGCTACCTCGCTCACTTCTTGTCTTAGTGTCATGACTAATTGTAGCAATCAATTCATCAACTTTGTTATCTAAGTCTGAAATTCTTTACTTCCCTTACTTTCAAAGGAATTTTTTATATCTTGAATTTCAGCTAGATTTTTCTTCAGACTTTTTATTTCTCTACCAAAATGTTTTTTCATATACTGCATTGCCTTATTTACCTTGGTCGGCTTTTTCTGTGTATTCTCAGTAAATTTTTTATTCATTAAGACCATTATTTGTTTAGCAAATTCCTCTTTAAGCTTGCTTATTGTTACTTGCATTTCTTTAAGTTTGCCTTGTTTGAACTCACTGACTGTTTGGTCCACTTGTTTTCTGAATATCTTGCCTGCAAATCCTCTATTTCAGGGCTCATGATGGTAGCTTCTGTATAGTCAAGACATTTGCCACCTGTGTGTCCTTGTCTTCCCATGAATCTATTGCTGGGAGACTTTCAGTTTCAGTTTAACGGCCTTGCCAAGGTATTTCTCTGTGCTTAAAGGTATGTGAAGGGAGCCAAAAGCCCATTGAGTTCTGTGCTGGGAGCAGGCAAAAACTCATGACTGCCAACATGTCTTGATCACTACCAGCCCTTATCAGTAAAGTTCTTCCACTTGTTCTGGCTTCCATCTCGTGAGGGCAGGGCTCTTTTGGCCTCTGAGGCCTGCTGTAACTATAACCTAAATTCTTTAGGAGGCTGGGGGCTTTTCTTCCCTTTCTCTGTCTCTTTTGCTGGTTTCTTTCAAGGCAACAGTTGAGACTGTCCCCAAACTTCCTGTTGTGTGGCCTATCTATAGTTTCTTTTACCCAAAACAGTTAAACTCCAACTCTTCTCAAAATGGCTCCTGTCTATGTTCCTTCCCAGCACAGTATTGCTGAGGACAGCTACTCTTGGTCTGTGCTGGTTTGCTGAATTATAGGGGGCCTTCCAAGAGAAAGTTTGGAGTGCATTTGCAGTTTGCACTACCTGCAGGTTGATTTCTGGAAGTAGGGCTGCTGATTGCTGTTAATTCCTGCAGTTCCTGGTTCTGGGCTTACTTTGGTCTGCTGCTACCAGCACTCACTCCACTCATGTTTGTGCTTTTATAAGTAAGTATTTTTAGTTAACTTTTATTTTAGGAAGTGACCATTAAAACAACTTCAGTTACTGAATTCAGGGCACATCTGTATTTTACATTATTGAAAAGGCATTTATGACTATTTCCCTAGGTATGTAATAAGTCTATCCCTTGTGTCCATAGAAATAGTGTATGATATAGATTCAAGCTTTGAGTTGCTTTTTTATATCATAAAAAAACCCAAGTAACTTACCAAATCAGTTTCTTTTTTTCTTCTTTTCTTTCTTTCTGTTTTTGGCACCTGGCAAGGGTAGAGAGCAACACAGAAATGAAGTAACAAAGACTAACGTAGTTTCTTACTTCATAAATGTTATTTGTTCAACATGTATTAAACAGCTCCTTGTTTCTTGAAAACAATCTATAATTCCAATATGCAAAATGAGAAAATGCAATGTTAATATAAACAACAAAATGGATGAATATATAGAGACTGTTCTCTCTTAAATAATCTTGGGTCTGTCCAGAAGCCTCATCCTTACGAATGAAAATGATTATTCTAATCATTAATTATTATTTTTAAGTATTTTATGTTCTACATTTTGGTTCTAGGAAACTAAAACAGAGCTAAAAATAAAAAGGTGTCATTTGAGATGTAAAAAAAGCTCCATACATATGGTATTTCTTGATAAGCACAGTACAGAACAATCAAATTCTATCCTTTAAAACTTGTAAGTCAAGGCAATATATATAGTGTGATCAATATACACAGTGAATGTTTAAATTTTAAAAAATACAATTAAAATATTGCCACTAATTCCTCTCAGAAATATTCCCCTTTTCTTTGAACATTTATCTCACCACTCCTGACACTTTTCTGAAGCAGCTCAAGAAGTCCTCCTTCATATGTGTTTGAGATATATGATTAAAAATACAAAAGCTGCTAAGTGCCATCCAATGAAATGCAGGCTTGTAAAAGATGTTATTGTGTGCCCTCATTCACTTTATTTACCAGATCTGTCACAGTACAACTCTCGGTTCTATCTCAAGGTCAAAATAACCACAACAAAAGTTCTAAACTGATTCAGGACACTGGAACAATCATAACAGCATAACCAGGGACACTCACTAAAGAGGACTTCTATACTTCAGAAAGTGGCAAAAACAATGAAATAAATGTTTGAAGTAAAGGACAGTCTTCTGAGAATCAATGGCAGTGTGTCTTTTACTGTAAAAATTTTTTACAAATTTTAATCATTCATAGTGTTTTTCTGATTATACTGTCTCAGTAAAAACCTTATGTATAAAATAAAGATCTTAAGCTAAAACACACATTTTACTTAAAACCACTTCAAGAGTAAATATAATTTGTTAGTTCTTAAAGGCTACTAGAAATTAAATCCTATATATATTAGGAAGAATTATTGTGTGTGTGTGTGTATGTGTGTGCATTATATATTTAATACAGGGGATTGAGACCAGGCCCTTCATACTGAGCTGCATCCCCAGTCCACTTTAATTTCTGAAATTGAGACAGTTTCCTAAGTATCCTGATCTGGGCTTAAATTTACAATCCCTCTGCCTCAGTCTCCCAGAATGCTGGGATTATAAGCTTGCACCACTGGGCCTGGCTCAATAAATCTTATTTTCCACTAAGGTTTTTCAAAGGAAATTTAGGTACTAAGCTCTATTATGGCTGAGAAAAGCATAATGTTCAGGACAGAACACTACATTTTTAACTCAGCAAACAATGTTTTGTTGCAGAGGGTTTAGAAGCTGGTCTGCCAAGCTAGACATGGTAGCACAGTCTGTAATTTCAGCAATCTCAGAGGCTGAGGCAGAAGGATCACAAGCTTGAGCCTAGCAAGGGCAACTAAGTGAATTCGTGAAACTCTGTTTCAAAATAAAAAGAAAAAAAATTAAAAAAGGTTAGGGAAATAGTTCAGAGTGAAGTCCCTGGGCTCAATTCCTAGTTAAAAAAAAAAAAAAGGGAAGAAACAAAGAAAAGAAATTAAAGAAATGATGGAAGAAAATATGCTCTGACAAACTTTTAAGGAAGATTGGAGTTTGGTTAAACTAGCAATAAATTGACACATTCTCTATACATGTTTTTCTTAAACACTAAACAGACTCTTAAAAATATAGACCAAATATATCACATTTACCTTTGTGGCACTGGTATCCAAGGTCTTGAACTCATTCATATATTCATCTAAAAACACTTTAAAAGTGTTGACCCAAACTCTCACTGGAGATTCACTCCAATCACGCTGTTCGAGCCTCATGGTCTTTTCTAGAATCTGTTCAAATAGTGCATAGAGGTCTTTATACCGTATGCTTTTTCCATCATCCATCTAATAAGAAATAAGAGAGAAAGTGTAAAAATTTTATCAAGAAATTCTTTAAATAAGCCTAAGAATACTTGTAGTGGGAAATATTTAGAATAAACATTAAGATCCATATATATTTTCTAAAAAGTACAGCCATGAGACCATGTGGCATTTGTATATCCCCACTCTAGCATGAAATGGAAGCAAAACCCCAGTTTTAAAGATATAGCAGTTTAAACAATAATGAGTAATAACTGAGCAAGTTATGAGAACTGCTCCCTTAAATCAGCCTTTGTAATTTTATTTAACTGTGAAGACTGTTGTATTTCCTTTAATTACTTTTATCCATATAAATGAGCCATGTTTACATATTCTACTGAAAAATAGAATGTATACTTGGATCATTGCTTAATGATACATACTACCTTTAACCTTTTTTTTGAAGAGTAACAGGTTCAGAGAAACATCACATCACAAAATTATCTAAAAGGAATTTTAATCCACTCATATGAGATCTGGATTCCTTATAAGAAAGGAAAAAGAGTTTTGTAGTAATTTAAAAAAGTAATATACACGTTTAAGTTTTATTTTCCTCTTCAAATTCAGAGGTTAAATTTGAAACTGTGTTAGACAATTACTACCAAGCATTGCTTCATATACTGACTCTTCCTCTGTGACTCAACGTATACTGAGGTATCAATACCCTTGGTTCCCTAATCTGGGAAATATATAAACACAGCACAGAGAAAGAGGAGGCTATTAAGCTTGTTATGTAGGATTAGAAAAATCTGGACAAACTTCTCCCCACACAAACATAGCAATTTGTCATTTGTCATAAGCTGCCTACTTCTGTTACAGCTGTGAGATTCTCGCTTGCTCCAACTATGGCTCCTGTCTCAAAAGCAAAAAAAAATCTTAGGCTGAGAAGAGTATTAAAAGTATAGTAAGCTGGTCTGAGAGGCACAGGCCATAATCCTATAATTCTGAGAGGCTAAGGCCGGTATATCCTAATTCTGAACCTACCCTGGGCAACTTAGGAAGATCTTGTCTCAAACTAAAATATAAACATCACCAGGGATGTAGCTCAGTGTAAGGACCCTGGGTTGAAGCCTCAGTTCCACCAAAAAAAAAAAATACATTAACAAGTTTTCATAATTTCCCTTTTCATAGTGAATTAAAGAGATTGAGAAAAATTAAGAAAAAGTTATATTATTTATATAGTAAAGCACAGCAGTTCATAATAATGATTCAAAAGATAAAAGCATTATTATATACTTTGGCACCAAATGTTAATTTTCTAAAGCAAAACAAATTCCATGAGAAAATATGAGGTAAATTTAAAAGTGTCATAAAATTGTATGTAGAAATGAATGCATTAACATATACTGCCTTGATTCCAGCAGGGGAAAAAATGCATGATACATTCCATACATAAGAGAATTAGAAGTAATAGTTTGCAACAAAGTAAAAGGATCATGAGAAGTTGAAAGAATGGAGAGCTACTGACTGAAATGGAATTATACCTGAACTACTTGAAATCAACATCTTAAAAGGTTAAAAAAAAATACTCATGAAGAAGACTGAAAATGGATGGGAGAAGACTGAAAAAGGAAATTCAGGGACACTATTAACTTAAGGTCATTCAATATTTTTTTCTTTAATTATCCCTAAAAAAAAAAAAAACCCAAGAAACTTGAGACATGTCTACTTAAATATAGCTTCTGTAGTATCTTCTACGGTATTATCAAACTTTTCATATGTGAAACCACTGAGTATCTCCCAACAAAGGCTAACTTACCGCCAATGCAGATGAATAGAAGCTGAAGATATTCTGCCGAAATTCTTTCAGGGCTTTTTTAAATACAACATCTACTAATGTGTCCTTCTTGCTGTCCTCATTGTCTAGATCATTCATCTGGGGACCACAGAAAGAGTTGGACATAATCAACTAATTAAAAAAGGCAAAAAGAACAGTGGAAACATACTGTTTCCTCAACAATGATTATTAAAAGATCTTATGGGATGCAGGAAAGGTGTAATTTAATTACCAAACTATTATTACTAGTGGATTACTTCTAAAATCCTTTCTAACATTGTATTATTTTATATCTCAGCGACCAGAAAAAAAATCCCAATTTGCAACAAGCCTCATCTCCACACATAAAATGTAAATGACAACAATATTAAGAAGGTAGTCAATAGTAAAGTCCAAACCTTTAAACATTATCTACCTAGTCTGACCAATGCATACCCCATTACTCTCACCATTCTGGTAAAGGAGAGATCAGTGGGCTTATTGAAGCATGTTTTCAACTTTAAAAGACTTATTCTGTTATATAAAACATTCTACATCTATAGCTACTGAAAGCTTAACTCAGCAAGCAAAGAGTACCTTTTTCAGAAGAAATTCATCCATGCTTTTTAAATCACTGACACTTGCTATAATTTGGACTGAGTCATTCTGCCAATGCACAGAATCCAAAGCCACATTGCTGATCTTCACACTTCTCTTCCGCTTTACCTTTGGAGACGGTTCTTTGTTCTCTTTGAACTCTTTCTGGCAACTACCATGCAATACTGGGCTCAAAGGAGGTGTTGGATGATACTGAGTTAATTCTACAATTAAAGACAGGGTATTCAAAAGATATATTCAGTAAGAACTACTGATTATCATTATGTCCTTTATAAGTTCCCTCAGTAAGTCACTCAGATACACAAATATCTGGAAAGCAAATAATATTGCTGTTTAAAGTCAGTTAGGCGATATATCCCCTGCTACAGTCTGGATATAGAGTGTCCCCAAAAGCTTCTGGTATCTGCATGTAGTAGGATATCTGTGGAACGATGTGCTGTTGAGGGGTAAGGCCTGGCTGGAAGGGGCCAATGTTTGGGGCTTGAGCTAGAAGAACTGTGTCAACTTTTTGAGACTGGGGATGCCCAGGGCAGAGCTTTCAGACATTTGTAATTGACTTGTGGGCCTGGAATTAACGTAGTTTGAACAAAGAAAGAAAGAAAGAAAGAAAGAAAGAAAGAAAGAAAGAAAGAAAGAAAGAAAGAAAGACAGACAGAAAGAAAGACAGAAAGACAGAAAGAAAGAAAGAATGAATGAAGAAAGAAAGAAAGAAAAGAAAAACATTGTTACAGCTTCTTCCTGGGAAGGTTCTGGCCTTGCCTGAGTCTTCAGACCTCACTTTGCATCCTCTTCACTTGGTTTCTGTCTGGAATGCCATGAGCCTTCACTATTGCAAGCTGCCCCATGAATGGGCTGTGTGAGACCTTTTGAAACTGTGAGCTAAATAAATATTTCCTCCCTTAAATTATGAATGTTGGATATTATGTCACAGAAATGAAAAAATAACTAAGATATCCATATTACATAACTACAGAAAATATATTTAAGAATTATTACTTTTTGATGAGAAATATTATCTTATGTGCTAAGGAATTAAAGTCTGCTATTAAAAGCTTGGATATGCCTTGTAGAATACAAAGCTAGATATTCGCCACCAACAACTCAGATAGGATGCTCATAACTAGAATATACAGGGAGCTGAAGAAAAGTAAGCCTACCAAAATAAAGGATCCTATTGAAAAGTGGGCAAATGAAATGAAGAGGCAGTTCACTCATGAAGAAGTACAAATGGTCAATAGATACATGAGAGGATGTTCAACATCCCTAGCCAGAAGAGAAATGCAAATCAAAACAAAGATACCATCTCACTCCAGACAGAATGGCCTATATCAACAAGTCAAATTGCAATCAGTGCTGGCGAGGCTGTGGGGAGAAAGGAACCCCCCTGCACTGCTGGTAGGAATGTAAATTCGTACAACCACTTTGGAAAGCAGTATAGAGAGCTCTCAAAAGAATAGAAATAAATATCCCCTTTGATCCAGCGACACCCCTCCTGGGAATAAATCCAAAAGAGGCCAAAACAACACATAGTAGAGATATATGTATACCCATGTTCATATAAGCACAACTAACAATAGCTAAAATATGGAAGTCACCAAAATACCCATCAACAGACCAGTGGGTACACAAACTGTGGTACTTATACACAATGGAATACTATGCATCTGTAAGGTCCAACAGCGTGGAGGTTTTGACGGGCAAATGGAAGAAACTTGAGAATATCATGCTTAGTGAAGTGAGTCAGAAGCAGAAGGTGAAACATCAAATGGTCTCTCTGATATGAAAGTCCCAGATCACAACTATCTCATGGAACTTATAACGAAAAACAAAGTGAAACGGGTTTGGGTGGGAAGGGAAGGTGGGGTGGGTAGGGGGATGGACAAAAGAAAAGTGGGAAAGTACTTGTCACCTTGACAAGATACGTAGGTGCACAAAATGCTAAACTTCATTGTAAACCCTAAATTTTGCACTTAAACATATCAATAAAATGGGGGAAAAAGAATACAAAGCTAGATAGCGAAGACTGTAGTTTCAAAGTAAATGAAGGAAAGAATGACACCACACAAGCGTATTAAATACTGACTGTTAATCTAGTCAAAGTTTTGCTACATCAGTTTAAAAGAACAGTCAACTATATATAAGCCCAACAAAGAAGGAGAGTCTGATAATTTTTTTTTTTTTTTTTGTTACTATGGTCTACAACCATTAATGTTTCGGTGACAATAGCTGGTAACCTATTACAGAGCCAGGTAAATCAACTGGCCGACTTGCACTTGAGTATGTTTAGGAAATTCTTCTATTTTTCTTTTCAAGACAAGGTCTCGCTCTATAGTCCAGGAGGGGCCTGAACTCAACTACAGAGCCCTGGCTGGCCATGAACTCACGATAATCTTCCTGTCTCAGCCTCCTGGGATTACAGGTGTGCACCATGCCCAGTGGTGCTGGGCAATAGAACTCAAAGTCTTAAGTTTGCTAAGCAAGTGCTTTAACCACTGAGCTATTCCTCCATTCCCTGTGTTTAGGAAATTGTTTTTGTCCCATCCCCCCCCCCCCAAACACACACACAATGTCCATCTTCTTACTTCTTATGTATCTTGTGCAGTTTTTATGGCTTGGTTTTCTCATATTAGAGAGACCATATGGTATTTAGGTTTCTGGATCTGATTCAATTCGCTGAGCATAATGTTCTCAAGGTGCATCCATTTACCCACAAATGACCTAAATTTGTTATTCTTAATGGCAGAGCAATACTCCATTGTGTATATTACCATAAATTCTTTATACAGTCATCTGTACTTGGGCATAATGGCTTCTTCTAAGTTTTGGCTATTATAAATTACGCTGCAATAAACATGGGTATGTATGTATCACTATAGTATGATGACTAACTCTTTTGGGAAGAGACCTAGACGAGGTACACTTGGGTCAAATGAGACATTGATGCTCAGTTTTCTAAGGATAGAAAATTCTTAAATATATCCCAAGTAACTGTCTGAATATACTAAGAGAATCCCTGGAATGAACTGGCACGAAGGTGCACAACTCTTCTCTCCAATTCTTTACACCAGAGAAATTAGACTCTGTGTAACCTATTCCTATACAGAACTAGACCTGGCCTGCCAAGCCCTATCTGAATCCTAATGAGAATACTGGTTTTAGCACATATCACAGGAGCTTGCTTTGCAAACAAGTATGCTCCTTACTCTCTGTACATCTAAAAGCTAACTCTGATAATGAAACAAAAAAGGTAGGTCACCTACATATTAAAAGTCATGTCAAGGAAGAAACTGAGACAAACTTAATCTCAGGTATGATACCAGAATAAAGAATATAGATACAACATATAAATATACTTAAATTGGCATTAATTAATCGTCATTTTATTATATAATCTACCAAATATTTACATCATTGGAAGTCACTTTCTTACAATAAAATAATGGCTCTAAAGAAACGGTAATTTCATTTTAACATTTAAAAAGGGGACTACATTAATAATAAACTTTTACTCAAATATGAATAAAAAGCTTTAATCCCTTTACATGGGTGTCCATATAAAGCAAATACACAATAAAATCTGCTTATAATTTACAAACCAAAGTAATATTAATGTTAGAAGTCAACTAGTAGGCAACAAATCCAGACTGCACAATTGTAAAGAAAATGTATTTAAGAATTACCACTTTTTGGTGGGCTTGGTGAATGGCACAACAGTTAAAGTACTTGCCTAGTAAGCACAAGGCCCTGAGTTCAATTCCCCAGCACCACATAAAGCTGGGCATAGTGGTGCACACCTGTAATCCCAGAATTTAGGAGGCTGAGGCAGAATTGCCATGACTCCAAGGCCAGACTAGACTACAGAGCAAGACCCTGTCTCAAAAAAAAAAAAAAAAAAAAAAAAAAAAAAAAAAAAAAAAAAAAAAAAAAAAAAAAAAAAAAAAAAAAAAAAAAAAAAAAAAAAAAAAAAAAAAAAAAAAAAAAAAAAAAAAAAAAAGAAGAAGAAGAAAAGAAAAGAAAGAATTACCACTTTTTAGTGAGAAATGTTACCATATTTGCCAGGAACTGATATTGAAAATCTGGATGGAAGTGCCTGTAGAACATCAACTTAGATCTCAAGAACCATGACTGTAGTAATTTATTACTAATAATACATACTTGTTAACTAAATGAATAATGCCTAAGTTTCTGCAGTTTAGAAAACTAACCCTGGCTTGAAACTCACAATCATTCTTGAATTGTCTATTACTTTGCTATTTTATGCCACATATTCCTGGAACTTCAAAGATAGGTATATAACCTCATCAAGGAAGCTTTCAACAATCCTGCTTCTATCTCAATGGAGTATTTAGCCAACATAATTGCTATGATGAATAGTAATAGAATAGCCAACTTTCAAAAAGAGTAATCAAAAATTATAATAACAAACTCCACCCTTTGTCCATTTTTACCATCTGTAAACTGATGAGTGGGAATCACATCCATGCCAGCAGAGAGTGCTGAAACCTCTGACTCAGTGGCAGGTTTTATTCTGGTTATCTTCTTGTCTCCTTGTTTCCCTTTGGCCCAGAATCGCATCCTGGCTCTCTGAGGCCTGTTTTTAAAAAAGGTAAAAATGGAAATCAGTATGTCCCAGTGGTCTTTGTGCATCACTTTACACTTAATAAGACTTTTCAAATGTGTTAGCTCATTTAACTTCACACTTGCATTTAATCATATATACACACTTCAATTACACACTTAATTACCTGAAAGGTAGTTCCCTCATTTCAAATAGAGAAATAACAAGATCCAGAGAAGCTATATATAATTTTCTAACAGGTAAAAAGCAGTAGAGCGAGGATTCCAATTTGGGCTTTTGATTCGAAACCTGATACCTTTTCATTCTTATGTCCCAACTAGGTTGGGTTTAGCATACAGATAATGCAACATAAAACAAGAACAACAAAAACAAAAAGAAACACTTTTAGAGAAATCATTACTAACCCTTAACTATTCTTTAAAAAATAACAATACATCATCCAATCATTTGTAATTTCTTTCTGGTCTTTATCCATGAGCAGTTTACAATACTGTAATCAGAACATGCATGTAATTTTAACTCTTTGCACTATTTTCTTTCTTTTCTCTTTTCCCTCCCTCTCTCTCTCTCTCTCTCTCTTTCTTTCTGACAAGGTCTTACTCTAGTCCAGGCTAGTCCTGAACTCACTACATACCCCAAACTGACCTTGAACTCATGGCACTCCTCCAGCCTCAGCGTCCTAAAACCTGGGATTATAGGTGTATGCCACCATACCCAGCTTAGGTTATATTTGGAAATCCAATTCAGTGCCTTGCACTTGTTAGGCAAGCATTCTAACTGCTGTGCTATTCCTCTATCCCCTTCACTCCCGATTATATAATAAAAATATTAATATCATCATTTTATACTCGAGTTATCAGACACCCAAATATTAGGTAACTTTCTTAAGGTAACATAGCCAGTGAGTGACAAAATTGAGACTCACACCTACTAACTCTTTCTAATGCTTTTAAATACTCTCTTTCATTATACAAATAAAGGAAGTACAATAAGATAATAATAACTTGCATTTATTAACCACAGACTATGTATTCTAACCTTATAGTAGGCTTATTTGTACACTAATGTGCGAACAAATTAACATTCAAGTGAAATAAAAAAGTGAGTATCTACTAGGTGATACGCATTATCCCTTAAATATATTTCTAGTTTTCACAAGTATTGTTATCTGTATTTTACACATGAGCATATTGGGATTCAGGAGACTGAGGAAGATGAAAGATCAGGTCTATTTGGTTTTTTAAGCCCATGCCAGTTCTTCCTTTCTCCCTCCCCTTGCTCTACCTCCCTGCCTCCTTCTCTCTCCCCTTCTCATTTTTTCCTCTCTCTCCACCTCATACACACACTTAAAAAGAAATTTATTGATAAACTTGTAAAGAGAAATGGTTCTACAAGACTAATTATAAGCAACAGCATCCTTCTGCCACTCTCTTATCTTCTGCTCTTTTGAGATCCCTGTAAATTGATATAATTTTTCTGATATTGGTTTCTACTGCTATTAAACCATATCCAGAGATTATGGATGTTCTGCCACTCCTTTCCTATCTCCATAATAAACACTAATATGATCCTACTGTATACCATGACCTCAAATAATGATTAAACATGATCCTCCATTCCTGTCTAATATCTGCCACAAATACTCTAATTTTAGTTAGATCAACACTCTAGCCATAATCAGTATTCATTTTTATTATATAAATAATACTCATAGTTGGGGCATGTAGTGATCTACATCATCTACCTTACTCTAGAAGGATTTATTTTTGTTCTTGAAAATTGCTTTATATTTGCTCAAAAATAAATTTTCTGTATAAAATTCACATTTAAGTGTTTCCCCATTTGTGTATCTGTCTTCAATATGTTCAAAGACATTAGGTACGCCATCATTTCATCTTGAAGAAATTTCTTCCAGAGCTTGTGATCTGCCATCACTTCCCTCATCACTTCCTATTATTTGATCAGCTACATTCACCATAATAGAAATTCATTTTTTTTCTCTTCATCATGGTGGGTCTCAGTGGGTCCTTCCAACTTAGAAATTCATGTCCTTCAGTTCTAAAAAGTTTGGTTGAATTACTTTATTAATAAATTCTTCCTGTTCATTTTTTAAGTTTTATTTTTCCAAAGCTTCTACCACTGGGTCATTGGAACTGATGAACTAAACCTGTAATTTTCCAATCAAGAAATGTTTTCCTTTCCATCTTCTAACCCTTTTGAGTCGCACTCATGGTATCTTTACTCTTTAAAAGCTTGTTATTATGAATGATTCTCTTTAAGACACTTTGTTCAGATTCATGGGCATATTTATTATGCAAAAGTTCCACTGGTACTTGTACCTGTCTCTCTTAAGGATTTCTATCCTCTGCGAAATTTAATTTTCTATAAGTCAATATTCTGGCTGCTAGTTTTCTTTTACTTTTTGATAGTTCTGGTGTACTCAGAGTACAGGCCCTCGTGCATGTGGGACAACCACTCTGCCATTAAGATTCTAAGTTTTTTTTTTTTTAATTATATTGAGACAGGGTCATGTGAAGTTAACCAGACTAGCTTGAATTTGCAATCCTACTGCCTCAGGTTCTTGAGTAGCTGATATTACAGGTGGGTGTCAACATGCTAGGCTTGTTCCTTTTAATATGGGATATATCCTCAAATGTACCGAGTATCTAGTTAAAATTAAAAGTGGGTTTTAAAAAGCTTCTTGGAAGTTCTAGTACATAGGTGAGTTTCTAGAATTGGGTCTTACTTATACAGTTATCAGCTAATGAATACTGTAGGGAGAGCCCATGATATCAATTATATTCAGGTCTTCCCTTGAAGACTAGACAAACATTCAAAACATTCTTTGAATCACGTGCTTAGAGGGTAAAAAACTGTATAAACTGAGCAGAGGAAAAAAAACCTTGGGTATCCTAACATTCAGTGTATAAACACTAACTAAATCCTCTTGTTTCTAGTATGTGCCCCAATCCTTAATGGTATTTGGTAAACTCTAAGTCTAGAGATCTGTTTTATTCTGCAAATATGTTTCTTGTCCTCTGCTAGGATTGGGAAGAATCATCTAGACGCCTGTTTTTCAGTTTTACTCTGTTATATAATATTCACCTCTCCTATGTATGAAGATACTTATGTTTCCGTTTTTTAAGTGTGAGTTTCATCATTTTAGCAATTTAGAGGAAAGAAGTAAAATGAAACTACAATATAAATTATACATTCATTCTGCTATCTCCAGATGTGTGTTCCTTCTACTATATCTCGTTTCTCAAATTTTTAATTCCAGTATAATATGCTCTGATTTTTGGGTATCTTAAAAGTGTCTCTGAACTTAGTGAGATAATGATCTACAATATAGTTATTAATACAAACCAAAAAGATTTCAACGTGATTTTGAAGCTTTCAGTGAAGGTCCAAACACTCATGTAACTAAATTAATATACGAAGATATTTATTTGAAAAGTTAAAAATCCCACAAGCTCTTTTCAAAGAGAAGAGACCTATTTCTAGAAACTCTTTTTCCGAAACACTTAAAACAGAATCCAAGTGTAAAGTTCAGGTATTATTCTTCACGATGTCATCTGGTCTAATCCTCCCCCTTTACAACAACAAAAGATCATGAGTCATATAAGAATTCAGAAACATACTGCTAAACATACGGGAAGGCAGAGGTCATTTTACAAATCTGAACTTCTATGAGCCTACTGATAACAGTAGTTATTTCCTGAAAAAGCTGTATGTAAATTTAATATAAAGGTCAGAAATTCATCAAGAGGTTGAAAATAAATATCCCTTTATCCAGCAATACCCCTCCTGGGAATTTTTTCCAGAGAGTTAAAAGCAACATATAACACAGATATATGTATACACATGTTCACAGCAGTAAAACTAACAATAGCTAAAATGTGGAAGACACCAAAATACCCATCATCAGACCAATGGAAACATAAAAAGTGGTGTATGTGCACAATGGAATACTACTCATCTACAAAGACAGATAGGTTGGAGGCTTGTGTAGGTAAGTGGATGCAACTTGATACCATCATGTTCAGTGAAGTGAGTTAGACACATACGGTTAAATATAGAATGGTTTCTCTAACATGAAAAACCCAGATTACAGTTCATTTCATAGAAATAAATGGGTGAGGCTGTGGCACCAAGTGGGGAGGTTGAGGGTTTGAGAGGGTCAAGAAGGGAGAGGGGAAAGATTTCTAATTTTGATGCAATATATATGTGCACAAAATACTAAAGTTCATTGTTAACATTATGTATTGCATATCAGTAAAATGGGGAAAACATTAAAAAGTCCAGCATGTAGTCAAAATAAAATTATCTCAGTAAATCTGTAAAGATTTTATACCTTATATCTGAATCTGAAGTCTTCTGTCTTACCACCAACTTAGTAATTTCTCCTTGAGACATAGTCTTATGAAGTTTTGCTTGTTCATCAATGGAAGAAAACCTCTGTGATGTCTGTAATAGTTGCACATGTGAAAAAACTTTAAAACCAAATAAATAATGCTATAATTAAAACATAGATAACAGAATTATTTGAGAAGTACAGTTATTAAAAACATAAGAATATTTATATTCTTCAGAGATTTTTGAAATGATAGAATCCACTGAAAACTCTATAAACTTCCGAAGTAATTAGAAATGTGGAAAATTTTAGCCAACGAAAATGTTAAAAAGGACCTATCAATCATACTGGCTGACAATTTTGCAAGGAATATCATGTGGAAAGGTACTATTTGTGGTTTGGATATGGAATCCTCCCCCCAAAGTCTCAAATACTTGAATGTTACGGATTGTCTACAGATCTGTGTGCTGTTGGCAGATGGGGGCTTGGTCTGGAGGAGTGGATTATGAATGTGTGGTAGAGGAGAGGCATATGACAGCTTGGATCACAGGCTTGTGGTGAGGGTTGCCACACCTTCTACATGTGGAAGGGTGGAACACTGAGGATATACCTATAAGGGACAGATAACTGGGACAGGACCTAAATGTTGCGTCCTGCCTTCCTTTGGCAGACTTGACTTAACTGGACTTGAATTAGCTTCCTGTTTGCAATATCATGAGGAACTGAGCCCACCTCTGTGTCTGCCATGTGGTTCCACTGTTGCTGGCCACCCAGGAATGGACTGTGATCTTCTGAAACTGTGAGCTGAAATAAATTTTTCCTCCCCTAAAAATTGTGGCTCTTAGGTAATATATTACAGCTTTGAAAAAGTAACTAAGACAGTAACAAAACTCGACCGACTATTCAAGATATACACAGAAGACTAGGGTCCGATAAATCTAGGAAAAAAGTGCTATCTTTTATACCTCTTTTGATTTGTATAAAAAGGTCCAATTATTTCTATGACTTAAACTGCTAATAGATTCTTACTCTTTCCAGTCAAAATTTAAAAAAAAACTATTATCATCACTAATGATAATGATAACAATTATAATCATTATCATCATTAATGTTAATTATAAACAAGATACAAAGCTGTCAACCTGAGACCTGAATTTCAATCAGCAAATTTTGCTCCTTTTATTTACAATGTAACCCTCTAAAGAAAGTCCTATTTTGATGAAAGAGTTCTTATTATTTGTTCAAGTCATTTTCTAGTATTTCAATTTTCTCTAGCTATACTACCCTTTCTTTAGTGTTTTCTGCTTGGCTGTGACCTTATCAACAAAAACATAAAATATTTAGAGTTGTTAAAATTTAACAGACTTCTGCTTCTGGCCAAGATGGAATAACAGGGACCTCTTTTATACTCTTGCCTGAAATATACACACAAACAATAAATTGCAGATTTTAATACAACAGATGAGAAACAAAGGAAGTGAGTCCTGTATCTGCCCCAGATTACAGCATTGTGATATTCTCTAATGTAGAGAAGGGAAAGACAGGTGAAACATAACAGATTCCCAGAGGTAAACATTATAAAACTCAAAGTCCAAAGTAACCAACGTAACTAGAGACCAAAAGACAAAGAGAAGAGAGAAGAGAGATGCACCCCAAAAAGAAGTCTGGAGATCTGTAGAAGATCCTCAGTGAGTAGTCAGCTAGACACTAATCAACAATTCTATACATGAAAACAACCTAAAACCAGGGAAAGGACCACCTGAAAGTTGTAAATATAATAGTGTCCAGCACTTACAAAAAGTTTACAGTAATGGCGCCCTGTGATTTAGGCCTACTAAGAGGCAGAATATAGAATGTTATGATTCTGAGGCCATAAAACAAAGGGGATCTAACCGCAGTAGTTTAAAAAAATCCTAAATTGAATATTGTTTAAGCCTTCCAGTCTTAAAAGAACTATGAATATCAAACTTCCAGAACAAAGATGTAGCCTATTACTGGAAAATACATTTTTAAAATGTTAATCAAACACAAGTAGCCAGTGACTAATTGGTAAAATTCATAATGTCAAGAATATAATAAAAAGTAACCAGAGCAGGGCACAGTGGCACACACTTGCAGTATCTGCACTGTAGGTGGCTGACGCAACTTAAGAATTTCCTCAAAAATAAAAAAGACAGGAAAAAAAAAAAGGCCTTAAAAAGGGCTGCAGTGTAGCTAAGTAAAAAGGCCCTAGATTCAGTTCCCAATACTGAAAAGAAACAAAAAAGGGCAAAGGGATAAAGCAGGCAAAGAAGCAGGAGTATATGATCCATAACAAGAAAAAAACCTAATAAAACAGGTATAGAATGAGCTTATGTTTAACTGACACAAAGCCATATATGACAAATCCATAGTCAAAATCAAAATGCACGAGAGAAAGACCAAAAGCATTTCTTCTAAAATTCGGAACAAAACAAAGGTATCCACTCTTGCCAGTCCTGTTCTATACAGTATCTTGGAGAGTAACAAGCACAAATAAGGAATATAAAATGTGAGAGCTGTTAAGAAGGGTGGATAAGTGTTGGGGGTGGGGAGTGAGCAATTTATTTTGCCACGCTAGAAATAAAGAGGACTGAAATTTTGGCACGCTAACGTGAGTCATATTTCCACAGAGATTACTGTTTTTCAGTTTGGCTAATGGTAGAAGAAACTAAACAGAGAAAAGCATATTTCCTATACTAATCTTTCAGATAAGGAATGCAAGTAATTTTACTAAACCAACTACCATCTAGAATAGGGGTGCCCACTCCCTAGGCTAGAGACTGGATAGGTAGTGATCACTGAAAGATACAGCCATCAGGAAGCTCTATCTCCTGTCAGGGATCTCCTATCAGATATTAATGTTACTAGTGATCAGACAGGAGGTGGAGCTCTGCTCCTCTGATCCTTAGGAGAACAGCCTTCAACTGAATGGGTCATTGATGTCAAAATGGTTTGCGGACTGCTGATCTAGAATATGAAGGGATTGAAAAAACTATGACACTCATCTTTAAAAATATTGCTTATAGTCATAAAAACAATTTGTTACTGGCACAAAAACAGACAGACAGACCAGTGGAACAGAATTGAGGATGTAGAGACAAATTCAAATACCCTCAACTATCTAATCTTTGATAAAGAAGTCAAAAGCATACACTGGAAAAAGGATAGCCTGCTCAACAAACAGTGCTGGGAAAACTGGATATACACATGCAGAAGAATGAATCTAGATACACATATGTCATAATGCACCAAGATCAAATTAAAGTGGATCAAAGACCTAGATAGTATACCTGAAACACTGAACCTTCTAGAAGACAAATTAGGCAAATATCTAAAAGACATAGGTGTAGGCAAAGACTTTCTTAATAAGACACCAAAAGCAAAAGAAATTGTCCTCATTATTAATAAATGGGATCATGTCAAATTAAAAAGTTTTTGCACAGCAGAGGAAATTATCAACACTGTAAAAAGAGAACCAAGAGACTGGGAAAAAATATTCACCACCAACACCTCAGATAGGAGGCTTATAACCAGAATATACAGGCAACTGAAGAAATGTAAGCATCCCAAAATCAAGGACCCTACTGAAAAATGGGCAAAAGAAATGAAGAGGCAGTTCACTCAGGAAGTTCAAATGGCCAATAAATACACAATAAGATGTTCAACATCCTTAGCCATAAGAGAAATGCAAATAAAACATCGCTAAAATACTGTCTAACTCCAGAGAGATTGACCTATATCAAGAACTCAAAAAGCAATCCATGCTGGCAAGGCTGTGGGGAAAAAGGAACTCTCCTGCACTGCTGGTGGGAATATAAACTGGTACAACCACTATGGAAAGCAGTATGGAAGTCTCTCAAAAGATTGGAAATGAATATCCTCTTTGACCCAGCGATACCTCTTCTGGGAATATTCCCAAAAGTTAAAAACAACACATAACAGAGATACATGCACATCCATGTTTACAGCAGCATAACTAACAATAGCTAAAATGTGGAAGAAAGACACCAAAATACCCATCAGCAGACCAATGGATACACAAATGGTGGCATTTACCACAATAAAGTAAGATAGGTTGGAGACTTTTGTAGGCAAATGGAGGCAACTTGAGACCATTGTGCTTAGTCAAGTGAGCCAGAAGCAGAAGCTGAAATAGCAAATGGTTTCTCTGATATGAGAAATCCAGGTCACAATTATCTCACGGAACTTAAAGTGGAATATAATGAAAACTGGGGAGGGAGTTGTTGGGGGAAGGTCAAAAGGAGAGAGGGGAAGGTCTTGTAACCTTGCCAAGATAAGTATGTGCACAAAATGCCCAAGATCAATGTAAACTTTAAATTTTGCACTTATACATATCAATAAAAATGGGGGAAAAGAAATTACATAGAATGTACTAAAAGAAAAATATATAAATACTAAATCAAGAATAAAATACAAAAAATATTACTTAGAAGATTATGTTATTCTTCCGGGGCAAATGTCAAATGGTGATTATAAAAACAGGGAGCAGCATGCACAGACTAAACAGATAATTTTTATTTATCTATTTATTTTTGAGACAGGGTCTCAACTCTGTAGTCCAGGCAGGTCTAGAACTCATGGCAATCCTCTTGCTTCCGCCTCCTGGAAATACAGGCATGAGCCACTATGCCCAGCTTATGCAGTGCTGGGGAGTCAAACTCGTGCTGGGGAGTCAAACTCGTGCTGGGAAATCAAACTCAGGGCCTAACTGCTGTGTTATATCTCCAGTCCCATAATTGGTTATTTAAATGACAGATTTTGAAGAAGAAAATTTTAAAAACCAAAGTCATACAAAGGAGGGAAACTATAACCCTTGTCTTTCCTCCCTTATAGTAGGTAACAACTAATTACTCTTTAAAGAACTCATGATATAATGCTTATCAAATCCCCTCCAGGTAATTCATCTGTAGCTGTATTTATCCAATTTGATCAGTTACTTCAAATCTGGGAGATCAGGTGGTCATTTCTACGAAGAACCTATGGCATACTTCTTGGCAAATATCAGTGATAGAATCTCTTTGTCCAGGAAAACAAAAACAAACCAGCTAAAAAAACTGCATGTCCCCTAAAATTAAATTCATTGAAAGTATCTGGGTTTTTAGTACGTAGTAGAGTTCATTTAGAAACAGTCATCATTCCTCTTAGGAACCATAAGCCGTCACTCTCACAATATTAGATATTGGAACATAGCACATTTTTAAGATAAACAAAAAAATTGTAAAATTGTTCCTGCCCTCCCCACTCCCAATCCCATAAATATCTATCAGCATAATCTAGAAAGCAAAGCTTCTTCATGCAAGTATCCACCAGAAACAAGCACCACCACCTGTTCCTAAAGTAGCTAGTGAAGAAAGAGAATGGCAGTGAGAAAGCTGGAGGTCACTAACACAATGTGCAAGGTGATGCTCTATAACTACTGGCATGCAGGGACTGTCAAGCAGGTGAACAGAGGCTAGAACACAAACATTTCTGCTCCAAGCAGAAAGCCCAAATTCCTCATTGATCTCAGCAAGAGGTCCAGGTGTGACAGAATACTACCACCAAAAGGACTAAGGGTTGTTACAGAGGAAACTCTCAGAACCAAAACAGCAGTTATAAATGCTAAGTTCTTTAATAAACAATATTTTCCAAATACTAAATAAAGCAGTTTTTCAACACAATTAGTCTTATTACAAAACTTTCGTATTTAGCTACTAATAATACAGTATGTTTCATTGTTTATTTATAACTCAAATACAGGGCACCATCAAAATGGAACTTTTTTTTCATACTCTATAGAGACTGTAAGCTGGGCATGGTGACACACGCCTGTAATACTAGCATACTGGCAGGCTGAGGCAGTCTAGCTGTAAGTTCTAGGTCAGCCTGAGTAGCATGGCCAGACCGTATCTCAAAATAAGATAAAAGGGAGTGAGCTAGCAGCAAAGGCCCTGGGTTCAATTTCCAGTGTCAAACACCACCAGATAAACAAACCAAAAAAAAAAAAAAAATGGCTTTAGGTATGTGTATGTGTGCATATATATATATATATATATATATGTGTGTGTGTGTATATATATATATATATATATATTGCTTCCAACCTCTATAACACTAGAGTTGTTTTGCTCAGGTTAATGACACATTTATTTAATCAGAGAACATTTTTCTGTTTTGGTTTTGTTCCTTATAGAACATCAAAACTGAAGCCAGAGGCATAGTTCAGTGGTTAGAGTGTCTGCCTAGCAAGCTCAAGGCCCTGGGATCAATTCCCCAGTACTACACAAGTCAGGCATGATGGAGCACACCTGTAATCTTAGCAATGCAGGGGCTGAGGCAGGAGGACTGTCACGAGTTTGAGACCAGCCTGTGTGTTATTTTGGCTGTTTTGTTCTTCTTTCTTGAAGCTTGTTTCCTTTCCCCTATTACTCAATATAATACTGAATAGTAAGCTCAGGACCAGCCATAGTTGAGTTCAGGACCAGCTGAGACTATAGAGTGAGACATTGTCTCAACAACAACAAAATCCATATTATCATTTAAAAACTGGATCTATTCATTTTTTTAAGAAATACAGTAAAAGTATTCTGAAAATAAAAAGAAATCTTAGTCAACTGGGCCTTCAACATAATTCAAAAAACTTCCTAAGTTTAAACATAAAGTATTTAATGATTCAATGATTGTCATAAAATTGTCCTCTATACTGAACAGGCACCAGAGGAAAATATAACTACAGAACCAATTTATAGATGTTCATGGAAATGGAACCTACTTCATTTCTCTCAATCAGTGACAGTTTAAGTTCATGTTGGACATATAAATATTGTGTGTTTTCTAGAATAATTCCAAATAAAATTCTTTACCCTAATATTTCTATAAATACACTCATACTTGATTCACATTTGTACTTAATTTTTACTGAGATATTAACAAAAATTACAGAGCTTTATTCAAACACAATTCCAGTATTATAATGTATATTTATCATTAATATAAATTCATATTACGTATAACCTTCTATTTGGCTGGGATGTCCATGTAGACACATTCTGCAGACTAAATTTTACAATTTTCATGTTTATTTTACATTATTTAAGAATGGGGGGAAAGGAAACAAGCTTAAAGAGAAAAGAAAAAAAAAACAGTCAAAAACACCTTAGTTAAAAACTACTTCAACAACTATCCTATTCCTAAGCCAGGGCATTATTACACTAGAACATGATGGCAAGTTGGCCAGCCACAGCGGGCCTCTGTCTCTGCAGTTGTATGAGAACGCAGCCAGGCCTATTTGGTCAATTTGTTTATGAAGCGCCTGTGGCTGTTTTCACAGCACACTGGCCAAGATAAGTAACTACAAAAGAAAATGTATGATCTTCAAAGTCTAAAATACTTATTATCTGTCCCTTTATAGAAAAAAGGTAAGGTCCTCTAGTCTCGACCTTTTAAGATACAGCATGGAAATTTCTGCATTAGTGTTTAAAAGTTAAAGAACCTTAATCGCACCTACTTTATGATTTGATATAATGTTAAAGTGCCCTTTATTTGAGTTCTATTAAGCAAGACTTAGCTTTTGTTGCTGTTTTCACGGAGGCTTCCCATGTACAAACCATTACGTGGGGAGAAGCTGTGAAGGTTAGCTTTAGATTAGCAAAGACTATTCCCATCAGATTTGTTTGCTATTTTTCTTATATTTCTATAAAATTACCATTTCGGAGTCACTGTGAGAGGCCTGACCCAGGCTGGATGCAGACCCTAGCTCAGAGTGAGAAGCTTGGTCAAGGGAGAGATGGGGCTCAATAATGTCATCGTAATCATCTTCCTCTGTGTCCCCCTCCCCATCGGCAAAAGTACCTCTAGTCAAGAAATCGGAGCGCGTCCGCGCCATTCGAGCTTTCTTTTTATGGGCCGGTCTGGCAACCTGCTTGACCAAATGATAAAAAAAATATAACACAACAATGTTTTTTTGGTTTTTTTTTTTTTTTTTTGGGAGAAGATGCCAGTGAAAGAGGACTCATGTATCTCTTGAAATATCCCTCCACCCAAACATGGCATTTCTGCTAGAAGTAACAAGAATGATTAAAAGGAATATGTACACTCTACCCTGGAAAAAAGGTGAAAACAGAAGTTGAATTTATGCTGTGCTTCTTCATATCCAAATAACTTATTCTTCACTGCCATAGTAAGTCACACTGAATGCACGTGAATAACTTTCTTCCTTGGCAACATCTCCTTTGTATGCATCACCTGGTTTTTAGACCTCATTCCTTGCCTGAGTACAACTTCCCAATCATAGGCTTACCTCAGACCTTCTCTCTCTAAAAACAGCTGGGTGGAAATGGGTAGATTAGATGCTCTACCTACGTGAATAGTAACTTCCAAAATAAGACACATCTACTTCATATTGAATCAGAAGATAAAGAGATAAAAACAGTACTCACCTCTTGTTGGGCCAGCCCAGCAAATTTCACAGGCTTCCAAAATGTTTCATCTTGTTTATGGACTTGAGGATTTCCACTGTTCAAGGCAGGCGTTCTGATACTTTAAATCAAACAATCAGATTAACATTTTAATTCCTAATACATACTCCATGGAAGTAATCTTAAAGTAAGGCATGAATTATAGTTTACCAAGTCAATCTAAAGAGTTCCAGAAAATTCCATACGCATTTTCAAAACCTGCCAAAACAATGAATCAGATTTTTTTTGACTTAGTCAACACTACTATCAATAACCTAATAATACATGCATGACTAAGTGCCTAGAGACATGCTCTGATAACCAGTGAGTATATTGCACTACAGTGACATATATTTAATAGCAGCAGCAAAATTAGTTCAATCCTGAAGTGGATTTGATGGTAAACAAAGGAAAACACCAAGTCCCCCAAATTTTTAGAGTATTGCTCTTAGAAGAGAGCCTTGCATCTAGTCATAAAATATCTGATACAGAGACCTCTAGTGGTATGGATCTCATTATTTTGTTTTATATGAGACAGTTTCTGTTGCTTAGAAAATTCTTTCTTTGAGCTAGATACACACACTTCAGTGGCAAAGCACTTGCCTAGTACGCATTCGGTCCTAAAATAGAGCCTCAGCACTGGAAAATAAATAACTAAATAAACAACAACAACAACAACAACAACAACAACAACAACAACAACAACAACAAAAGCAAAAACCCTATCTCGGAAAATATTTTAACAAAGAAAATGAACTTTTTCTGAAAATTCTTTTAGTTTTCATCTATTGTCTTGGTATTAACACCAGAGGCTATGTAAAATAACACTGGCAGAACAGGACATTGATATCAAGCTAAAGGAAGTATGCCAAAACCATACAGATGTTATAGTGTAGGCCTGAGAATATTTATTTGTTGTATGATGAAAATGTTTCATCATTAAATTCAGTGCAGACATGGAAGCTAGGATCTGATGAAAGTTTGAAAAGAACCTAAGCTTTTACATCCAAATTTCCTAAATTAATTCAATATCATGAGTCTTAAAATTTATCAACAACACACTGCTTACCTCCTCACTGAGCTTATAAACCTCTCAAGAATCATGTCTTAGCTCCAAGCATAGCACTAGCTAAAAGTAAACAGTAAGTTCCAATATTAGATGGTAGACTAATTGTTCTTCCATTCAAAAATCTTTCTTTTGATTTTTAAAAATGAAGTCTAAGAGTAAACAAGTTATCTTGTCCTTTTCCCTGAACCCAAACAAACCCAAAAAGACATCTACCATTACTTACTACAAGGTTCTCAAAGACCTTTTCTGACAGTGTCTGATGAAGCCTAACAATCCTATCTTGTCCTAAAGGATTCTTTTTTTTTTTTTTCAGAGAAAAACAAGCATTTTTATTTTAGTCCATCTTGGTTTGGATTAAATGATTTTAGAACATAATGTTACAAAAATTCTACTATTTCCAGAAACTGATTATATTTGACTCTGAAGACTTAATAATAATTTAATGGTTACACTGAGCTTGAGAATTCTGTGTGTGTGTGTGTGTGTGTATATATATATATATATATATGTATGTATGTATATCTTGACTTTACAATCCCTTCCCAAACTACTTTTTAAAAATCAGTTTATGCAAACATGAATTCCAAATTCTTTAACACATTAGAGAGACATGTGGTTTGGAGAATCAATGAGCATCTATGCCCACCACTTTTTCAGAGGTTCACCCCTTTCCTAGTAGACCTCTGCCACTCTTTCTACCCTGTCACTCATGTCGGGGCCTTTTTTATGCCATTATTTTTGTAAATTTCATAAGGGGAAACCCATCTTCAGTCAGTCTCTTGTATTTCATCCATTTCACTGAACATTATTGACTCAAGGTGGCTCCATTTTCACTCCAATACTTCTCACCTGTCTTTTTAATAGCTGCATAGTATTCCATTGTGCATAGGTACCACATCTTATTTAACCACTAAACTAAAAAGCTTTTGCACAGCAAAAGAAAACATCAACAAGGTGAAGAGACAACCCAGAGTGGGAAAAGATCTTCACGAGTAATACTTAAAAGGATTAATATCTAGAATATACAAAGAACTCAAAAACATAAAACCTCCTAAAATAAACAACCTCATTAAGAAGTAGGCACCTGAAATGAGAAGAAGCTTCTCAGAAGAAGTAGAAATGGCCAACAAGCACATGAAAAAGTGTTTTTCCTCATTGGCCACCACAGAAATGCAAATAAAAACAATGTTAAGGTTTTACCCCTCCCCAGTGAGAATGGCCTACATCAAGAACTCAAAAAATAATTGTTGGAAAGGATGAGGAAAAAAAGGAACTCTACTCCACAGCTGGTGGGAATGCAATCCAGTACAACCATTATGGAAAGCAGTCTGGAGATTGCTGAGAAAGCTGAGAAGAGAAATTCCATTTTATCCAGCTACTGCTCTACTGGGAATGTTCCCAGAAGAAATAAAGCCAACATACCAAAAAGACACATGCATATCCATGTTTACAGTACCACAATTCATAATAGCCAACCCTGGAAACAACCTACCTGACCATCAATAGAGGAATGGTTAAAGGATTCCTTTCTGAGCATTATAGTTTCTCTTACCACAGCTGATCTTAATGGTTTCTCTCCAAAGAGAAAGACAATTCATAGGACCTTTACCATCCAAACTGACTTTCCCCCCCACATTTTATTGATATGTATACGTGAAAAATTCAAGGTTTACAATGGAGTTGAGCATTTTGTGCACATACATATCCTGTCAAGGTGACAAGGGCTTTCCCACTCTCCTTTTGTCCCTCCCCCTACCCATACCTCCCTTCCTCCTCCCCCACCCTACTCCCCTCTTCCACAGAATTTTCTGTAGGTTTCTCCGTAATTTCTTTTTTATTATTCTTTAATTTGATTTTTTAATCATGAAACCCAATGCCATTTTTCCTTTGAGACAGGGTCTTGTGTTACTCTAGACTAGTCCTCAACTCACTATGTAGCCAAGGCTAGCCTTGAATTCATGGCAAACTGCCTCAGTCTCCCAAGTGCTCAGATTACCGGAGTGCGCCACCATGCCTGGCTAATTTTTATGTGGCACTGGGGAAATGAACTCATGTCCTTGTGCACACTAGGCATATGCTTAAACCACGGGCTATACTCTCAAGGCCCCAATGCCAACTCCTGATCATGAAACTCAAGTACTATTTCCAGCTAGTTCTCTAAATACATAACCCTGAGTAAGTCACTTTACCTCATGGCCCTAATGACCTTATCTATAATATGTGAGAACAGGACTAAATAATTCTGAAACACAACATTCTTGATTCTGTAAAAAAAAATTTTTTTTGAGACAGGGTCTTGCTCTGTAGCCCAGGCTGATCTTGAACTCACTATGAAGCCAAGGCTAGCCTTGAGCAGTGCTCAGATTTCAGATTTCTACTATTACTTAATAAAAGAAGATAACATTTCAAGTATAAATTTTATTTGTGGGTAAATTACCTAATATATAATCATTCTGAAGATAAGCAGATTGTTAATAAGGTAAAGCAAACTAGACTTAGAACTATTTATCTTGGAAAAATTACAGAAGAAAAAATTCAGAAGAATAAGTCTATAAAAACAATTTATGGATCCAATAGCTACTTTATATGTACACCTATCTTCTCATACACACATTTCACAGCATTTGACTTAAATGGAATAACAAGAGTTATGTTTTTAACTGTCTTTTATTGGTTTATATGCTACACAGAGCCTGGGCAATCTCTAGGTTATGGGACTTCAAGCTGTCATTAAGTTCAACTGTATTTCATAATAGTGAAGAAACCCTCTGTGGGAAAACAAAATACTGATGGCCTCTTTCTCACATTTGCAAAAGGTTTAACATCTGTAAAGGGTTTCTATAAAGTTTGTATGCTTTTTATTAGGCCCCAAAACAGTGTATATCACAGGAAAGAAAAATGTTATTTTCACTATTAATGTGAAATTTTATTTTTTTGACCTAAGGTATAACCATCCTTTTAACAGTGATATTCTTGCACAAGGCTGAAACAACTGGGCTGGCAGCATACTTAGCAGTTACAAAGCTTGCCTATGAAGTGCAAGGCCCTGGCTCTGATTCTCTAACACCTCATAAACTGGGTGTGGTGGTATACACCTCTAATCTGAGCACTCAGGAGCCTGAGGCAGCAAGATTACTCAGAATTCAAGATCAGCCTGAGCTACAAAGTCAGTTTAGGACCACCCTACACTACAGAGTGAGACTCTGCCTCAAAAAAAAAAGGGCTGAAACAATTCACCATATACAAAGATAATTAAAGTATTTAAATTTTACACAATCTTTTGTTATGTACCACTCGGGAAATGGCTTTTTTTTTGGGGGGGGGGGGGCCTGGACTGTAACATAGTGGTAGAACATTTATTTGCCTAACATACTTGAAGTTCTGGGTTCAATATAGGGTGTTAGGAGACATTCTTTTGACCACCACCAGCTTAAAAAAAAAAAAAACCGTAAAAACTTCCACTTACAAAAGATATCTAACCTAGTCAAATACTCTGAAACAGAAAGTATAATGGCGGTTGCTGAAGGCTGAAAGAGGGGAATAATAAGTTGTTTACTGGGTACAGAGTTTTAATTTTGCAAAATCAAAAAGTTTTAGAGAGCAAAATAGTATGTGTAAACCTAACACTACTCTATAACACTTGCAAATGGTGAAGATGGCAAATTTATGTAATATGTTTATCACACACACAAAGAGTATAAATAATGAAGATCATAAATAGGCCAACCGTTATGTTAATGCACATTCATTTCTTTACAGCCTGACACTCACCAGCTTAGTCTATTAGACTTCACAGTTCTAGGGCAACCTGCATTTGCTAAATGCCTACTATTGTTACATGCACTAGTAATGCCTTTTGTAAACAGTCTCCCACCTGAGGAGGAAGAATGAAAAGCTCTCCTGTGTTCAAAGATTCCAAGGGTTAAACTACATTTAATTTCAGAAGACTAATAGAATCAGCACTCACACAAATAGGTGAAGCAGAACAGCCACCTTAATAAAATACTCCAAGAAGTTTCCCATTTATATATAAAATAAACATTTTACTTACATGGGAATACTTATATTGTCCTTTGGTGTGAAGAAAATGGCCCTTCTACTTTCCCCTCTGGAAGGATCTTCAGACTTTTGGCCATAAGACTGAGCTGACCTAAGGTGTTCTCTTTTTGAAATGCAATTACGCTGGGTTCCCATTCGTTCTGTCTTGGGTAATTCCTTGACAGTACTAGATTGGCATGGGTTTCCTTTTCTTTCAAGGAAAAGGGTGACAGGTCGGTCCCGCGGGGGTAAGGGAGAACAGGGACTGTCTTTGGGGACAAGTGTGGCAGCTTTTGTAGTTACTGATGAAGGAGACCCAATTATATTAGGCTCTCTCTGATTTCGGAAATCAGAGATAAAGAGAGAGGATGGACGTTTTATTTGCTGTGACTGATAGAATGATGGTGCCAGCACAGATTCCCCAGTTCTTGCCTTTTCAATGGTCTTGAAGGCTTTACGTTCCTTCTCTAAAATATCTGTTTGCTGGCGAATCTGTTCCATCATCTCTTTTTCATTTTGCTGTTGCAACTGCTTTTGCCTTTCTTCCTTCTCTGTGTTTAGTTTTTCTAACTTCTTAAGCACAGGATTAGAAGAATCCATATTCAAAGGAGAAACCACTTGACCATCTCCTGAGAAGGAATATTTTTTACCTTCTCTGTTGATATCCAAAGTATGAGTTGTTCCCAATGTGTCATCAAGTTCCACTAGTTTGTTTCTTTGGATATTTGTATCTCGTTGGTAACTTTTCAGGGGGTCTTGATGGGGAATATAAAAAAAAGTAGGCAGACTATTTGACATAAAAGTCTCTCTATGCTGTGGTTTACAAGTAATAGGCTCAGAACTGCAGACTAACTTTCCCTTCATATTCCCATTCTTCTGGTGCTCTGAGTCAGAAAGTGGTCCCTTTTGAATCAATGCACAGCTAGACTTACTTGAGGCACTGAGGGCATTGTCCTGTGAATCAAATTTTAGACTGCTAGGTATCTGAGGTGATGAAAACTGCAAGTCTCCTTCATCTAAAATTATGGACTCTAACTTGCTCTTATGGCTTTCCTCACAGCTCAGAAGTTCTAAACTTCCTTGAGAGCTTTCACTATCAGGTGTGCCCTGTGGAGACTGAAGGCCTTCAGGTATCAGTTCTGCAGACCATCTCCGTTCCTCTGAAGGAGACATACCACCAAGAGAACGAACTTTCAGCAATTCCAAACTAAATATAGCTTGTTCTAGTTCTCTCATTCTCCGACTTTCTCTTTTGGCCCGGCCTACTTTTTTCTGATGGAGATCCTCCAAAGATTTGGGCCTCTCTCTTACAATCACCTCTTGCTGTAAGTCCACGCCACTTTGACTTCTGGTTCTTTCCTGATGCTTATCTGGAGACTCTTTTGAGATGTCCACTGAACTTTGGCGGCTAATTCGATTACTCTCCATCACTGATTTACATTCTTCTATGGCTTTCACTCTGTTGTCGAAAGAACAATCCTCCCATTCTGAAGGGTCTGAACCCTGAATTTCAAGAGCTCCACGTGCAGTGGTGTTCCTCAATCCAGGTTTTCGTTGTATTTCTTTTAGCTTCTGTTCTTTTAAAGCTTTAAATCTGTATAAAAACAAAATGGGTCACAGATACCTCACTTATATCACTGAAGATAATACATGTATATTAAGAACTTTTTTAAAAATGGAAACTCACACAATTTTCTACCTTTTTCTTAAGACAGTCTTGCTATGTTTCCATTAGCTACTAGTGTGCTACACAGCTCCTAGCTTTAAGATTTTTTTTAAAGACAATCTTACTGTATAGCCCAAGCTGGTCTTAAACTCACCATGTAGCCCAGCCTAGCCTTGGACTCAAAGAAATCCTCCTGCCTCGGTCTCCCGAGTGGTGGAATAACAGGTATGCACCACCACGCCTGACTTATGTGGTGCTGGGGAATTGAACTCAGGGCCTTGTGGTTGCTAGGCAAGTGCTTTAACTACTGTCCTATTCCTCCAGCCCTAAGATTTTATTTTTATAATACTCAAGTATTTTTTTTCTTTTCTTTGAGACAGGGTCTACCTCTGTAGTCTAGGCTAGTCCTGAACTCACTATGGGGCCCAGGCTAGAATAACCAAGAATTTCTTAAGCTAACTTGATAGTACCATTTCAAATATTTTCATTATGTGTATTATATCTAACTAGATAGTCTAAGCAAAACTAAACTAATTCAAAAGTAAAGCTCTCATTCTCATAATATCCTTATGACAGATCTTTAAAATGAAACTAATATTTTTAATGGTAAAAAACTGAATATTACCAATTTTATAAGATTAAGCCTAAAGTAAAATTAGAGATTAATGGTTCTAACTACAGACTATACAGAATTTCAATTAAATTTAATTCAATAAATACTGATTTAACTTGTATTACAGAACAATGTAGGTTTAAATAGGCAGGGGTATTATAGACACATAAAAACACAAACTGTGAATCATCAATATAAATACCAGTATTAAAGAACAAGAATGTAGGAAGAGAGAAGGAGCAAATATGGTAACAGAGATTACCTTTGTCTCGCTCTGAATCCTCTACATGTTGACTGCAACAGAATAATTTTGTGCCTCTGTTCTTGATATCTCTTACTTTCTCTGTAGCCCCTCCATCTTGCCTGTATGCAAGTAGCAGCCATATGCCTGTGTCTATAGAACTTCCTCCATCTCCGCTGGATGATGATAGCTGCAGCCCGTAGTTCCAAGTACTGTTGCCTCTCTAAGTAAGCACGCCAAGAAGCCTGAAGGACAGTAGCTGCAGTAGTCATAACCAAAGCATCTCTCTGCACAGATGTTTCTCTGACTTGCCTCTGATTTAGGTAATTCCTCCAGAATTGCTGAGAGGAAGACAAAGAAACTAGCTGTCACATAACCACACATTTTCACAGAAAATGGGAAAAAGAGATAAACGTCTTATGGTATTATTAGGGGGTAATGGGCTAAACAGTTGAATTATTAGTGATTAAAGGTAAAAGATTTCATTTTTCAGATATGCTTGAAGAAACATCTATGTTAAACAATATAACCTTGATGAAGTCAATTACAGAATTTAAAAAATTTAAATGCTTTTATGCTCTATAAATTATAGTTTTAAAAAATTATATTATATTCTCTTGATACAATTTGACCAAAGAAAATAGGTATAAAGCAACTTAAGATGAAGATACTGAAGATTTTCTTGCACAAATAAAGGTCTTGTTAAGAATATCCAAAGATATGAGATGATGGAAAATAAAACAGAACAGATACATATGACATACGATACCCATCATCCAAAAAATCCCTAACAATTATCTGTATATAATTGTCAAAGGATAGCAAAAAATTACTTAAAAAGAACTACGCCAACAAAAATTAAGGCGCAGAACTCCTCTGAGCATTGCTCATGCCTCACAAGACATTTTCAGTATAAATCAATTTAACTTAAATTCAGCACAATCAATATTAATAGTCCACTATTATTTACTAAGTAATCTGTTGGGTGCTATGAGCATTTAAAAATAAGCAGAATATATTCTCATCAATTAATTCTACATTTTTATTTAAACACTTCACAATCAAATAGCTCTGGAAACTAAAAAAAAGAGCAAATAAACTGGCAGTTTCATACAAAGAAACTTTGCTTCCCACCTGGATGACAACAGCTGCCTGTCGCAGATGAAGGAAATGCTGCCTACACAGTAAGACCCGGAACCACTGTTGCAACAATATGATTCTGCGGAGCACCTCTTGGTGAAGCAGATCTTGTAAATGCTGTCGTTCCTGCTCCTTTAGGAAGACCTACCGGAAGTAACAAGCATAGGGAATACAGCTTAATGAGAAATAAAAACTTTGCTTCGTAAACTGTTCTGTTGTGAGCTTTTCAGAATAACAAATACAATGCAAACATGCAAATAAAGTACTGATAAACCCAGTATTGTATCAAATGACCTAAACCGGTTATTCGCAAAGTAAAGAGAAGATACTAGAATAAATTGGGGGAAATAGGAAGGTGAGCAAAAGTTCAAATACTCCACTGGTAGAGATGTGAACACATTAGTCCTTTGGGAAAATAACTGCCATACTCAGTCAGTGGACTGTTAATAATTTATTGTCACATTTTTCAAGGGTGCTGAAGTGGGGGGATAAACAACAATTTCTAAATTTGATCATAACATGAATAAACCAATGATATCAATCTTTTTGAAATCCATCATGCACCAAAGACTTCTTATTGCTCAAAATTATTCATTAGTTCATTTATTAACTTCTTTATTCCATTAATACATTCTTAGGGATTGGGGACATCAAAAAAAGATTTAATATATTCCTTTGGAAACACGATTAATACTTAAAGGCAGATATTACATAATAAGAGAAAAACCGTAAAATCAAAAGGGCTAGAGACCGGAAGATCTCACATAAGTAACAAGAGCTGGAGATAATAATAAAGGCACACACAAGAGACAAAAGAACAACCAATCTTCATAAAGAGGATGTTAAATAGTGTGAAGGACAAGATGGAGGTTCTTTAAAAACAGGAAGGTGTTTAATGAGCTTATCAAGTGATTATTACTGAGCAGGAAGCCAACATAAGGTACATTAAGATGTTTTTATTATTATGAGTAAAGTCAAATACAAAGGCTAACAATACACTAGTAAGAGATGAAAAGCTGCTTAAGAGTAATTCAGATGAGAAGAGCTAAGAAACAGAAACCAAATGAAAGGAGGAACGAAGAGAACAGGAGAGATGTAAGAACTGTTGTAAGAAAAAAGTAATTTCACAAAAGGATTACATTAAAGGTAATCCAAAATGATCACAGCTTATAGTCTTACAAACTGGAAAAGAAGGAAAGAAAGTAGCTGACAAATTAAGAACCCGGACAAGGTTTCATTGGGGCAAGCTGATTTGGTGATTACAGAGTATCTAGTCAGAGATGGTTTAAATTAATTAAAATCAGTAGCAATCACACACTGGCCAGAAGCTCTATTAATAATTTTACTTACAAAATCTTAGCCTAATTAATTTCCATAGGTGTATGATACACAGTATTTTTAAAATAAAAATCTTCATAGTAAAAGATATTACTGAAATGTAAAAATATGCTCAATTTTGACAATGCTCATATATATTTTATTTACCATTGTTTTCCCAACTTGATAATTATCTGGATTAAGATTTATTTTTCTGAAGAAATCCTGAATATTAAATTTTGATGGAATAATATTTCGGGGAAGAAGTACATGGAAGTGGTTCACAAAATCCTGAAAAACAAAAAGAGAATGTTGTAAAATCATAAAAAAGTATACATGAACAAGATGCTATACTAGATAATCATCCTCTTATTAACTTTTGCTCATTCTTTAAAACAACATAAAATAAGCAAGTGCTTATTAATTTAAAATATGAAAGGCTAACTTAAAAGTGAGGAGGGGGAAGACACTGAGCTCTACATATTATGATATAAAATAGTAGTGGGAAAAAACAGTAATGGATAAAGAAAAGCGAAAGCTTCTAAGAAATCTATACCAAAGACCAAAAGAAAATTATTTATCAAGAACTTGAACTTTTTGGCCAGGAAAAAAAAGCTAAGATGACAACTATTTTAGGGCATAACTGAGGATAACGATTTCTTTCTAAGTACAGCAAAGACCTGTTCAGGTCCTGAAAGCCCCCAGTGTAATTTCTACATCCACAGCAGCAGAAGCTCATAATATATGTGTACTTTCCTAATACTGTCCTATAAAACTAAACCCTGATGATGGACTTCAGGAAAAACAAATGGAATTCTGATAGAACTTTTTCAATTACTAGAGAAATCAGTATAAAGAATTGCTGTTATGAGTAAATTTACTATTAGTAAAATCTGATCAGATGAGAATAGCCATCTGCTTTATTCTATTATAATACCAGCTCAACAACATTGCCAGCATTCAGCAAAAGTGAGTATTCCCTAAACCATTTCAACTGCGCATATGGAAAGGGAGAATTAAGAGGAAGAAACAAGTGAACTCCAAAGAAAATGATAACAAAAGATATGTGACAATATTCACTTCCTGTGAATATATATTTAAATATCATTATAGAAACATAACCTGGAAAGAGTATTTGGAACTGTATCCTGATTGGCGAATTCGAACAGTTTCCAACATCCCAGTGTATCGAAGCTGTCTAAGAACCAAAGCATCATTGAACCTTAAGGGCAGCTACAACAAAACAAATGGAAATAAGGTTAACCTAGAATAGTTTCTCTGAAAATTACTGGTAGTCTTAAAAGCACAGCTAATTTCTGAATATGTAGAGCTTGACTGACTGGTTAATATAGAACTAATGTAAAAAGACAGGCTCATATCTTTGCTGGTAGCTGCAGAAAAGTTGTATCAATCCTAGAGAAGAGAACCCATGGTTTCCAAGCTCCTCTGGTTAGGAAACCACAAGTCCCGAAAAGGTAAAAAGGAATGTAATTGCCCAAAGAGGGCTCACAGGGCAGTCACTATAAAATCTGTAACATGATCTGTCTATTTACACACAGTCAAGAGCTACAAGGTATGATAAACAAATATGGTGAATGTTCAAATTTTAAAATTTTATTACAATAAAAGATGTACTGCCCATTAATTCTCTCAGAATACTCCTCCCTCACTTGGAATATACTTATCCCATCATTCCTGTCACTCTATGAAGCAATTCTGTAAGTTCTCTGTTATGTCTTTAGTACCAGTAAGTAAGATAGATAAAGACACTCTGTGATGTTTTTGCAAGACTGCCTTCTAAGCTGGATAGCACTCAGCGGCAATAGTTACTTTAGTTTTTACCATACCTCTTAATGGTACTAATGAAAAAAGACATGCAGAACTACTTAAGGAAGTGACAAGAATGACTGGATAAATGTTTGAAGAGAAGGGGCGTACTTGGAGGAGGTTTAATAACAATGTGTCTTACTGTAATAAATGTTTCTAATTTAAACACTCACTATATACTTTGATCATATATCATATTTGTATTTTTGTTGTGTTTTGTTTTCGAAGACGAAGTTTCACTATGCTGACCAGCTTGGTCTAGAACTGCTGGTTCAAGTGAACCTCCTGACTTAGGTCCACAGTGCCAGAACTGTAGGTACATGCCACAAAACTTAGCTTGTGTTTTTGGATTTTATTATGATTTTATATATAATCTCACTAAGAAACCATTTGGCCGAATGTCAATAGCCTTGGTTAACTGACAGCTGGCAGATTTTTCTCTTCATACAATGATAAGAGCATTTTACTCCCCTAATACTTTTTGCTGACAATACTGCCATGAAACACAGAAAAACAAAAAATCCTAGTGGTCTCTTGGAAGTAATCTCTTTATTATACAGACATGGACCAGGAAGAGGCTATGGAAGATAGCCACTTGACACCAATCTCAACACCCTAATATTGTGAGACATCTCATTTGGCATGTTTTGGGACATTTAAAACAAAAATGTGGAGCTTTTGAGGTTTCTCACTATTTTCTAAATACTATTTTTGGTGACTCTCTGAGGCAATTCCAAATAGTTTCCCCTTCAGCGAGGAGGAGCATACTTGCTATCAAAAAAAAAAAAAAATCCAATGAGAAATCCATGTCAAATAACAATAGCAGTTAACATTTACTCTGTACCCTAAAACACTTCATTCACTGGTATAGCAAGGTGTCAATAATAATTAGAACTCAAATTTCTAAATAATTCTAAAAATAACAGTTTTCTTTTTGCTGACTAGAAAAGTATAGCTAACACTTAGTAACTACTTAGTACAAGCATAAGATAAATACAGATATCAACATGTATACTCACAAAACAGTATGCGATTAGTCCTATAATTAAACTTTATTACAGAGATAAAAATATTTAAGCTGCAAAATAATCAAGTAACTTGTCTAAGTCTTTAACAAGAGACACACAGACTGCTTCTGTAAAAATCAAGAAAGCCAAACATAATTCTCACTATATTTCATTGTTTAAGCTGGAAACTATTTTTTCAATGATAACATAAATAAAAATGACATATATTTACATTTTCTATGTTTTGAAAGCTTCTTAATGATTGGAAGTACCACAGAAAATAGAAAGAAATCAGGATGACCACAGTATCTTCCTCAAAGGAATAAGAATCGTTAAACATGAAAAAACCTCACACTCTATTTTTGATTTTTGAAACAGGTTCTTGCTAAGTTGCCCAGAGTAGGCTTAAACTTGTGATCCTCCTGCCTCAGCTCTAACTGCTAGAATTATAGGCCTGTGCTACCAGCCCTTGGAGGGAAAAATAAATAAAAACTAAGCAGTTTCTTTAAGGAGCAAGCATATATCCTCATAGGAAAGATTAACTTTAAGAGTAAGAAAATATTTAAGAAAAGAAAACCTTTATTTCTGGTTGAATTTTTAAAGATCTGCTTTCAAATTTAGGAGATGCTAAATCATACCTACACTAACAGACTGTAGATAGATAAATGTGGAAATCAGAACAGCCATAGCAAATATCAGTAAAACACTATTTTCCTTACAAAAAGTATAGATAACTCTCTTCCTCTTCATTTATTCCCTTAAAACAATTTAAAGAAATTTGAAGAAACCTTAGTTATCTGCTGTCATACAGGAAATGATTACCTTTTCAGCATTGGAGCGAATGCATTTTACAAAATACGGTTCTGCTTGACCAAGTGTTTCCATCAGCTTACTTAATGACACCTGTGATACAAAGAAACGTAATTAGAAAACTCTCCCCATTCCAAACTGGTAAGAAATTACTTACAAACATTAACGGCAGAATATGTTACAAAAACACTCTATGTACAGAAAAGGACTTGTTTCTGGAAAGCAGTCTGAATATCATCATTCTGGTTAAATTAAGGACATCTAAGAATAGGAATGGTAGTTTATAACCTTAAAGCTGATACTGTTACTAATAAATATGAAAGATAAAGGTCAGAATAAATAAATAATTGAAAAATTTTGTCACTATATTTCACAATTTATTAAACAACTGTGTTCAGATTCATATACTTTTGAAGAATTTTTAAATTCATCTAATAGGATATCCAGTAAGACAGTACTTCTTTGCTTTAATTTTAATGTTTGTAGAGATGTGATCATTGACCTGTCTTTCATTCCTATGAGGATAATTTATATTTTATTTTCTTCCTTATTAGTCTGGCTAGAGGTTTTTCTATTTTTTGATCTACTTAAATAAATAGTGTTTTAGTTTCATTAGTATATCTCTTTACTTCTCTATTTGCAATTTCACTGAACTCTCCTTTTTAAATTTCCTTCTTTCTGATTGCTCTGGGTTTAATACACTGCTTTTTTTCTAGCTTATTAAGGTAGGAAGTTTACTTTTCCATTTTCATTTATGTATTTTTTTTTTTTTGAGACAGAGTCTTGCTCTGCAGTCCAGACTGGTCCTAAGACCACTACATAGCCCAGGCTAGCCTTGGACTCAGCAATCCTCCTGCCTCACCCTCAAAAGTGCTGGGATTACAGGTGTGTGGGGCCAAGGAATCAAACCCAGGGCCTTGTGCTTGTCAGGCAACTGCTTTAACCGCTGTGCCACTCCTCCAGTCCAATGTAGTTTATTGATGTTAAGACTAATCGGGCAAAAAAGGCAAAAAAGATGAGGACAATTTCTGCTCCCAGAAATACTTAGAATTGAAACAGGAAATGAAACAGGAAATGCAAGAGCTACACCAGGCCATAGCTATGCTATCAGCAAACAATGACAAGAAATTTTTAAAAAACAAAGAAGATATAAACCGGAAGATAATGAGGATAATACAAGAAATAAGAAAAGAATACAACAGAGATAAAAATACTGAAAGCTGACATTCAGGATGTCAAAAACACACAGGAAAAAATAAGTAACCAGTTTGTACATTTTGAGAATAGATTATCAGACCTAGGAAATAAAATGTCTGAGCTGAAACATACAGTCTGTAAAGAACACAAAACAAAAAAGGAAGAAAATGGTTACAAGGGCTGATGGATGATTCAAAGAGAAACAACCTCAGAATTATGGAAGTGCAGGAGAAGACTAAGGACAAAACAAAAGGCTTCACGGCCATGTTCAATGAAATTAGGAAAGAAAATTTCCCAAATCCAAGGAAAGAAATGAACATGGAACTACTGCAGCCATAGAAAACACCAAACAATTTTTATCAGAAGAGATCCTCATCATGATGAAGATAAGCCCATAAGGATAACTGCAGATTTCTCAATGCAGACCCTAAAAGCAGGAGATCATAGAGCACTATTATCCAAGCACTAAGAGAACATAAGTGTCAATAATTTAAGAATAAAAAAGGGAATTTTGAAAACTATTTGTAAACAGTTACCTTGAAGTTACTTGGTTAATTTATTATTGTATTTATTGATAAATGCCAAAAAGAAAAAAGAACTGAATTTCAAATAGATAAAAAACTAACACATAAAAACCATACAAACCCATTTAGTTAAATACTGATGGCAGCAGCATGGGGTTTAAGTAGAAAAAAATAGAGCATTACGCTTACAATGACTACATCTGGACAGTAGGATTTAAAGGTAGATTTATTTATACTAATTTTTTGCTCACACTGAAAATAATGAATTGCTCACTGGAAAATGCACTACTCAGAGGTATACGGATGAAAAGCAAAAAGGACAGCTGACTTCTTTACCATCTCTGCTATTTCTGGAGAAAGTGTTTACTAGAATATAGCTTTTTAGTCACATGAATTATATCCCATCCAAGTATCTTGCAAATCATTTTGACATTTCAATGATAACAATCTGAAACAGATTTTTAATTTAGGGTAAATAAAACAGGAAATAACCTGAAACTGGGCACTGATGCTGGGAGGTTTCTTCTTCTTGTGCAAATGAAGAAGAGACTTGGTAATGCGATCCTGTAGGGTCATTCTTGTCAGATGCTTCAAAGAATTTACCTCCAGCAAATGCTGAAAATAAGAGAAAAAATTAATTCTTCACATAAATTAATCTAAGAATTAAAATCTTTGGCCAATTTCCCTCATTTCTCAACCATATGCTATCTTCTAATATATGATTGTGATAAAAACAGGAAATTGGTATTTAATATACACAGCAGATGTGAGTAAAACAAAATATGAGAGAAAAGAGGGAACTGCACAAAGAAAAGCTCCAATGAAAAAAATCACAAAGGCAAGACTGTGATGTGAGGCAGTATGAAGCTTCTGTGAGTTGTTATCTATGCTCAGTGGGCTTTTCCGCAATGCTTCTGCCTTCTTAGCCACTCAAATGCCCCTGAAAGTAACTTCTCATGCACACTTTTGGAAGCAACCTCAAGCTAGACTTTGGTAAAATCATTATTTTGCTATGGACTATCTGAGGAGAATAGATGTTGGTGCTCACATCTCCCCAGGAAAAGAGACTCCTGTGACACTTCCCTAGAAAGTAGGAAGATAAAAATTAAAGCATATTTCCCAAATTCTATGGCATCTAGAGCTCTGGACACGATTTCAGCTTGACAATCAAATACACATTTTTGAAACCAGGAAGGCATAACATACAGAAGGTATGGCTACTAGTTCTTTTCCTTCTGGAAAAATAAACATAAAAATACTTCAGTTTCTATAGTCCCAGCCTCCAAGCACTCTTTTTTGAGTGGTCTAAGGCACAGTACAGGGCACTTACGAGGTCACCAGAACTACTGTAAAGAAGGAGCAAATAGTTGTACCAGTTTTTCAGGATGTATGTTCCTGGAATTGGCAGCTAAACTGGCAGCCTCCTGATATTCTAGCTTTCTGATTACATCTATAGTTAGATGTGAAGTATTATTTCAATATTCTGAAATTAAAGGCTTCTAATGATGTTATCTATAAATGAATTAAGCCCCTTTCTACTTAAAAATACCCACAGTGATCACTGTTATCTCCAATTGATTCCTAATTCACAGTGATATTACAATAAATAAAACCCCAAGCTACAAAAGTCATGCCACGGAAAAACACTGAAAAAAAACATAAACCTTTATCTTGATTCATCCTGATGTGCCTCTCCATCACTCATCCTTACATGCTCTTACAATTTTATTATTAGGAGTTATATACAAAGCAACAAAGCACATAAAATAGAACAGTTTAAAAAGGTATTAGAGTGCTTTTTAGCAAATCATATATTTAAAAACCATGCTATATTTATGGCTGTGAGTTGATAAATATAAAGGACAGTGTGCATTTAAAAAAACAGAATTAAGAAACAAGGCTAGGCATGGTAGCATATGCCTAAATCCTGTCTACTTGGGAGGACAATGAAGAGGACTGCAAGTTTGAGGTCAGCCTAAGCAACTTAGTGAGACATTGTCAAAAATAAAACTAAGACAAAGTTAAAATAAAAGACAGAAGATGTCACCCATGGTGGAAAGTGCCTGCTTGGCATGTATGAGGCCCTAGGCTTTATCTCCTGTGAAGGAGGGAAGGGCCTGAGGGGAGGAGAGGAAGGAAGGAAATAATTTTTAATAAACAGCAAAGGATTAATTATCTGTGTATCAAGAAAACTTTAAAAAACTCTTGAGAGGATAATGTAATATAATAAAAATGAGTAGAAAAACGTAGATCATTTACTATTCCTGAAGTAAAATCAGCAAGTATTACAAAGACATTCATTCTCATTTTTATTTAAGGAATCGTAGTTTTTTTTTTTTCCCCCCCCCTGGGGGGAGGGGGTTTGTGTTCATGATGCTCAGGATCAAACCCAAGGCCTCATGCATGAGGCACTCTAACAACGTGCTATACCTTCAGGCCCCATATGTTCTCTTTTAAAGTGATTCTGAACATATCAAATTGGCAGATAGAAAAAAGATTGACAAACAGTACTCATAAAAGCATAGGAAAATGGACTTACATACATATTCTTCCTAAGAATACTAATTAACCTCCTGCAAGCAATTTTATTTCTAGATATTCTAAAACAATCACTCAACAAAGATCTCCATATTATTTATAGCAATATACTTCAAGATATAGTGAGAAAGCATGAACAGAGATGCAATTTTTGGAATTCTTTTATTAAATAAAGTATGTCTCATCCACACAACTAAATATGTATGTGAAATGGCTTATGTGCTGAATACTGAAGGGTTCTAAAACTAGAGTTTTAAAGTTTATCATTAAGTAAACACAAATCAATATCAAACCCCAGAATTATCCCTGCCTTCCTCACATTCCCATCACCATCAAGTTTAAGACTACTACTGAAAAGGCCAAGGATGTATTCAGTGGTAAAGTTCTTGACTAGCATGTGCCAGGCCCTAAGCTCCGACCTCAATACAAGACAGAAATGGATGAACAGACAGATGGACAGTCTGACAAACCAACAGACAGACAAACTGACAGATGGACTGACCAACCAACAGAGCAAGCAGGCAATCAAATAAACAAAGAGATACTACACTACTGGGGAGAAAAAGACCTGAGAAATAAATTTTCAGCTTTATAATTTATAAAGTTATTATATAAGTCACTACTAAATGTCACTGTGTAAAAAATATATAGTGTGTAGTATGCATATACATGTGTGTGTACAGAAAGTGCCTGCCTGGCATATATGAGGCATAGTGTGCATATATAGATAATTTATGCCTACCTATATTCACACTGTAGAAAATAAAGTAACTGTAAGAGAACATCTTCACTGTCAGAGTTTACTGTGAGGTTTACAAGGTACATTCCTTCCTGCCTCATAGTCTTTTATTTTATTTCCTTTGCTTATTCTACATCCACACCTTTCACAAAGCTTGGTTATAAATGGTTCTCAACTTGTACCTTAAATTCAAGGTTTTTGAAAACTTCCTATTTAAATATTAATATCATAACCATTGTCCAATTTTGTCAATTATCTGTCAGTTCATTTTTCCCACTGTAAAAATATTCAAATTATCTTTTCATTTATCTATTTCTGAATTATTTTCTTTCTTCTCTAGAACATAGGCTCTGAGAGTAAGGACTTGGATTACACTGCTCATCCAAGTGCTCTCCATTTATAATCTAGTGATTCTCAATTTATATGTCTATTACAGAGTATTTCAACAGTCATCTAAATGAATTCATAAATGGCTACCATATACCTATAACCCACACAATGAATGAATTTTAATTTTTCAGCAACTCACAGACTCCTAGGACATTAAAAAATAATTCATGCTATACTAAGATTTACAAAGAAAATAAAGGATAAAGAAAAGGCCACAGACCTCAAAAAGAAAAGTATGTAGTTAGTTCTGTTCTTAGAGCTTCTGTTTTATCATTATCCACTTTATTTTTTTCTCAGTTCCACTGTTACTACTTCATGAAGTTTAACTCATCAAGTTTTACATTATGTACAGCAAAGCACTGTACATATAAAGAATAAGATATTGCCTTTTAAGGCTGGAATGTCTGTGTCCTTCAAAATGTATAAACGGAAGCCAAATTTCTAGTATTATAAAATTGGGAGTTAGAATTTTTGAAGTGATTGAGTCATGAAGTCTTGACCCACATAAATGGATTAATATTCTTAATGAAGAGGCCCCACAGGACCTTATTTGCCCCTTTTAAGATGGTAGGAGACAGAGAAATTCCCATATGAAGAAGAAAACATCATCCAACACCAAACCTGGCACCTTGATCTTGGACTTCCCAGCTTCCACCACTGGAAGCAGTAATGTTCACTATTTATTTGCCCGCTAAGGTATTTTGTTATAATAGCTCAACAGATCAAGGCATTTTTAATATTGTTAAGTAGGACTAAAGAAGCAATAAAATTAATTCTTAAGCTTTTGGCCTCCGTGACTGTAAAATTTACTAGAGAATCCATAAAATAAAATTATTTAGGCATGAATTCTGAGAAACAAGCAGTGTATGAAAGTAGAAATGTGTGAACAGGGTAACACGACAGTCACTATGTAACTCAAAAAATAAGTTATTCTAGAAAAGGAAGCTCAACAGAAGTTACAGTTTCAAATTATGAGAAGAAATTAATTCTAAGAAAAGTCAAGTACTATTATCAGAGCGCTATCATCATGTGGAAGAATAAACAAAGCCCTCAAAAACTGTCTCTTCATTCAAGAGGGCATTTGTCTTCAGCAAACTGGACTAATTTGTTATCCGAAAGTAAATTTTTACATGTCATTTCAGAGATGGTTATATACAAACTAACCACAGCAGCTAATGCTAAGGGTTTTGATGGAAGGGCTCCTATAATGACAAGCATCCTAAAGAATTCTAACTTAACACTGGAAAACTCAGAGTACATATCATCTCTTCATCTGACTTATCTCAAGAACTCCCTATCTACCTAAATTATTCTTTTCCTTTTTTAAAAAAACAGAACTCAGTCTAGGACTAAATTTGTGAACGAAGGGATGTTTGGGCTTCCACAAACTCACGGAATTCCTCAGGATAGGGACATGGCTTACCTACATAGCTATGCAAGTACAAGATATAATTTAAAGAGTTAAATGAATTAAAGACAGTAGACAAGGTTCAAAGACATATATTCAATGAAAAAAGCAAAAAAAATTGCATGACTTAATCTTCTCCAATGATTTTTTCTTCAATAGTTTTACTGACACAAACAAACACACATTTAATCTGTACCATGTGAGTTTTGAAATACCTAATAGCTGTGAAGCAATGAATGGCAATGTTGGAAGGTGCGGCCTTTAAAAGAGAAGGGGGAAAGCAGAGAGAGGGAAGGGGAAAGGAATTGTCATAGTTTGGATCTGGAATGTCCCCCCAAAAGCCTCACGTATTTGGATGTTGTGGATAATATATGGATTCTATGTTAAAAGGTGAGGCGTGGTCAGGTGGAGTGGGTTATAGTGTGTGGTAGGTTACTGATTACAGGTGTGTGGTAGATTAGGATATGTTGTAGATCACCTTTGTGTGGCATATTATTGGGTGAGTGACCTGGAAGGGGCAGATCACTGGGGATCAACCCAGAAAAGGCAAAACAGTGAGGCTAGATCTGGAAGGGGCAGATCACTGTGACATGACCTAGAAGGTTACACACTAGCTCCGCCCTATCTCCTTTACTTGGCTTCCATCGGTCATGGCATGAACAGCAAAGACTCCACCATGTGCTTCCAACATTACCAGAAGCCTATGAATGGACTAAAATAAACCTTTCCTCTCTTAAGTTGTTATAGATGTTGGGTATTCTGTCACAGCAATGAGAAGGTAACTAACACAGGGTGTATTGGGATTTAAAACAATCAAGATATGTTAAATCCAAGCATTAAATTCCTCAAACAAACCTCACCATTCTGGATTATTAACATGTACTTAAATGATGTAGCCTATAGCATGCTCAGAGGGCAAAGACCTTTTATAATTTTCCTCTTTAAGAATCTGAAATAAAAATTTTACTTTTAATTACAAAAAGGTAACTGCATCCTTAAAAGGAAGTGAGGATTTTGCTCTTTTAGGACTGGGTTAGTTATTGCAAGAGAAGGTTATAATAAAAGGAGGCTGCCCTTCCTCGTTGCTGCTCTGATGATGACATGCCATTCTACTTTCCCACCTAGCAGTTTTCATATATAAAACAATATATATGTATATATGTATGTGTGTGTGTGTGTGTGTGTGTGTATTTTTTTTTTCCCTCAAGACTGGGTCTTGCTCTGTAGTCTAGGTTAACCCTGACCTCATTACACAGTCCAGGTTAGACTCACAGCAATCCTCCTGCCTCAGCCTCCCAAGTGCGAGGATTACAGGTGTTTGCCACTATTATGTGGTGTTGGGAGATCCAAACCTGGGCCTTGTGCTTCCTAGGCAAGTGCTCTAATCTCAGAGCTACACCCTCAGCCCAGTTATTTTAAATTTTTAAAACCAAGTTCATTCACAAGGTTGTTAAGTTACAAGATTTTTTCTTTGGGAGGATAAAAGAGAAAGAAATACTAACATTTCTTCATTTAATAAATTCAATAAATAATTTCAAAATGTCATCTTGTTATAAATATTAGGATAGACAAATTACAGACCATGAGCCAAATATGGCCTACTTCTTTATACAGCTGATGTGAATTTTTCCAGGGCAAATAAAATATATATAAAATTCAAATTTCAGTGTCCACAAATTTTCACTGGAATGTAGTAATATTCCTTCAGCTACGTATTATCTACAACTATGTTTATGCTAAAACAGCAAAGCTAAGTAGTCATATCAGAGACTACAAGCCCACAGACTATCTAGCTCCTTACACAAAAAAAAAATGCCTAATTCCTGAAACAGATCATGAAAATTACACAAAATTCAGATCTTAACCTACCTCAAGGAGAAAAGATGTTATATAAAGCAGCAACTAGTAAGCAAAATTTACATTTATATTCACAAGCTTTTAAAACAAGTAAAAGATGGTGTCCATAACAAATTATTTACCCAAATAATCAGAATTGGCCACTTCACAATAGCTACTTATTTCTATCACAAATTCAACTAAGTGCAAATAATCACTACCATGGATGGAAATTTATTTCTTCTCTTCAATTTATAAAGATTTTTGGCATCAGTAATAAAAGTAACAATGTGGTAGACCACCAATAGGAAAAAAAAGCTTTTACATGTTCTTACCTTTGGAAGAGTAGGCTTAGATTTGAAGTTTTTGTTTCTCCTATAAAGATAAACAATTTATTAGACAAAAAGAAAAGGTAAAGATGAATGAAATTAAGATTTATACTTAAATAATAATAAATACCTGTTTCTAAGAAGAGTAAGAAAGGAAAAAGAAATAAACACCTGTTTTCTAATACATGAATAAGGAGATTTGAGCCTGATGATTAGTAACATATTATACATTCCAAGCTACAGTTTCATGTTCTTGAATATTACTATACTACTGTATTTTTTTTTTTTTTTACAGCTGAGGTGCTAGAGATTGGACTCACTCCCTTCACCATGAACTACATCCCCCACCTGTTTTGTTTTTAAGACAAGGCCTAAATTGTTAAGTTTCTCAGGATACACTGGGACTTTTAACAGCCATCACAGTGCTATGCTAGAAAGGCCTGGCTTCTGCTTTCTCATATTCACAAAAGGTTTATCATTTTAAAACCTTAAATGGAATGCCTTAATTTCCTGAATATTTAAAAATATACTTTTAGCAAAATAATTTTTTATTTTTGGAAATAAAAATTCTTATTCACAGCTTAAAATCATACATATTTTATATTCAACTTCTCGTAACTTTGGACAAAAGAGAATAAAAGCCCAGTGCTTATGTAAAGGTGCTGCGAATTTAGAAAGCCCTATGCTAGAATCTAAAGTGTACCACCTACTCATTTCCCTAAGCCTTCACTTCCTTTATTATTATGGAAAATGAAGATGATAATACCATCTATTGTAAAAGTTGTGAGAATTAAGTAAGTTAATGCATATTTCTAGAGTAAAGACCTACATAAATTAAACCTTTTAATACTATGAAGCAACAGCTTAGACAGGGATTAGGGTATCTAATTCAGATACATTTCTCTAACTAATGGTCAAAAAACACGCTTTGGTAGTGTCTGAAATATGTAATGCTGGTAATGAAAGATAAGAGGCTTAGGTAAGTACTATACACTACAGAATACAGGCCCATTTACCACTTACAGAGCATTTCCTTCCTAACTATTCGAACTACCAATATAAAAGGGCAATAACTACAGGAATAACTAGGAATCCTACAAACATCTAATTCTTTTTTCCTTCTCTAGAAAGCAGGATACGTAGAAGAGCAACGAAGGAAAGTCTCTATGGTAAATCTAAACCACCACAATTCTGACAATAAGAAAAACAGCAAAAATACCAATGCATTAGATTCATAATTCTAAATATTGATGATATATGCTTGAGTCTTATTTCAATCAAAAATAGTAATTTACCAATCCACTTCATTTTTTTCAGCAAGAGATTTTAAACCAATCATAAAAATGAAATCCACATTATTAGTCCATACTGACGTGAGAATTCCATGGGCTCTTTCCAGGAGTTTGCTGCTAGGTGAATTAGCAAATATCCCATCTTTATCAAGCAAGGAAGTACTACTTGGTAGTCTGTTCTGACGAATCCCAGTTCTGACATTCCAGGATGTATCAAATGTATCACTGTAAAAGTAATAATAATAATAATACTCTCTCTAGTGCTTAAAAAAGTTAAAACATAAAATAACAAAGGTAATTTGCTCTTATACATATCAATAAAATGGGAAAAAAATACCAAAGGTATTTGCGCTAAACTAGCAGAAAATAATTTTATTAGTTTACGTATCTATTGGGATTAACCTTTTTTTTCTCACTGAAAACAAAAATTTCCTAGGAATTCTAACACACTGATATATAAATGTGCACAGAAATGAGTACATCGTATAACTCAGTGGTCCCACCCTTTTTGACACCAGGGATCAGTTTAGTCAAAGACCATTCTCCTAAGGACAGGGAGTGGAGGAACAGTACATGGGACACAGATTTATGGAGGATCAATCTGAAATGGCAGAACTGTAGAAGGGGAGAAGGAAAGTGAAGCTCTGCCTCCGATCAGTTCAGCAACAGCACTAGAACCTAACAGGAGCATGCTGCCAGGTGGTGGAGCTTTGTCACCTGCTGTCACCTCCTGCTCACTGCTCATCTGTCCCAGCAACCCCGTCTTTCCAAAGACATGGAGGGACCAGAACTGGTCCATGGCCAGGGGACTTGAATTATAACTGACATCTTTAAATATACTGTTACCATTCAATAACCAATAAACAACAGACTATAATATAACATCTTTTTCTTAGACTTTAAAACTTGTACATTTTATTACAGAAATCTTAGGTAAAACTATAGGTTTTACTTGCTTTCATTCTCAGCGTAATTCCTACTTTTATATTAATGCATTAATATCAAGAAGCAATCATCTCCAGCTAACAATGACTCTCTAACCAAATGCTTCAATTAAACTTAAGATTTAAACTAGGTATTTTTTTCTATTACATTCATATCTATAGCATTATTTATTACATGGTCAATCACAGACTTCTCTATATAATATATACACTAAGACCCAGATATCAGCAAGTTCTTTAAATACCTCCTGTGGTGGTCTGGATCTGGGGTGTCCCTTAAAAGCTTCATGTTCCTATGGACACTGTGTAGGGTTGGGGGTTGGGTCTGGCTGGAAGGAGACGGATGCCTGAGATTGACCTGGAGGTGCATGTACTGGTTTGGCTCTTCCTACCTGTCTGGCTGTCTCTCCCTCTCTCCTCTCTCTCTCTCTCTCTCTCTCTCTCTCTCTCTCTCTCTCTCTCTCTCTCTCTCTCTCTCTCTCTCTCTCTCTCTCTCTCTCTCTCCCCCACCATGCTGTAAGGACCTCTGCCCCAGGAACTCCTGTTCCAACTTTACCTGTGGCCCCACAATGTGATTCCACCATTTTCCAGCCTCCAACCCAGGAATGAACTGAAACTATAAGCTACAATAAATCTTTCCTTCCTAAGCTCTGGATGTCGGGTATGGAGTCACAGTGAAGAAAAAGTAACTAAGACACCTCCTTATATTTCTTATCACTATACTCATTCCAGTAACCACTAACGATCTTTTTAAAATGTTCATCAGATGTTCATCAAAAGTATATCATTTTTATTAACTGGCTGATGGTATGGACAAATAGAACCAAACGTAGGAGTTGTACAAGCAGTAATATGTAACCATATTGAAGATGGTGGTTTTATTTTATCCATAGCAGTTTTTAATATATTTAAACTCATGACATTTCCAAAACAAATATTTATAATACATGACAACTCTTTATGAGTCCCTGTAATAGACCTTCTACTAACAGCAACTGCTAAATCAGCTCAATTTGGCCTTCATTCAAGACTCTCTTCAGCAATAACAGGTACATCACAAGTCCTAGCATTACTCCACTCAAATAATAATATATTGAGCTGCCAGGATTTTCTTGTCTGATTCTACCCTTTAATTCAAGCCAATAATCTAGTTCAAACCCAAACTCTATGTCTATGAGCTATTAACACTTTAATTATAGCCACCTGTACTTTAACTCAAAATAACATTTAAAATGTAGCATTTTCTACCTCTAGCCAATTAGGATTAGTAATAGTCACAACTGGAATTACTCAACCACATTTAGCATTTCTACACACTTGTACACATGCATTTTTAAAGCCATACTTTTCATGTGCTCAGACTCCACTATTGACAACTTCAGTGATGAACAAGATATTCGAAAAAATAGAAAGTTTATTTAAACAGTTACCACTTACCTCATCCTTCCTAAACATCAGAAGCTTCGCACATATCAGTATGTTACTCCTCACAGGGTTCTACTCAAGAATTTAATCATGGAAACTATAAACATCTCACATGCCAAAGCATTAGCCCTTCTAATTACACTTACCACCATATCCCTTACAGCTGTATACAGCATTCAAATTGTTTTTTCCCACTATTTTTATTAATACACATATGTAATATACATGTAATACATAGTGTTTACAATGAATTTGGGTATTTCATGCACGTATGTATCATATCAACTTTACAATTCCTTCCCATTTTTGACGCTGCCACCCTTTTCCTATACCTTCCCCCAACTCCGGCTATTACTTCATGTGCTTCTATAAAATGTCTGTGTTCTGGGTTTTCAAAGTCAGAGAAACTATACAGTACTTAACATATTAATCTTCCACACCTAAATCATTTCACTTAAGTCACCACTCTAACTCAGTTTCCTATTCCTCGAATCGGTCACAGTAGTTAAATCTTGATGCCTCTTCTCTGAAACCAACCAATCCCTTTATTGGGATATTCACCAAAAGGATTTTTTTTCTATATTTTGCTATATCTTTGGTGCTATTCTTAAACCCGGCCTCACCCACCAGTTCACATTAGAAAGTAACTGCAGGTATGTAGTTCAAAAGACTAGCACATTTGGGAAAGAAGAAAAAAAAACCAGTTAAATTTCAAATGCCTTAACTGAATACTGGAAGGTTCATATTTGTACATTCACAGTATTATCTTTACATCAATCAGTTTTCTTAGGATAAATTTTCATCAGTGACCTAGTAAGTGAATTGCTACAATAAAACAAAGTTAAAACTATATCACATTGATACATTAAATGAACTTAAATCTACAACACATAAATATACTTAATGTAACATATGAAGGGAAATTTAGTTACTTCAGAATTTTTTAACTTTCAGAACTTACTCATATTTCACTGATTACTAACATTCTGCTAGATTTCTTTTATAATGTTATCTGTCTATCCATCCATATATTCATGCATTTGTATTCTTAAGAGATTTTATGTCAATTCCCCATGTTGCACTAATTAGAAAATATTCTATTTTGCACACTACTATACTATTACTAATAATAATGTTGTGGGGAGATTTCACAGATTTTATAGAAGAACTGGTACTGTTTTAAAAGTATATTAATCAGATGAGCTAATTAACAAACTTTTTTTTTATTATATTTTCTCTTTAGATGTTACCTTTCTTCCAAGGTGTTCTGGTGCAGCTTATGTTTCTGCCTCTCAAAGAGGATAAACTCCCATTCAACATTAAAAAAGTAAATTGCTTCATTCAACAATCTTAAGACTTTATCAATTTGCTACATTAAATGGACTTAAGTCTGTATCACACAAGTATACTACAGATTAAAGCAATAGTTAAATAGCTATGCTCAGTTATTTCAGACTTTTTTGAATTTTATATATTGCTCATATTCACATTTTGCCCTATTTGGTTCTTCCTTTTACCTATCAATTCATCCCTAATTTCATGCATAGCTTTACTTTTTTCTCAGCTCATTGTCCTCTAGCTGTTGTCGCTTTTCTCTGGGGTCATTGGTGTTGCTGGCCTCCCTTTCACTTTCTAAGTTTCCTTTAAGTATTCTCTGCAATACTGGCTTAGTGGCTGCAAATTCCTTTAAGCTTTATCTATCATGGAAAATTTTAAGTTCTCCCTTTAAATTAAAATATTATTTTGCTGGATAAAGCAGTCTTGGTTGGCATTTATGTTCTTTTAGTGCTTGGATGATATTGCTGCATAATTTCCTGGCTTTTAGAGTCTGGATTGAGAAGTCTGCAGTTATCCTGATGGGCTTATCTTTGTAGGTCACCTTCTGTTTTTCTCTTACTGCTTTTAGTATCTTCTCTTTGTGTTGAGTTTCTAGTATTTTAATTATGATATGTCGTGATGAGGATCTCTTCTGATCAAAGTTGTTTGGTGTTCTATATGCCTGCAATAGTTCCATGTTCATTTCTTTTCTTAGATTTGGGAAATCTTCTTCCATAATTTTATCAGACATGTCCTTTAAGCCTTTTGTTTTATCCTCAGTCTTCTCCTGGACTCCCATAATTCTGAGGTTGTTTCTCCTTGAATCACCTATCAGCCGCTGTAATGATTCGCTTTATTATTCGCTTTATTATTTACTTTGTGTTCTTCATGGCCTGTATGTTGCAGCTCAGTCACTTTATTTTCTAGGTCTGACATTTCATTCTGAAGATGTTTAATGTGGTTGCTTATTGTTTCCTGTGTGTTTTTCACCTTGTGAATATCTGCATTTGATTTTTTTGTATCTCTGTTGTGTTCTTTCCTAACTTCTTGTATTGCCTTCATTATCTTCTGGTATATTTCTTCAATGCTCTCCTGTTTTTGCTTTTCAAGGCTTGCTTTTTGCTTGGCTATGTGTTGGTGTAGCTCTTGCGCTGTTTTATTTCCTGCTTTAATTCCTGCTTTAATTCAATGTATTTCTGGGCCCAGAAGTTACCATCATTTTGCCATTTTCAAATTTGGATTCTGCAATTTCAGTACCCCTGGTATCATCTTCTGGGGTGTCAGATCTTTTTGTAGGAGATTTGTTACCATGTTTCCCCATGGTTCTGCTACCTCTGGCTGATAGAATTCCCAGTCCTCGATGCCTCTGGAAGCCTCTGGGGCTCAGTATTGACAGGGTGATGGAATTCCCTGGGAGCTTCTGGAAGCCCCTGGCTCATGGGATGGACAGGCGATGGATTTCTTGGCATGCAAGGCAGCGGTGAACTGGAAGCCTCTGGCGCATGCCAGATGAACGGGGTGATGATCTCCCTTTTGAGGTATCTTGTTCCCCCTGATCCACTCAGCAAAGCTCTCCATCTGTCCCGACTTCCCTCCCACAGAGCGGGGTTCTCCACCCTGGGAGCAGAGGTGCCCCTGAGCTGTTCAGGGGGTCAGCAGCCTTTTTACTCTTTTTTCCTCTTTGCCACTTGTGCCAGTTTTTTCTTAGGTACTATTTAAGGGTGACCCCCCCCAAAGCCCTGATGTGCTCTTTGAGCTTTCTTTTACTCTAAAGGGTTCAGTCTTGGGCTTTTTTTTTTTTTTCCCTCCTTTTTAAAATGGCTCCTGCTTATGTCATTGCCTGTGGAGGCTGCCGAGCCCTGTGTCTGATTTGGGATTCCGAGGCCTTTCCTAGGGGGAGCACACATTGCATTTGTAGTACACACTACACACAGGTTGGTTTTTCAAAGGCTGGGGCCACCAGCTGCCAACAATTCCCACTTCTCCAGATCCACGCTTACCTCAGGCTGAGGTTCTGGCTCTGGAATTTCCTCCGTCTGTGGTCTGTGGATGCTGGCAGCTCAGGACTGCACCAAGTCGGCTGCTTTTTTCCTCCTCTTCCAATATGACTTCAGGATATTTGACCCTCCCGCAGTCTCCTGTCCATTGCTGGGGTGCTCCGTTCTCTCCCAGCTCCTCCATCAGATGTTCCCAGCCCAAGTGAGCTTTCCTCCATCCGCAGCTGTCTGTGGCTCCAGCCGTTTGCAGCCGGCCTGTGGCGGCTTCCTGGGCTGCTGGGATTTTTTTTTTTCTCTGCTTTCGATGAGCCTTAGGAATTTCTGACCTTCCCCGGGCCTGCTTTCAGTTGGTGGGAATGCTCCTCTCTTTCCTAGCTATACTGAACACACTTTTTCTAACTAAATTCTTGACTTTTTAAGTGGGTCAATGAGGAAACATTGTGTAGCGCTGTTACTCAGCTGCCATCTTGACCGGAAGTCCTCAAATTATTTTCAATGCATTATTAAATCAGCCCTGATCCTTCACTTCTACAATTATAAATGAAAATAATCTCTTCCTGACTAATTCTATTAAGCACTTGGCAATTGATAGTCACATGTTTTATCACTGTTATAAATACTCCTGCGTAAATGTACCTCAAATAACAATACTATTCTACCTAACATTTACAGCTCTAACAGGCCATACCATTCCATAGAATAATTGCCTCCTGGGAGATCCTATTCTCATACACAGACACACACAGATACACACACAGACACACACAGACACACACACAGACACACACACAGACACACACACACACACACATACACACACACACATAGACTAATCACATACCTATCAAAGTGGCTAATGATGGACTGAGCACTATTAGCACAAACAGGCATATGGTGGACTGAGCACTATTAGAGGCACTGGATATACAGGAATGAGTAAAACACATGCAATTATAACCAATTAAAAGAGTTAGTGGGAGGCTTGCCAGGTAAAATAGTAAACAGGACACATAATTTGTATCTTTCCAAAAGCCCATCAAAATACTAACATATTTTAAAGAATTAACACTTAACAATAAAAAGATTACACTATGTGAGATAGTTACTTTTTGTCCATTCAACTGACTTAAGAGACACCAAGGAGATCAGAAAAGCATACGTCTAGATATTGATGGATGTGCCATGGGCATGTGACCTTGGAGACTGTATCTGGTCTCTGGCACCTTCTTTGGCTCTTTTCCTCCCTCCCTGGCTTCCAGGCTGCCATGAAGTGAGAAGTTTTCCTCTTCTATGCACTCCCACCATGATGCTTCTGCCTTGGAACCAGGGAACCATGGACTGAAATCTCTGAAGATATGAGTCACAATAAAACTCTTCTACATTAAGTTGTTAGCCATTTTGTCCCAGCAACAAAATTCTGATTAACCTAGAAAATTAGTACCAAGAGTGGGACTATTGTTACGACTACTTAATGATGTGTTTCAAAACTAGTTGGTAGGAACAGTTTGGAAAAGTTTGTAGAACCAGGTTAGAGAAGCCCTGGAATGCTGTAATAAAAACAGCTTGCTGGATAATTCAGGTCTATGCTCAAAATAGTGGACTGATAGGCCAACAGTGAAGACAGAGCTCATGAGTTTTTGGATAGGAATAAGGATACTGCTGGGAACTGGACTTCAGGCCATTCAAGTTACATTCTGGTAAGAAAAACTGCCTCCTTTATGTCTTCATGCTGAAAATATTGCATGAGGTTGAGTTTAAAGGTGATGGACTAACTGACCTGGCTTAGGAAATTTCATAGTTGCATAATCTTCAGGTGGTGGTAGATATTGCTGGCAGATTTTAGTCAGATTACAGTGAGACTGAGGAACAAAAGAAGACAGTAAAATGATTTTAAAAATTTGCAATCTGACTGGGAAAATAAGCACTTGTATAGCTGACAACCAAAGAGACTGGGGTAGCTGAACAGATACTAAAAAGAAACTCAGTATTTAGCACCAAAAATTGAGAAAGATCCCTTGAGGGTATATCAAGAATTGGTCAGAACCCACCTACCATGGGATACAGGTCCCAGCATGAAACACAGACCAGAACCACCATGACATACACAGACTGGAAAAACAAAAATTCAGGAATGAAAAAGAAGACATTTTATGAGTTCTTGATGTAGGTGATTCTCATTAGGGTGAGGTGTGACATCAGCATTGTTCTTATTTGCATTTTTTGGATGGCTAATGACGACGAACATTTTTTCATATGCTTGTTGGCCATTTGTACTTCCTCTGAGCAGCTTCTTTTCAGTTCAGCTGCCCACTTCTTGATGGTGTCATTTAATTTAGAGGGTTTTAAAGCTTTTGAGTTCTCTGTGTATTCTAGATATTAATCCTTTGAAGTGTTACTGGTGACTATCTTTTCCCCTTCTGTGGGTTGCCTCTTCACCTTGTTCACTGTTTCTTTTGCTAGGCAAAAGCTTTTTAGATTAATGAGGTTCCATTTGTTGATTCTTGCTGAGGTTTCCGGTGCAGTTATCTGTTCAGAAAATCTTTTCCTGTCCCTATGTCTTCTAGGATTTTACCTATTTTGTCTTTCAGTAAGTTCAGTGTTTATATTGGTGTTCAGTTCCTTGATCAATTTGGATCTTATTTTAGTGTGTGGTGACAGATATGGATCTAGTTTCATTCTCCTGCATGTGGAGATCCAGTTTTCCCAGCACCATTTGTTGAAGATGCTGCCTTTTCTCCAGTGGATTATTTTGGCCCCTTTGTCAAAGACCAGGTGACTAAGGGTGTTTGGGTTTGTTTCTGTATCCTTAATTCTGTTCCACTGGTCCTCTTGTCTGTTAATCACTGTTGCTTTGTAGTATTTTTTGAAGTCTGGGATTATGATTCCTCCAGCTTTGTCCTTGTCACTCAGAATGCTTTCCTGGGTCTTTTCTGGTTCCATATAAATTTTAAGGTTGCTTTTTTTCTAGTTCTGTGAAGAATATAGTTGGTATTTTGATTGGTACTGCATTGAATCTATATAGTAGTTTGGGAATATGGGCATTTTGACAATATCCAGTAACATGAGATCTTTCCATTTTCTAAAGTCCTCTTCAATCTTTTTCTTTAGGGCTTTGCTATTTTCTTTGTACAAGTCTTTCACCTCTTTGGTGAGGTCTACTGCCAAGGTTGTGGAAAAAGGAATTCTACTCCACTGTTGGTGGGAGTGCAATCTGGTACAACCATTGTGGAAAGCAGTCTGGAGATTCCTTAGAAAGCTTAGAGTAGAAATGCCATTTGATCGAGCTGCTGCTCTACTGGGCATGTTCCCAAAAGAAATAAAGTCAACATACCAAAAAGATACATGCATATCCACGTTTATAGTACCACAATTTATGACAGCCAAATCCTGGAAACAACCTACTTGCTCAACCACAGAGGAATGGTTAAAGAAGATGTGGTGCCTATACACAAGAAATATTATGCAGCCATAAAGGAAAACAGATATGAAGCTTTTGAACAAAAATGGGTCCACCTTGAGTCAATAATGCTCAGTGAAAGGGACCAAGAATAAAAGAATACAGACGGGTGTCCCTCTTTATGGAATGCACAAAAATAATAACATAAAAAGGCTTCAACATGTATTATAGGGTATAAAGAGGAGCAATGGTCAGATAGGAAAGGAGTGAACCTCTGAAAAGGGGGTGGGCATTGATGCTCACTGATTCCCCAAACCCCATGTCTCTAATAGAATTCAGAATTCACGTAATTACAAAAGAAAAATTTTAAATTGTTTAAAAGAATAGCTACTAGTGAAGGTTGTACAGATAAACGAAGGAAAACCTCATTTATAAAATAAGAATAAGATACTAATAAAAAATAAGCATTAAGCCAGGAGTAGTGGCACATTATTGTAATCCCAGATGATTAGGGAAGCTGAGGCTTCAGGATTAAAGTTTGAGGTGAGTCTGCACAAATTCGTGAGACTGTGTCTCAAAACAAGAAAAATAATCGGAATGGAGTATGGTGGGTATACCCCCGGCCTATGATACAAAAACCCCACATTCAATACCCCTGCACTACAAATCAATTACACAAATAATAAACAATGCTAAGAAAACAATCCTAAGAAAACCTTCCGAAGATTAAATGGACAATAGAAATGAAAATGTAGGATATATTCATTAATTTTTAAATAAATATTTAGCATCAAATACATGTCAATTATTTTTTCTACCCCTGAGTATCAAACATAAAACCAAAATCCTTACTATTAATTGGGTTTACATTGAAATAGGAGGAGTTAAATCACAACCATATAAGAAAATACACTGTATGTCTAATAATAATAACTGATGGGGAGAAAAAAAGAAGAGGATAAATATGCTAGGCTTCTTTACAGGGTAGTAGAGGGGTAAGACTCCATTTAAATAGAACTGTAAATACAAACAAGAAGCAAATTGAGCAGATATATTGAAGAAGAATAACCTAAATGAAGAGAAGAGCAAATATAAAGTCTCTGAGATGAACAAGACCTGATGCTTGGGCTGGAAGAACAGCTCAGTGGTTAAAGTGCTTGCCTAGGAAGCTCAAGGCCCTGAATTCGATTCCCCAATACCACACAGGATGGGCATGGTGGTGCACACTTGTAATCCCAACACTCCGGAGGCTGAGGCAGGAGGATTGCCTGAGTTTGAGGCCAGCCTTGGCTGCATAGCGAATTCAGGATGAGCCTAACTATAGTCTCAAAAAAAAAGCCCGATGTTTATACTTTAAGCCAACACCGAGCACAGAGAGAAGCTGAAACAACGAAAAAAAATTTTTTAAATGAGAAAAGAAAAACAGCAAAACTTGGGAAAGTGGTAGAATCTAATTTCCATTTACCAAAACATTTGGTTGAAATGTCAACCTCCACTTTTCAACAAAAATCACAAAGTACACCATAGAAAGCAAATCCATTCAAAAGGTGAAAATAAGTCAAGTGAAACTAGCCCTAAAAAAGACTTCTGACAGACATACCAGAAACACACTTAAAGAAAATGTTTTAGAGATGCTCAGAAAACTAATAGAAATTATGGACAAAGTCAAGAAAATAATGTGTAAACAAAATGGAAGTATTAATAATAACAGAATTATCTTTACAAGAAACCCAAAGCAGGCAATTATTTGCTTCCAGGTTTAGAGAACAGAATAGAAGTATCACTTCTTTCACAAGTGAGAAAAAAGGACCACAATGGAAAAACTATAATATGAGGAAAGGGAGGAAGAAATCCAGAAATCAAGAAAGAGAAATGAGGAAACCTAAAAAGCACAGAGAAGCAGAAAGTTAACTCAGAAAAAAAACACAAAGCTTAAAGCATGCAGCAAATTCAATTCTAGCATTCCTCTCATGGACATTTTTTACTCTGGGAAAAAGCCAGAAGTATATACTGGCTAAAGGAACAGTAGAACAGGAAGAATTCACAATCATCACTGTATATGCTCCCAATTCTAGAGCACCAATTATGTAGAACAAAAATTATTAGATTTAAAAGAACATATAGGTCCCAATACAATTATAGTAAGGGACTTTAATACCACACTATCACATATAGATAGGTCAATAGGACAAAAAATCAACAAAGACATACAACAGCTAAATGACACTACAGAAAACTTAGACAGAACAGATGTTTACAGAGTTTTCCACCTATCATCAACAGAATACACTTTCTCAGCAGCAGCACATGAATAAATCATGCTTAAATACAAAAGAATAGAAATAATTTCTTGTATACTTTCACATCATACTGGAATAAAACTGGAACAGCAAAAGAAACAAAGAAAATACACAAATGTATGGACACTAAACAACTGATCATAGAAGAACTCAAAAACTTCATAGAATTTAATGATGATTTAAGTATGTCATATCAGGAGCTATGGGACACAATGAAAGCAGTACTTAGAGGAAAATTCATAGCCATAAATGCACAAATCAAAAGAACAGTCACAAGTAAACACATTAATGATGCACCTTAAGGACCTACAGAAACAAGAACAATCTAAGCCAAAAAAGTAGTAGAAGAGAAGAAATTATAAAGATCAGATCTGAAATTAATGAAATTAAAATTTAAAAGATGATAAAAAAGATTAATGAGTCAAAGAGCTGGTTCTTTGAAAAAATAAACAAGATTGATAAACCTCTAGTTAAACTCACGAAAACAAGGAAAGAAAAAGCAAAGATTAGTGTACCTAGAAATAAAAAGGGTAAAATTACAACAGACTCTACAGAAATTCAAAATATTATGAGAAATTACTTTGAACACCTATATTCTAATAAGTCAGAGAATTGGTAAGAAATGGCTTACTTTCTAGATACATACAAAATACCAAAAACGAATGAAGAGATAAAAATTCTGAACAACCCCATTACGTACACAGAAATCAAAGCAGTAATAAAGCTCTACTTATAAATAAAAGCCCAAGACCAGATGGATTCTCAGCAGAATTTTTTCAGTATTTCAAGGAAGAACTAACTTCAGTTCTTATCAAACTGTTCCATGAAGTTGAAAGAAAAGGAGTACTACCCAAACTCATTTTTGGAGGCTAGCACCATCTTACTCCCAAAGACTTAACCAGGAAAAACAATTATAGACCAATATCCTTAATGAATATAGACGCAAAAATGCTTAATAAGATTCTGTCAAATAGAAGCCAACAAGTAATTAAAAAGATCATACACCATGATGAAGTGGGTTTCCTTCCTAGGATGGAAGGCTGGTTCAACATACATAAATCAACCAGTGTAATACACCATATCAACAACAGCAAAAACCAAAACCACATGATCATCTCAACTGATAGAGAAAAAAACCTTTCATAAAATTCAACTCCCTTTCATGATAAAAACTCTGAGAAAAATAGGTATAGAAGGACTTTATCTCAAACTCATACGAGCCACATATGCCAAACCTACTGCAAATAACAGAGTCAATGCAGAGAAACTGAAAGCATTTCCTTGCGAATCAGGAACACGACAAGGTGTTCCACTCTCAAAACTCTTAATCAATACAGTTCTTGAAACACTTGCCATAGTAATTAGGCAAGAAAGTGAAATAAAGGGAATTTGTTTATCGGAAAGGAGGAAATCAAACTATCCTTATCTGCAGACAATATGATCATCTACATAGAATACCCCCAAAACTATACTATGAAACTCCTGGAAATAATAAACAAATTCAGCCAAATTGTAGTTTACAAAATCAATACTAAAAAAATCAATAGATTTTCCCTATACTAACAATGAATTCACTGAGAAAGAGTGCAGGAAAAACCATGCCATTCTCAACAGCCCAGCAAGAAATTAAATGTCTAGGAGTATACCTAACCAAGGAAGTGAAGGACCTATATAAAGAAAACTACATTACATTGAAAAAAGAAGTTGTAGACGACATCAGGAACTGGAACGATTTCCCGTGTTCTTGGATGGGCAGAATCAATATAGTCAAAATGACTATACTACAAAACAGATATACAGATTCAATGCAATTCCTATCAAAAATCAAAATACTAATCAATTTTTTCGTGGAATTTGAAAAAATAATCCTTAAATTCATATGGAACCAAAAGAGACCTAGAATAGCTAAAGCAATCTTGATTAACAAGACTAAGGCAGAAGGCATTACAATCCCAGACATCAAGTTATACTATAAAGCAATAGTTTTAAAAACAATTTGGTACTGGCACAAAAGTAGACAGACCAATGAACAGAACCGAGGAAGCAAAGATAAACTCAAATAGCCTTAGCTACCTACTCTTCGATAAATGAGCCAAAAGCACACACTGGAAAAAGAATAGCCTTTTCTACAAGTAGTGCTAGAAAAAGTGGACATTCACATGTAGAAGAATGAATCTAGACACACATCTGTCACAATGCACCAAAATCAAATCAAAGTAGATCAAAGACCTAGATATTATAACTGAAACACTGAACCTCCTGAAAGACAAATTAGACAAATATCTAAAAGACATAGGTGCTGGCAAGGACTTTCTTAATAAGACAGTACAAGCAAAAGAAATAGCTCCCAGCATTAACAAATGGAATTATGTCAAATTAAAAAATTTCTGCACAGGAAAGGAAATTATCAACACTGTAAAAAGAGAACCGACAGACTGGGAAAAATATTCACCACCAACACCTCAGATAAGAGGCCCAAAACCAGAATACACAGGGAACTGAAGAAAAGTAGGCCCCTCAAGATCAAATATTCAATTGAAAAATGTACAAAAGAAATGAATAGGCATTTCTCAAGGAAGAATTTCAAATGGCCAACAAATACATGAAAAGATGTTCAACATCCTTAGCCATTAGAGAAATACTAACTAAAACATCACTAAAATACCATCTAACTCCAGAGAGATTGACCTATATCAAGAACACAAACAGCAATCATTGCTAGCAAGGCTGTGGGAAAAAACGAACCCTCCTGCACTGCTGGTGGGAATATAGACTAGTACAAACACTAGGGAAAGCAGTATGGAAGACTCTTAAAAGACTGTAAATAAACGTCCCTTTCGATCCAGCGATACCTCTTCTGGGAAAATTCCCAAAAGAGTTAAAAAGGGTGAACAGAGATAAATAACAGAGATAAATGTATACTCATGCTCATAGCAGCACAACTAACAATAGCTAAAATGTCGAGGACACCAAACTATCCATCGACAAAGCAATGGATACACAAATTGTGGTATTTATACACAACAGAATACTACTCATCTATAAAGACAGACAGGTTGGAGACTTTTGTAGGCAAATGGAGGCAACTTGAGACCATTATGCTTAGGGACATGAGTCAGAAGCAGGTGAAATAGAAAATGGTTTTTCTGACACAAAAAAAACCCAGATCACAATTGCTTCATGGAACTTAATGTGGGAAATAATGGGAACTGCGGATGTGGGGAGGGGGTACGGAGAGTGTCAAAAGGAGAGAGGGGAAAGATCTGTAACTTTTCCATGACATGTATGTGCACAAAATGCTCAAGATCAATGTAAACTTTAAGCTTTGCACTTATACATATGAATAAAAGGGGAAAAAACACTAGTATAAATTAGGTTACATAGTATCATTATACCAAATGGGACACTGAAAGTGCTTCCTGTAAAATTAGGAGCAAGAGACCACGCTTATTCGATTTAGTGCTGGAAATTTCAGCCAGGCAACCAGGTGAGAAACAAAGGTGACACAAATGGAAAAAAAGGAAGTCAAATTGCCCACGATGGCAGATGATATGATTCTCCACCAAAACAAAACAAACAAAAACCTAAAAGTCTCCTAGGACTGATAAATTCAGCAATGTACAAGAATATAAAACAAATGTAAGAAAACTGGTAGCTTTCCTATACACCAAAAATAAACTCACTGAGAAAAAAAACAAAAAAATAATCTATTCACAATACTGCAATATATATATATATATATATATATATATATATATAATTTTAACAATTATTCTAAGAGAAATTTTCTAGTCATAAAAAAGTACTAAATAATTCAACTTGTATGAGATACTGAGAGTACACAAAAACTCAGAGAAAGAAAGTAGAGTGGTAGTTACCAGCAGCTGGGAATAAAGACAAACAAGGGACTTGTTTAAGTTTCAATTTTGCAAAATAAAAAGAAGGAAAACTCACAAGAAGCTTCCAATGCATATATTGTAGTTTGGATCTGGAATGTCCCCCAAAAGTCTCATGTATTTGAATGTTATTGTCCATAGAACCATGTGCTGTTGGGAGATTGGGGCCTAGTCTGGAGGCATGGCTTATAGGCACATAAATTGGATTATATACATGTAAACTGGATTACAGGCTTGTAGTGGGAGCTTACCACACCTTCCATACCTGGATCCATACCTGGGGCTGATCATTGGGATGAAACTTGGAAGGATATATAAGCTGCTTCCTGCCTTGCTTGCAAGACTAGTCTCAACCTGCCTTGAGCTGGCTGGCTTCCTATTTGTGATGTCATGAGAAGCTGTGTTCATCCTTGCCTCTGCCATGTATTTCCATTGGTGCTGGCCACCCCTGAATGTTCTGTGACTTTCTGAAACTGTAAGCTGAAATAAATCTTTCCTCCCCTAAACTTGTGTATGTCGGGTATTGAGTAACAGCAACAAAAGAGTAACTAAGACAAAAATATTAAACTCCATTTTATCTATCCCTCTGCTGACATGCCACCAAAATTACAAAAAAGCAATCAATTTAGAATAATGAATAACAAAACGGGTTATGAATCTCTCACTAGGAAGAAAAACTGCCAATAGATAGAATTAAAGATAAAACTTGTTCCTGGGTTAATAAGAAACCCACAAAAATGGAGTCATCTTTCATTCTCAGCCAAATATTACTATGAAAATAAAAGGTATACTTTATGAAAACAGCAAAGAATGTTATTTGAAAGCATCTAAGATAAAGGTATTTGGGGCTACCGTGGCTCTTGAGCAACATGCTACTGGACCTAGAGTCTTTTAAAAAGCAACAGAGAGACATAAAGTAACTGTCCAGACAACTGACAATATGTATTAGTAAGACAGGTTAACTGAAGTGGAAAAAATGATCAATGGAATCTTATCATTTAACGACAGACCATGCTTATAACAAGGTAAGAAATTCAATTATTTTGATAAATAATAAGTTAAGTGTAGAGAGCACACTGTAAAAACTAAACAATATTCTTTTCTGTATAAATTATAATCTTCATTAAATAGTATGTAAAAAAGGCACAGAAGCTGTAAACTCAGGATATTATTTATTTGTCTGGTTGTTTTGTTTTGTTTTGTCCAGGATTGAGGATTGAACCCAGGACCTTTAACCTGAGCTACATACTACACTCCCTTTTTAATTTTTTTAATATGTGAAACAGGGTCTTAATAAAATACTACAATACTGAAGCAGGCTCAAATTTGCAATCCTCCTGTTTCAGTCTTCCAGAGAGCTGAGATTACAAAAGTGAGCCGCCACATTAGATCATTTGTCACTTTTGGGTCATACTAAAATAATTCTTCAATGAAAATTGTACAAGCTAAGTTTTAGAAATTAGATTTGCCAATAAAAGGCACTAGATTGCTTGATGTACATCAAACCACTCAATTACTAGTTACCAAAAGGTTTATTTACAAAAAAAAAATACCACAACAACAGAATAACCCTTAAATTTTTCAGAAGACACAAAATGCAAGAAACGTCTAAAAAATTACAACATAACAGACTGGATTAAACTATTCTGGGAAAACTTCTAAAAAATTGTCACACCGATTTACCACAAGCAGTCATATATATATAAGTGCTGTTAACTCTAACTTATTAGCATGTTATTACATCATTCTTAAAACTTTTAAATGTTAAAAATAATCTAATCAACCCTGAATTTCTTTACATTTTAAAGCCACAAAAACATTAATAAAGTTACTATGTTTTTTAAAACATAACCAAACTTACTGTTGGTTTTTTTCATTTAGAGTATTCATGCCCTGGAGATCAGAAAGGGGTGTTCTGGGATTTTTCCGGGTTATACCTAGCAAAAAAAAAAAAAAGAAAGAAAGAAGAAGAAAAAGAAAAAAAAAGGCAGAAAATTTCAAATCAATGTCAAGAAAACTAAGCATGAAACATTTTTTTCTCAAGACAAAAAATAATGTATTTTAATTATTAAATAATATGTCAGCAATATATAGGTAAAAGTATAAACGAAGTCCCAAAACTATTACTATCATAGACATAGTTCACAGTGATCTCAATTAGAGAACTTTAATAATGAACACTTTTTATTTCTTTCATGGAACCATTAGCATTAGAAAATATAGGGTAACTAGGTTTAAGAAGGAGAAGTATGAAATTTTATGTCTTATTTTGATTCTCAAAAATTTTCTAGCCATATACTGTGACACAGGCCTAAAAGCGCAGCAATGTAGTGGACTGCAGCAGGAGAACCAAAAATCTAAGCCCATGCTGGGAAAGTTGGCTACTCAGTGAGACTCTGTCTCAAAAAAAAAAAAAAAAGAGGGTTGAGGATGTGCAAAGGTCCTAGTTCCAATTTCCAGCACCACAAAAAAAAAAAAAAGAAAAAAATCTAGTGTAATCCTTCTGCATAATTTTTCAGCAATTTTAGAAATCAATTAATTTTAAAGATACTGAAAATTAATGACAATTATTTCTCTTAGGATTACCAGTATTTTTAAAATAATTTTCTTTTAACTTCAGGAAGCTTGAGGCCACAAATTTGCATAACAGGCACATATAGACATTTATATAATAAATTTCATGTAAGGTATTAATGTAACAGAAAAATATTTACTTGGTATTTAGGGGAACCGGGGGTAGTAATAGTAATAGCACCCATGGCTTTCACACTGAACTACATCACCAGTTCATTTTCATTTTTAATTGAGAGACAAGAGTATTATTAAGTTGACCAAGCTGTGCTTGAACTTGAGATTTTCCTGCCTCAGCCCCTCAGAGTATTGGGATTATTGGCCTATGCCACCAGGCCTAGCTAAGATAACATAATCTCATATGTAAAATATTCTAACATGTTCATAACAATGGATTATTACTAATAACTTCAATTAAATTATAGGAAAAATTAATAAACAAAAATCAGCCATTCTACACAACAGCAGATGTCTTAAAAATGAAATTAAGAAAAGATTTCCATAATAGCATTAATATAGCAAGAATAAATACTTTTCTTGTTTTCTTTTTTTTTTTTTTTTTTTTTGAGACACGATTTCACTCTATAGACCCAGCTGTGGACCCAGGACAATACTCCTGCCTCAGCTTACGAAGTGCTGGAATTTTAGGTGTGCCCACCACATCCAGATCTATGTAGTGCTGAGGAACGGAACTTAGGGCCTTACTGCTGTGCCATTCCTCCAGCTCCAAAATGAATAAATTTAACAAAACAAATTTATACTGAAAACATTAAAATATTTTTTATATTCATGAATATCTAATAAATGCAACTATCTATACTCATGAAATGTAAAATATAATACTGATAACATTTCAGGACTCTCTAAATTGACCTACAGATCAATCCAACCTCTATTAAAACTTTCTGCCTATGTTTGTAGCAGTAAGTTATTGTTACATCAACACAGAAATTCAGGGAATCCAAATTTAAAAACTCATTCTAGAGATACAGTAACTGACACACTATGGTTTTGGCATAAAGACAGCTAAATACATGAGTGGAACAGAACTGTTTGTCAGCAATAAACTTACAACTGATTGAACTTTGACAAGGGTGTCACCAAAACCAGTGGGGGGGGGGGACCTTCAACACATGACTGTGTGAAAGCTGTTATTTCTACACGTAAAAAGAATAAAACTGAACAACTTATCTAAAGGTTAAGTACTGATATTATTAAATATAAAACTTCTAGAAGAAAAGAGAAATAAATCTTCCATAAACTGGATTAAGCACTGCTTAGTAAGTCACCAAAAGCAAAAGAAACCAAAGGAAATAAAAGACAATCAGAATATTATCAAAATTATTAGATATTTTGTGTTTCAAAAGGTTCGATTATATAAATAAAGTAAAAAGTGTGACATGAAATTGTTTATACATTAGATGTTTGATAAGAAATTTCTATTTAGGCCTTGCAAGCTCAAGACCCTGAGTATATTCCCCAACACTACGTAAGTTGGGCATGGTGAGAGGCAGGCCTGCAATACCAGCACTTGAGAGGCTGATCAGGAGGATTGCTGTGAGTCCAAGCCTACTTGGGTTGCACAGTGAGTTGAGGAGCAGCCAGGGCTACAAAGTGAGACCGTGTCTCAAAAAAAAATTTTTTTTCTATTTAAAACATAAGAAGTACTCTTATAACTCAACAACAAAAAGACAAAAGCCCAACTAAGAAGTGCACAAATGATTTAAGTATCTCTAAAGACATAAAAATGTCAAATAAGTACAAAAGAAAAAGCTCAACATCATTAGTCATCAGAAAACTGTGAATCACAACTATAAGATATCCACTCTATGGTTAAAATCAAAGGCATTTAAGACTTTCCAAAAGCCCTGAAAATACACTCTCACTTTACAAAGCAGCATAACAGTTCAGCAAAAATTAGAGTTACCACATGACCCAGTTATCTTACTCCTAAATAAATATTCCTAAGAAAATTGAAAATATACGTCCACACTAAAACTGGTACTCGGGATACGTCCTGTGATTAAAACAGAATGCTTTCAACAAATTCTTTTTTCTTGAATTGGTGTTCTATTTCTTCAGTTTCAACTTCATGGACATCATTGTTCCTATCACAAATTATCACTTTATATATAATCCTCCATCTTCATTATTTCCTTCTGCATATTAAGACATCATCTCTTGCCTTTCCTCAATATCAATAATTCATTTTGACTTTTTTTTTTTACTATTTTTAAACTCAAGGAAAATTGGATTATTTTGCTTCTGCTTACTCTAAAATCCATTTTTTTACATCATTTAGAGTTTGGAATTGGTACTACTGATTTATTAGATTAATGGGATGGTTTTTGTCCCTGTGCTTAGGATTTCACACGTCAGGCAAGCACTCTATCACTAAGCTACATAGTGAGCCCAGATTCTAGTTCATAAATTCTTCTTTATTATACAGTTCTCACAAGAAATTTTTCCCTTCTGAGAGTATCTTCTCCACAAACACCAAAATGGTTCTATTTATATATTTTTTGATTTCCTTATATTCTTCCATGTAATCATTTTTCAACAATTATTAAATATTTTAAACACACAAGAGGCATAAGAAATAATACACTGAATACCTGAGACTGATACCTCAAAATTTAATAAAGTTCTGAGATTTCTCCTTCCTTATGTCATTTCAAAATTAACAAATTTCAAGACCTCCCTTTATTGCAACTGGCAAAATAGGAGAGTTTAAAGTGGTTATTATAATTATATTCAAGGATTTAAAGAACATGGTCCCAAAGAGCTGACAGAAAATCTCAGGAGAGAAACTAACTGTACAAAAAAACCCCAAATGAATATTCTAAAAATGAAGAAAATTTCACTCTATGTGTTTAAGGAGAGATTAAAATGAGCCTAATAAACTTGGTGCTAGATAAATAAAAGTTATCAAGAGTAAAAGACATAAGGGAAAAAATAAAAAATAAGAAAGTCTGGACAAACTGTAAAATATCAAATAGCCTAACCTGTAAATCAAGTCTCAGAAGGAAAGAAGAAATTATAACAAGAAAGTTGAAAAATTTGGCCCAAGTTTTCCTAATGGATGACAATGAAGCAAAAATTCAAGAAGTACATCAAACCCTAAACACAACAAACATGAGTCATCCAGAGGCAGCTGAGTCAAGTTGCTAAAACCAAGATTAAGAAAAAAATTTTGAAAGTAGCCTAAGGAAAACCATAGTATATTAAATATGAGGCAATGACTGAGACAACATCTAAGTTAATCACCACATACAAAGACTACAAAAATGAAACACAGTGTCAAAGTTTGGTTGTCCAAAAAAATGTTAAATAACATATATTTATAAAATATCATCTCCATCCTAACCATGACCCAAGGGATAAATATACATGTTCCAAAACTTACATGAACAAGAATATATAGAGCAAAGTTCCTCAAGATCACTCTTAACAATACAAAAATCCTTAAATTCATCAAAAAAGATTGATAAACAATGTTACATATACAAATGTACATACTACATATATAATGGAATACAACTGATCAACAAGTTACACAGAACAAAAGGAAGAACATGTAAATCAGTTATGCAACAGATTCAAAACATGAAAGAACACAGAGTCACATTTGTGAAAAATTTCTGGGGAAGGCAGTAACCAACTATCACGGTTTGGGTCTGGATTGTCTCTGAAAAGCGACATGTACCTATTGATACTGTGTACAGTTGGGAGGTGGGACCTGGCTGAAAGTGACAGACGCTTGGGGTTTGACCTAGAGGGATGTGTGTGCTGATTCTGATCTTCCTTTCCAATTTAGCTCTGTTCTGCCAGGCTGTGAGGATGTCTCTCTGTCTCTGGTTCCAAATTCAACATGTTATTCTACCATTTTCCAGACCCTGCCACCCAACCCATGAACAGACTATGTCCTTCTGAAACTGTGAGCTAAAATAAATCTTTTTTTCTCTAAAGTTGTGGATGATGGTTATTCCAAGAAAGTAAACAAGACACCAATCTTATTAATAGTAAATAACAGATAAAGTACATACAAGAATAGATTTTGATATAAATTTCACAATATCTAATTTTTAATTTTGTTTGTGTGTAAGTTTTTCTTTTAAAAGCAACTGCTAGCTGAACTTTGTCCCAGCTGCTTACTTTCACACTGTTATTGTTCTGTTTAGTCTATTTAAATAGATTGATATTACTGATATATCTGAAATATTTGTGGCATCTTAGTCTATGCTGTGTATTTACCAAATCATTACATGCTTTTACACAGCCTACTTATCGAATTGTTTTATTTTCTGATTTCTTTCTTTTGCTTTGGAAGTTTTTTTATACTTTTTGCTCGTGTATTCTTAAATTTTAATGTACCCATGAATTATAAATTAAAAGAATCTTCAAATGCACTAACTCTAGTCATTCTTCCTAAAGAACATTAGTTATATGGTACTTAGTTTAGACTTCACCACTATCAATTTTCATTCAGTAACTGCTCCTTTAGTTACACATTTTTACTGATTTCTCTATTATATCTCCAAAGGTTTCTTAATTCCCTTTCTCAACTAAATCATTTTATAAGTTCTTTCCATGAAGATGTGTTCAAATTATTATGTAGCTTTATTTACTGCTATCATTCATATCTGCCTGATATAACTATCCTCTTTTTTATTTTCATCATTGTCTTACTTATTCATCGGTTGGACAAAATAACCAACGTCCACAACTTAAAGGAGTAGGAAAGATTAATTTTAGCTCACAGTTTCAGAAGGTCTCACACAGTCCATTCAGGAGCAGCCAGCAAGGCTGGAAGCATGCCACAGAGGCTGGAGAGCTGCCTGTGGGTACAGCAGACAGAAAGCCAAGTGAAGCAAGCAATAGCAGCAAGTGGTTGTATGGACATTAAAGCAAAACTAGAGCTTTCTCAGGAAGAAGCTGTTAACAGTGTTTCTTCCTCCTTCCTTTATTAGTCTAAGCTGCCAGCTGAACCCTCCACACCTTTTACTTCCTAACCCACACACCTGGGCACTCCCCAATCTCAACAAAACTGACACAACCCCTCCAGATTAAACCCCAGGCATTTGACCCTTCCAGGCAGGCTGTACCTCCCAATAGCAAATGATACCAGTACCACCATGTTTCAACTGCATCCAAATATATGAGAATACTCTGGATCGAAAACACAGCAATCATTTTAGTTAAAATCTTATAACTATTTAATTTAAACTATTGAAAAGGTCATCTAGAGAGTTTAATTAGTAAACTTAAGTCATTTTTATTATTTTTAAGAAGTTGTGTTTCTGGGATTTTATTTCATGTTTTCCATTTACTTCATCCTTTAAATTCATTTGTTCCTTTCCTGATTTTCAGTTTCTTATTCATTTTCTAAGACAAAAATTCTTACTTTGTTTTTAATCTCAAAAAACATATTCAATTAATACATATTAATACATATTCAATTAATCCTCTGTCCATATAAATTGATATGCATATTCTAGAATTTGATATAAAATGAATAAAGTAGTAGTACACTCTCTTCAGTGTAAGGCTTCAGGCAGCAGATGACATCTTAGACATGGAAATCTAAAAGTCTTTGGGTGAAATGTTTTCATTTTTCTCAGATACGTACCTGGAACTGGACATCATAGAACATGTGAGGAAAATATCTTTATAAAAAGTGACAAAAAGTTTTCCAGAATAATTGTACCATTTCATATTAACAACAAGCTTATAAGAGTTCCAGATGCTCAGCATTCTCATCATTAATTACTAACATAAATTTTGTAACATCCTAACACTCACAAAGGAGTGTGTGGCCTCACTGCAATTACAATTTACAACTCCCTAAAGTCTAATGAAGTTGGACATCTTTCATAAGACTATGGATCATGTACGTATCTTATTCCAAATTTTACATTTTTATTATTGCAAAGTGGGTTTTTCCCTTGTACTAGGGATTGAACACAATGCACTTGTACTCGGCTATATCCTCAGCCCCCTTTATAAAAAACCTTAAATTTTGAGATGGGGATTTTGCTAAGCTGCTGAGTTGCCCATACTGGGCTTGAACTTGCGCTCCTCTAGCCTTGCACTTCCTAGGAGGCCAGGATTACTGGCATGTGTCACACATCTGGTTAAAAAATTCTATATCTTGCTTACAAGTTCATTTATCAGATATCACAATTATAAACTACTACAAATTTGTCACGCTGTTCTATGATATTTGCTTTCTTAATATCTGAAATTACATGTTCTCAATTTGGGGAATTCTAATTTATCATTTATTTTCCTTTCGTAGTTCATGCTCATACAGCCCAACTATGAAATCCCTATCTCTTCCAAGATTCCAAATATTTTCTCAGGTCTTCTTCTACAAATTTAATAGTTTTAATCTTGACAAATAGCTGTATGAACCATTTCAAGTTAATTTTAGGTATGAGATAAAAGTTGAAATTCTTTTGTATCATATAGCTATCTAGTTGTTCAATATCATTTATTTAAGATAGACTTTATCCCATTAAATTATCTCAGTACTTTGTAGACAATTGATCATATATGTGTAGAAATGTTTTATACTATTTGCTTCCTGAATCTGTTGATCTTTACACCAAGAGAATAATGTCACAAGTTTAGTCTTGAAATCATGTATTCCAAGTTCTCCAGCTTTATTCTATTTCAGAATCGCTTTGGTCAGTCCAGGTATTCTACATTTCTATACAAATTTTAGAGTCATCTTGTGAAATTTCTACTAATATATCTGTGTTGATATTCACTGGAATGGCATTAAATTTACAGATTGAGAAAGAACTATTATCTCAGAGTAAAAAAATATGTAACATGTATCTCTTTTCATTGCATCAATCTGCAATTTCTCTCGGTAGTATTGCACATTATTTGTCAAACTTAGTCTTATTTCTTTCTATGTATATTGTAGTACTCATTACATATTAAATGATTACAAAACCCCCAAATTTAAAATAAGTTATCTCACAAAGATTGTACACTAGTAAGAATTCAGGAGGAGTTGCTTATCCCAGTGGTTTTAACTCAAAGTGTCTCAAAAGACTGTAGTCAAGCTGTCAAGTATTGCAACAATCATCTCTAGTCTAGAATTAAGTAGGTGAAGGATCTACTCCTAAGGTCACTCACACACTAGACTCAGTTCCTCACTGTTGGCTTAAGGCTTCACTGGGTCTTTCAATAGGTCTGCTCACAAATGGCAATACCCAAGATTAAATTGCAGTCTTATAACTGGAGGTAACGTATCATCACTTGCACCACGTGTTTTCTGTCACACAGAACAATTCCTATAAAATGTGGAAGCAAACTATACAATATTATGATATCTAAAAGACTGGCTCCATACTGCAAGTAGAATTCGTAACTTTCATTTTCCTACTGTTTATGGCTAAAACATTAAAATCTAATTTTACATATTTACCTAGTAGCATGTGAGATTGCAAATTCACTTTTTAATAGATCATTTTCTAGATTTAACTACCTTTTTTTTGAGACAGGGTCTCACTCTGTAACCCAGACTGGTACTAACCTCATTATGTAGCTTGGCCTTGCTACAGCTGAGCTACATGCCTAGCCCAAAAACACAACTCATGCCAACTGTTTCTGTTTACTTTTCAGAAGAAATTCTCTGCTTTTTATGTTTTCCTAATAGTCTCAACTGGCTGAATATTTTAAATATTTTTCCAGGTTTCACCATTTGTTATCTGAAGTACATTTTCATATCCTCACCAACTCAATTTCTTAAAGCTGATATAGTCCAGCTGCATTTTAAAGAGCAATCTCCTAAACATGAATTTAGAATTTTACATATCACAATACTGTAATTTTTGTTAATATTATAGTGGAAAATAACTATATAAAATAATGCAAAGTTCTCAAGTACGAAAACTGTAGAAATTTACATGTGAACACACAGAAGACACTATTTCTTCTTCCTACCTTATGCACACCTGGCAAGATACAATACAGAAAGCCTGGGGTTGTCAAGTAGAGTCATGACAAACGAAGCCAATAAACTATCTGCAACCACTTAAGAGTTAAAAAGAATTTGAGTGCTCCTCAACAAATGTATATATTATTTTAAATAATGAATTAAAAATATAGAATAGTAAAATGGATAATCAGAATGAGGACTTGTATATTTTTTGTAAACAATAAGAAAGAAAAACTTCTAAGGAAGTGTTTTGTAAATAAAATACTTACCTTTGTTCTTTTATAAATGTCAAAGCATTTTAATATTGCATTGCAAAATACATATTTTTATACTAAGACAATATGAAAGAACTCACAACATTTCTTAGCAATTCTACTTATATTCTTCCTTCACTGATACCAGATACTAAAATTTTGTGGAATTTCCTCAGAAAACACTAAAAATAGCAACTGGAATCTATGGCAACTTACACTGTACATAAATTATTGAACTAGCTTTGAATATTCTGACAGATTTATTATCATAGCAGTAGGCCAATAACTATAATCTCACAACAGGTACAAGAACCACTGTTCATACAGAATGAATACAACAGAGAGCAACAGAGGAAATGGAAACCAAGAGAAACTTTTTACACTGAGCTTATAAAAAGTAAAGAAACATAAACAAGAACGTGCACCATGCCTCCTCCTTCTGCCAAGACACTGATGCACTGGCCTTGCCATACACCAGAAAAGGAAAATCTGACTAGAAGACTACATTCAAACGGAAAGAATTTTCCAATAATACACAAAAGCAGGATTGCTGATGTTGAAATTCAAGCATACAAAGGCAAAAAATGAGCTAGACTTAGAAAGGATTTTGAAGGAACTTTGGGAGAGTGCTCTATATCTTGTTTCTGGTGACAACTTCACGAGTGCCAACATATGTTAAAAATTACCAAGTTGTTCTTTATTTTATTTCATCTTATTTTTGAGACATGGTCTCACTCTGTAGCCGAGGCTGTTCCTGAATTCAGGATGGAGCCCAGGCTGGCCTTGGACTCAAGGCAATCCTCCTGCCTCAGCCTCCTGAGTGCTGGAATTACGGGCGTGCGCCACCACACCCAGCTTATGTAGTGCTGGGGAATTGAACTCTGGTACTGAGCTTTAACTGCTGAGCCATTCCTCCAGACCCCCAAGTTGCTCTTTTTACATGCAGCTTATTTTACTTCAATTAAATCTCAATAAAGCTTTAAAATCTCAGGGGGAAAAAAGCACTCCTCAATCTTTTCTCTTACTCAGCTAGATGAAAGACAAAAACGGAACTCAGTGATAATAACTAATAAGGTAACTAATAATTCAATGGTCACAGGCAAACAGGATAGTCATTCAAGTTTTAAAAAAATGTAATAGCACTTTCAAGAGAACACACTAAATTCTTATGGAAAATATCCTAGATATCCAAATGATTATGGAGTCACACTGTCTACACAATCTGTGTCTCACACTGATGTAGAACGCTCTCGGTTTCCATTTCCAAACGAATATGTGACAACATAGAGTTTAGGAGGACTTGCAGCCTTACTGTACTTCTCTTCCTTGCACCTCTGCAGAATCTCTAAGCTCCTCTGGTGGACTGGATGTTGAAGAAAGCTAAAACTATCCATACTTTTCAAAATTGCACATGGCGCTGTATCATCATGTCCTTAGGAAGCAAAAGAAAAACAAAAAAATGGAGAAAAGAAAAAGATATTATATGAGCCCAAACCAAAGAGAATTGAGGACAGTGCTGCCAACTATCTTAAGAGTGTACAAAAAGTATCAAGTAATAAAGGTTAAATATGAATGGTTTTTCCAAATAACTTGAGAAAATTACATAAACAAGCAAAAATAAAGGCCCTTTTCAAGATTTTTAAGTGTCATTTTTACTGCTCTAAGTATTGCAATCTAATATATATTAAAATTTCTAAATATTAGGGGCATTTTAAAAACAATTTATATAATTTGGTTACTTAAAAACAGATTCATTTTTATTGAGTCTGAAAATCATTAGCATATAGTTGGCAACACTGATGGTACCCCAAACAGAAAAATACCCAAAACAATTTACAAAAAAATTAAATAATTTTATTTACAAATTGTGCAGTTAATCACACTTGCAGGAATTCCAACAAGTGTGTCAATGATGACAGTGTAAAGCACCACAGAGCAGAAAAACCCAGCAGCACTTTTATATTTACAAATCTGAAAATAAAGCTAGAGAATCAATACCTCACCACCAGTTCTTAGAAAAGTGAGACAGAAAATCAGCTGTCAGGGTAAAGGGAAAAGAGCAAATTCAAGTAAAGATCAAATCCCAGATTAGTGCTATCAAAACAGTTAAGTCACTCCAGCAGGGGAGGGAGGTATTCACACCACAAATACCAGTAATGAAAGGATTAAAAGGGAATACGGGATTTCCAGGCACTGGAGGAATTGTGTATCATTTACTCAAAATTCACCTTGGCAGTTTAGAGTATAATGTTCAAATTTAAACTGTTTTGTCTTTTAAACACAAAGTTATTTAAGTTCAATGTAAACATTATATATCACATTTATACATATTAATAAAATGGGAGGAAAAAGTATAAAATAGTAGTGATAAATTAAGCAACACAAACAATGGAATAGACTAAAGTTCTATTAGTGGACTTTACTATAATAAGCAGAGATGAGTACGAGTAATAATCTATGAACAGATTCCAAGGCAAAATCTTTTACTGTTGTTTTCTGAGGCAGGGTCAAACTCCATAGTCCTAATCTAGACTGGTCCTCGACTCATTCTGCAGCTTAAGATGGCCTTGAACCACAGCAAACCTTCTAATCACTGGGATTACAAGTGTGAACCACCAAGCCCAATATGCAGTGCTGGGGACTTGAACCCAGAGCCACGTGCATGATACGCAAGCACTTTAACCACTCAGCAGCGGCCCCATCCACCAAAACAAAATCATTTTAAAAGTTAAACAGTGGCAGAGTAATACAAAGAGGTACACAAAGTATATTTTAATTCGACTATAACTCCTATACTGGATTTTTAAATCCAGAGAATAGGCATCAGTATGTAGCAAGAGATAGAAAATCTGTAATACTACCCAAAGAAATTACAGGCTTCTAAAAATTTAAATATGTAGGGCTGAGGTCATATCTTAGTGATGAGAATACTTGCCTAGGAAGTGCAAGGCCCAGTTCAATTACCCAGCACCAGCACCACATAATAGTTGGATGTTGTGTACACACCAGTGATACCAACACTTAGGAGGCTGAGGCAGAGTGCTGTGAGTTCTAGGCTAGCCCGAGCTACACAGTGTGAGTTGAGGACTGGTCTGGACTATGGAGCAAGACCTTGCTTCAAAAAAAAAAAAAAAAATCAACTAAATAAAAGATATAAACTATAAATATCTAACAATAAAAAGTTAATAAAAACACTATATATCATTTACCCACTGAGAATTACTAGCTACAAATGTTCAAGTTCCAAAAAGATTATAATATAACTGAGTTTACCATCATTTCATATTCAGAAGATACCTCACTGAAAAGTACTCTATTTCCATGATATTAGTAATTTCTACTATACCTTAGAAAACACGCTAAGGAATCAGACTAGTCTGCACTTGGTTTGACAGTCAGTTGAGGGTGACCAGTAGAGAAAAGAAACCCAGCAAGCTCTACTTATTTTGTATTCAAATTGTCATTTTAAGACATTATCACTAAGTTATTTGGCTTTTTTGAGAATCTGTTAGAAAAAAACTGAAGCGTTTTCAGCTATAGTGTTCTATGTAGGAACAGAGGATATGGAATAACTAATTTACCGTGTAGAGTTTTAAGAAATCATTGTACATTATTACAGTTATTATGTTTCACTTTCCACTTAACCTAATATACTGTGGTGGTGTCACTTGGGCCGGTGTGCTTTTATATCCATGACTGTTTTGTGCCTCAATACCATACCTAGCTTAGTTTCTTTACAATTTCTGTCCTGATCATTCATTTTACTTCCTATGCCATTTTTATGTTCTTCTAACGATTTTAAACATTATTTGCCAGATGGCAGAACTATGTTTAAAGTAATATTCATCTTGTTTATTGTGGTTCCAACTCCCCGTCAAGATGGTTTGGTTGTCCTGCGATGGTTAATAAGCACATTTTCAGTGGAAGTTGTTTTCTAAGAAATCTCTTATAAACTCTAAACAGTTTATTTAGTGTTTGCTTATGCCACTTCCTATCTTGTTTTAACAATTTCAGTTTGAGATAATGTACCAAACACGCACTTTAAATTCAGACCCATAATACTGCATAGTGAGACAAAAGGCTCTGATTTAATTTTTAAACATTATCCAAGGCTTAACAGATTGCTCAGGTACCTCATTTCACTATACAGTAGTATTTTTGAATTACCTTCCTAGGACAGAAAAGTTCAAGCTCTCTGAAGCTTCTGGAACAGAAAAGAGGGGCTCAATCCCCTCTACTATATCATTCAGTCTGAAAGCCATGTCTTACTTATATAAAATATCTTGCCAGACCCAAAAAATTAGAGGGTTTTTTTGGTAATTTTTGATTTTTGTTTTTTTTTGAGATAGTCTTACTGTGCTGCTCTGTCACTATGTATTACTTTACCTGTTCTTAAACTAAATTAAATAAGCATGTATTCTTTCATCTCTAACTTTTTTGATCATTACTTTTTGTGACTCATTCATTATGAGTATGTGCGGTCTGTTTCTATTACTAAATAACGTTATGTGGTAGGAACATATCATCATTAATGGGTTATCTATTCTTCCACTGATAGATACTTGAAAATTATTATAATTAAAAGCACTATGAATATTTGTCTGTGTATAACAGCTTTACTAAATATGATTTATATAGCACACAATTCATAGATTTTTAAGTACACAATTCAACATTCGTAGTGCAATTCCTAAAGCTATATATTCATCAATATCATTTTAGAGTATTTGGATCCTACCAAAAAGAAACTTCCTAATCTTACTACCTTCTCAATCTCTCAGTCCTACCCCAACTCCAGACAAACAAGAATATACGGCCTTCCATGTATCTCTTTCACAGAGCATATTGCCTTTTTTTAACATGTTGCAGCAAGTACAAGTACTGTTACAGATGAGTAACAGTCATGATATAAATACATGACATTGTGTATTTATCCATACATCAGCTGATGAATATTAAGGTTGTTTTTCACAATGGCTATTATGAATAATGTTGCAAAATTATGCCATATACAGCTTTTTAATTGGACATGTATCTTCAATTATATAAGTATACAGTTTGGATTGAAACTGTTGGGCCAAATGTAATTACACACATAAAATTTTGAAGAAATACCAGGCTGTTTTACAAAGGAACCACAGGATTTCCTTTACTAAGAGTAACACAACTTCACCAAAAAATTGTTACCAACTTGTGGTTTCCATTATAGCCATGATGACGTTAAGCATCTGTTAATTGCTAATTACACGTGAAAAATCTTTTCCAACCCATTGCCAACTTTTCAATTATTAACTATGTATAATTAAGTATATATTTACACATCACTTCAATAGATTAACATATATATTCTATCACTTTATGAATTTTCACTTCACTTTCGAAATACAAAATTTTCTTTAATCTGATTAAATTCTATTCATGACGTGTTTTTCCTCAGTTGCCTGTCCTTTTTGGTGTTATGTGGGAAGATCCATTGCCTAATTCAAATTGAGAAGTTCATGTCCTTCAAGTTTTTGTTCTTGCATTGCCAGATTCCTTCCTATATCAATTTTATGATCAGTTATCAATGTCTGCATAAACAAAGTAAAGGGTTTGATAGGGTTTTTCTGAGTCTGCAGGTCAAATATACTGTCATCTTATCTAGATTGTTTTCCAATGCATGAACACAGGATATCTACATATTTATTCACATATTAGATATTTTTTCAACATTGGTTTGTAGTTACTAGTGTAAAGGTCTCTAAATTCCTTTGTTAAATTTGTCCATAAATTAATCCTTACTGCTCTTGTAAATGAAATATGAACCAAATGTCATTTCCAGATTATCCATTGCTACTACACAAAAATATAACTAATTTTTGCATATTGATCCTGTACCCCGCAACCTTCTTGATCTCGTTTACTAGCTCTAATATTGTGTATTTCTTAGTTGATACACACGTTATCTATAAACAAAGTAAGTTTCTTTCTTTAAAATGAAGACATCTTTTCTTTTTCTTTGCCTAACTGTTCCAGCCAAAAATTATTCCAGAAAGCACAAGCAAAAATTAAACAGAAGAAGCAAAAGCAGACATCCTTGTTTGTTCCTCATCTTAGACAGGGTTCAGTTTTTCACCATTAAATATGATGTAAGCTTTGGGTCTTTCATGATTTCCTCATCAAGATACTGGCTGGAAAAGCTTTTGAGTGCTCTGAGGCAAGATTGATGAGAAATTCTGGTCAGAGCTCAGAAGATCAGAATGTTGATGAAAGTGTGTATTAGAAAGGCCAGATTCAAGAAGTTTCAGATGGGAAGGAGGACTGCATTGGCAAATGGTCTAAAAACCACTGTGCTTATTTCTGGCAAGAAAGTTTGTCAGGATTTTGCCCTTATCCAGAGGCTCGGCCAGAAGCTGAGATTAAGGGTGGCGTGCAATCTGGTGGAGGAAATCTCAAGGCAGTCCAATATTCAGGCTATTACATGGCCGTTTGCAGCTTTTAGTCAGCTCTACACAGAAACTGCAGAAAATAGTGGCATGTTGTTGTTAAAGAGATTGGCATTCAAAAGAATCTAAGTATTTGCAATTAGGAACTTTAAAAAGAAGTCTTGATGATGTCTCAGGAATCAGCAAGACCCCACTCTTTATCAAAGAATAGAAAGGTTAAGGACTTTGCTTTGATTAGGGACTCACAGGACATCCTGCACAGAAAACTTGGAAATTAAATCCTCAAAGAGTTCAGCCACCTAAAACCTCAGAGGCGTCAATTGTCCAAGGGGACCAGGCTATTTATTGCTCAAGCTAGTGGTGGACCTTAGCGACATCCAAGTGGTACTGGTTTTATAGGCTTGCAGGGTGTAAGAGTTGTGGTTTCACGGAGGCTTGTACCCAGATTTTACAGGAAGGCCTTGGAGGCAGTGTGTTCTTGAGAGGGCAGTGCATAAAGCTGTGTAAGAAAAGCCTAAGGTGCAATGGAAACCCCCAAAAATTTCGAGAAGCCAAGAGCATAGACTGTTTCCAGAGGAAGGCTGCAGGCTCTGGGCAAGGGCAGCCCAAAGGAGAAAAGATGAAGATTTCAGCAGGGAGAAATGCTCTACAGGCGGGGCCACAGAAGCCCTATGGAGCTCATATTACACTGCCAGATTACCTGGATTCTAGATATGGAGCTATAGGATTTAACCCTTGCCTTGATTGATTAAGACCTTGTTTGGGTTCAAATGCATTCTTCCTATTCTTCCCTTTTGGAATGAAAATGACTACCCTCTGCTATTGCATGTTGAAGAGCATTAAATCTTTGATTTTCACAGGACCTCACAGCTAAAAGTTTGCCTTGTGTCTCAGAGGAGCTTTGGACTTGGACTTTTTACCAGTGCTGGCAATTCTTACGTACTAAATGTATTTTACATAAGGAGGTGGACATGAATCTTTTGTGGGACAGGAGTAGAATCTTGTTTGGGTTCTACAATGTCATCCAAATGCCTTGTGTTTGGATGTGGTGGATACCTATGGAGCCATATGCAGTTGGGAAGTGGGACCTGGCTGGAACGGGCACATTCCTAGGGCTTAAATGGGAAGCAGCAGATCACTGGGACAGGACCTGGGAGAGTACATGCCAGTTCTGCCCTTCCTCTCTCACTTGGCTTCCTGTTTTCAATGCCAGGAGGAGCTGTCCCCACCTCTGCCACTCGTGTATTTCCACTGTTGCTGGCTTCCCATGAATGGACTGTGACCTCCTGAACCTGTGAGCTACGATAAACTTTTCCTCTCCTAATTTGTGCATGTTGGATATTTTGTCACAGCAACAAAAACATAAGGAAGATACTTACTGAGGGTCACCTGTTCATACTGAGTCACTTTTCTCTTGCTACTTCCAACATTCTCTTTATGATATGGACAATTTAATTATGATGTACCTAAGTTTGGATTTCTTTCAATCTACCCTGAGCTGCCTAGATATGTTCTTTGTTCCCATTAAATTTGATAATTATAGCCAATTTCTTAAAATACTGTTTTTGCCCTTTTCTCTTTACTTCTGGACTCCAAGTACACAGTGTACTTCATGGCATCCAACAGATACCTTACACTTTGTTCATTTTTATCTTATTCATTTTTCCTACTGTTCTTTAAACTGGATAATCTAAAATCATGTATCTTTAAGTTCAGGTATTCTTTCAAATCTGTTGGTGAATTCCTCTGATAAATTTTCATTTTGGTTACTATAATTTTATCTTAGCATACTGCTCAGCAAAGAGTTATAAAATGTAAAAACTGCAATTATACTGCCTCTCATATTTAACCATGTATTTATAATGTATTGCATGTATACATATATAATTTTTATCAATAACTTTATTAAGACATTGTTCCCATGTTTTACTTCTTTAGACATGATTGCTTTTAGATCTTTGAATGTATTTAAAATAGTTTTAAGTTCAATATCTGGCTTTCTTCACAGATAGCTTCCACTGATTCCTTTCTTTGTATGCATAGGTCATATTTCCTTGTTATGTCTCCTAACATTATGTTAATCTCTAAACATATTAAATTATATAATGTGGTCATTCCCACTCTAGGAATCTTATTTTCCATCATCCTGAGTTTGCAGTTGTTGTACTTTATTGAAGCAGTTGCTCTTAAACTTTCCTTGAAATAATTCTCCAAAGTTCACATTCCTTGTCACATGTGATCAAAGCCTTCACTCATTAAATGAAGTTATTAATTTAATATAGATCCTTAATGCCTCCCAGGATCTGTCATGGATCAGTATGGATGTGTGTTATGTTGAGGCACACATTCAACACTCAGCTAAGCAGTTCAACAACTCTGTCTTAGCCTCTACTTCCTACTCAAAGTTATCCTGCTCAAGGTTTTCCTGAGGTAAATGATCAGAAACTTCTTGGTATTTTCTAGGAATGCTTACAACATTTCCAAATTATATTGGAACTTCTCAAAACCATTTAGATATCTTAATCCCCATCTTTTCCTTGTAAGCTGTTTGTTGCATTGTTCAAGAAGTGACTGTGATGGTGACAACGTGGCTGCGTTAAAGGCTGTTTCACACTGGGTAAACTCCAAATAAATTCAGCCTTTACATAAAATCTTCTACAAACCACTCAATGGGTCGAACAATAAAAATTTTCTGTGAGTGGGGCTTTGAAAAAATTCCAAACCTTTCTATTTCATTCATTAGTTGTCGGTCACAATGCTGATTTTCACTATGATTCTGGCTACTTGTTTTCAGGGTTACCATGAAACTGGGAAGGGAGGGACGCAAGTAGTGCACATTAAATGCCATAAAGTCACTGTCTTTACTGATATACAGCCTTTTCTTCTAAATTACTGTAAACTTTTGTTTCACACCTGTAGCTCTAACAAAGTTATTCTGACAATTTTTATTAATGTTCATATTACTCTCATGGAGGATAGAATTTTTACAGTGCTACCAAAAGACATGGTCACTAAAACTCTTCTTCCATTTACAGAAATGAATGAAAAAAAGAAGAAATATATTAGTTATGCAGTTCATTGAGTAGGATAAGGAAGAGAAATAGGTTTGAATCTTGCTACTCATAGACATTATATAAAAAGCTTTGGTTTCTGTCCTTTTTAATTAAAAAGCTGGATAACATTTTGAACTCTTTTATCATACCTCTGATTTCAATGCCGTAGATGAAATTCCTTATTTTTGCCTACTTTTTTAAGACTCAAAAATTTCTACTTTGTTGCATTTTTACAGTATAGCTCCTTCATAACTAAAAGAGAATCATTTTGCTTAATTCTATGTATCATATAAATCATAGTCAAATTAGTATTGCCCCTTTAATCCTCTTCAGGATCCTTAAATAGTAATCTCTACTCTAGACTCATCTTTACTCAGAAAGATGAGGTCAGAGGCAAGGTGGATGATGCAACTGGAAACATTTGTTCAAAATCACAGCACTAGCACTACTGACCAGACAATCATTACAATTTTTCATTTTACCTTCTAGCACAGCTAACATATAGCTTCACTCAAACTGCATATTTATGCGAATTATGCACTGAGAATACTTTCTGGTTTCATAAAATCTATCACCACAATACATATTCTACAACTGTAATAAAAACTTCTGAAAAAGTGTAGCTAATATAATTTTTATATACACGCCTTAAGATAGTATTTTTCCTTTAATTTGGAAGGCTCTTTAAAAGAAAAAAATAATAGAAAAAGTTTATTTTAAATTGCTCTTATTTGTGTTCAGTTGGCTTAAGAGAATAGAATGTTACAAAATTCCTTGAAAAAATCCGAGAGGGAGGAAGGTTTTGTTGTTTCTCACTACCAGAATATTTCCTGACAATTAGCAAATACTCTACTGAAGATATTTATAAAGATACTCTCAAAAGAAGTAAAATATACTGCTTACTTCAATGTAAATATTACCATCGGCCTCATTTTCATTCCAGATCTCGTCTTTGTTATTTTTGCCTACCATATTTTCCTTCTGCTCTAATAATCTCTAACTTCCATTTCATTTTAATATGTCTACATACTATTTATGCACACTGAAAAAGTCTTAAATCTACTACTTACACCAATTTTAACAGTTAGATTTCTTTTGTAATGCTACAATGCTCTAACATTTTCTCCTAAACCCACCAAAGGACAGTTAGGTGAGAAGTGAAATAGAGAAAGCAAAATGGTAGGATAAATGCTGGCATCGACAATAATATATTTTAATATAAAATGATCTAAAATAAATCTGCAGTCAGCCTCAAAATGCAAAAATCCCAGTTTTTCTTTTCCAAGAAAATGTTGTAAAGTTAATCCAAAAGAGAATTGTGGAATGCTTATTAAAGTTCTATTTCTTAATGTGAGTGGTAATTCTAGTGGGTTTTTTGTGACATTTCACTGTGCTATACATTTTTATATTATGCACTTTTCTATATGTACATTATGCTCCACTTGAAAGATTTCTCAAAAAAGTGAATGTAAAAAGGTGAATATATAAAAGCTCTATGAAATCCACAAAAAACTAGATTCTGAATAACAATAAATTTTAGCACAACAAAGTCTAAATCATTTGTTTATCATCAATACCATTACAAAACATTTCCTAAATTTATAACAATGGATTTGTAAGACCAGATCTGAAATGAACTAGTCTGCACAACCAACAGATTTTAAATACCAAAAGAGCATATAGGCAATGTGAAATTACAGAAAGTGATATATTTAGTACCAAATATAAGAAAAGTTTCTCCCTTGAGTGAGAAACATCTTAGCAGGCTATATATCAATTTAAATGCTTTCAGTAGATGCTTTATTATTTTATCTGACTGATCTATTATAGTACAAAAGAAAGCATCTTGAAGAAAAATTTTTCTCACAGCTTTGTAAGAAAGTATAATCTCACAAAGCGAGACTCTGCCTCAAAAACACACAAAATGAAGTGTAATCTCTTAGAAATCACTATCAACTTTGAAGTAGTCCTTTTATTTGTCCAATAAATTAGTTATCCCTGAGTACAATGACCAACACATAATCTAAATGCTAACTTCAATTTTGCCCCTCATTTTAGAAATAAAATCTGCCAAATATATATTTCACTTCAAATGTTTAAAAGCTGATTTTAAACTTTCACTGCAATTGTTTATGACTAGAACTACAACAAGCAACAGTACAGCATCAAACTAATAACCACTAGTTCTCACAAAGTTGCCCTCTTATGGCATGTGAAATGGGGTTATTTTATGTGTTAAGAAGGAAGTACTGGGGAAAAAATAACTTTTTCTAAATTTCAAAGTGAAGATTTAATGAACTAAGTTAAAGATAAGAGGAAAAGAAAATTAGTAGATGCTTTATATATTTTATCTGAATTTAGACTTTATCCTCATAATTTTAAAAGCAGTATTAACTCTGTATTATAGAAAAGAAAACCTGCTCTAAGTTACAAAAATCACTCAAGGAAAGCTAAACAATGGTGAAGGGAGTCTCTTCAGTTTGTTACACTACCTCCATCTCAACTGTTCTTTCTAGTGTTACCGTTACATGAAATGGTGTTTCATTTCTAGTTTTAAAAAGTGATGCATGAGAAAAAAATAGAGAAAACCATACAAATTAAATTCTAAATATCATACCATTATTATCACTTTATATTTTGTTCAAAATTATACCAATGACACTGTTTTAAAAGAACTAGGTGCTTTATATTATTTAAATCAATATTTATTAATAAAAATGCATCAGTAAATACACAAAATTCATATATTTTATCAAATAACCTTTACTCAACTCATCAGATCTAAAACATGTTGTCACAGAACAGGAAGAAAACAGAACAATTGTTATGACTCTATTCCTTATGTATGAGATGGAATAGAAGAAAAGATGAAGCATGGTAGAATACTAGTAACTACTGCTTACCACTTTTTCTCTGAATGTGTCTTTTCCCAGCTTCTCTGAAAGCAACCATGGCTCTGAAAAAGGCCCGGAGAACTGCCCATCGAAAAATAGCTACCGGGTCAATTCCAATCATCCCAGAGATAAATGCATTCTTGCTACTTCTCAGAAGAGCCACAATGTCTGGGCGCATATGATCTGTGTTTTTTTCTCGGAAATCCTGTATTAATAAAGTACCAGAGTTATTTGTGAAAAACTACTGGAATCAAAGAGATGACGGATAACTTTTTTTATCAGTGATTACATAAAGACAAGAAGAGTAAGCTCTATTCCAGGTCGCTAACTGGAAGTGATTATTTTCTACAAAGTGCTAACCAGCACATTCGAACTACTGAATTCTACTGCATAATAAACATAAATTAGAATGAATATTCCACAAATTTATTGCAATTTGTTAAACTATGGAGAGAGACAGCCTTTCTGAATACAGTGTATTTTACATAAAATGCTAAGCAGGCTGGAAAACAAAAAGAAGCCACAAGAGTAACTGCATTCTTTATCCTTCTCAGACGATCCATAATGGAAGAGCATTTCAAGCAAAAGAATATACCAAAGAGAGTATCTCTTTAAAACAAGTCAGGAGTGAAGTAGTAATACCAGAGGCTGGAGCATCATGAGCAAAAGGGGAGAGTGGAAAAAAAAAAAAGGCAAATAGACAGCATATTGGGCTTTATAAGCCTGAGTTAAGAATTTTACTATATTTCATTCAAATATGAAGCAAAGTAACTAGGTAACAACAGCAACTAACAGGTGTTTTACATACAATATCTATTGCATCATAGGAAATGAACAGCACATAGAAAGAATAGAAAAAAAAGAGATTGTAACCACAAAAGGTCTAACAGTGACTTGTGCAACCAGCAAAAAAACCAGAAAAGACATCATATTTCAGATTTCATTTAGAAGGTAAAGGCAATGGACTTGCTGATGAATTAGCATTAGGGTTAGACAACAAGGAAAGTACATTAACATTAATTTGGGGTTTGTCCATTTACTGAAATAGGGAAGACTGCAGAAAGAGAAGGCCTAAGGGTAGAAACTTAATATCAGTTTTGTCTAAAAGAAATCTGAAATGATCATCATCATCATCATCATCATCCTAATAGATTAATATTTACTGAAAGAATATTGTATGCCTTAAAGTCCTCATTCTAGACTGCCTCATTTAATCCTAAGAACCCTGAGGTAATTATTATCCCTTTTTGAAGAAAAAGCTGAATCACAAGAAAGGGAAGTATTTTGGCCCCTATCACACAGTAGGTGGAAAGTAGGAGTCAAACACAGCCACTCATAACCACTATACCATGTCTCCATACAGATACCAAGGAGTCTAGAGTTCTAGGAAGTTTTTAGAAAATATATTTAGAAATTACCAGCATATGACTTTGGGGTAATTTATTTTTCCCCCAGTCAGGGTCTCTATGTACTGTAGACTGGTCTGGGACTCACTGAATTAGCCGATGTTGGCCTCTACATGACAATCCTGTCTCAGCTATCTGAGTGCTGAGACTGTAGGTATGTATCACAACAGAATTAGCATATAGATATTTGAAGTTAGCTAAAGTAACTTAAGAACTATGTATAGGAAGGAACAATCACCTGTCAAAACATACAAGTTAGGAGGAATAAAAAGCAATAAATTAAAATACACCACAAACATATGTGGAGAATAAGAAAGCGTACAACCCAGAAAGAAGTCAAAACTGTTACAAAAATTCTAAAAATTGACAATAATCTTAATACTATCTTTACACAAAATGAAAAGATTAAAAATGTGGCAAGTGTATGTTATGGTTAATCTTGATTATAAACTGGACTGGCCTACTAATCTTATAGATTGGTAAGGCATATTTTGGAGATGTTAGGTTGGTTATGAGGGTGTGACCATAGGAACTAGATCTAATCCACAGGCCCTTCACATACAGCTTTACCCTTGCTCTGTGCATCCTAGATGCTAAGAGTCGAGCAGAGTCCCTTCACCATGCCTTTATACTACCACAACAATTCTTCCCTGGAGCCAGCTGGCCCTGTACTGAAACCTCAGAACCACGAACCAAAATAATCTTTTTCTCCTTCAGTGATGTATGCTAGGTATTTCGTCCCAGCAAAGGAAAAGTAACTACTAGGGTACATCACTCTGAGGAGGTAGGTGGTACAGCTTTATAGTATATCTTTATTTCAGGATTCCATGAGCCACACATCTACTACATCACATACTCTAATGTACAAAAATCAGCTTACACTTACTTATTCTATTACATTTAGGGCTTTCCTTTCCTAACTTTTCTTTGTTTTGAGAACAAGGGCAAAGAGAAATAAGCCAGGAGTCTTAATCTATGGCTTGTCCTTTGAAATCCTCAGAAAAAAAGTATACATTGTAAAAGAAGTAAAATTCAGTAAGCGTTTTCAAAACCAAACCAAAAAAAAAAAAAAACACCATCACTACAAACATCAGTTAAATCTTAGTGATATCAGGCACTAACAAGGTTCTAGACACTAACGTACACACAATACATTTTATTCTAATAATAAAGCAGACTCATTCATAAACTATAATTTACTTACATTTAAAGTAACACAGCTTCTCAAGAGACAAAAGTATCAGTAGAAGACCTGAACACCAATCTGACCTACTCTTTTAAGATTATACCATTCTATTAATACCATACTGTACAACTTAGTATCTGTAAATTCCTTTCCATGATCACTGTCAAGAACTGACATAAACAATGACCTTTATTTTCTAAAATAAATGAACTTCACATTTCTAGTCTTCTAACTTTCTTGTAAACTGACCACATAATTCTTTTTGAAACTCACTCTCTCATATTCCTAAGAATATTTCATAAAGAAAAGGTAGCAAAAAAAAAAAAAACAAACTAGTTTTAGAGATGGGGAACGTGATCAGGAAAAGTTGAAGAAAAAAAGAGATAGGTCTACTGAGATGAAAGCAATATAAATTCCAGTTATATTTCTCTATCAACACACCAAAACAAATCTCATTATTCTGTATTATTCAAAAAAACTCACTAGCAAAAGAAAAGAAACACAGTTTGTGGGTACTGCCTGTACCTTTTAGTCAAATCTATGCTGAGAATCAAAAGAAAAAAGTACTCAACACCAGGACTATAAGAAAGACACTTTGAGGGAAATGCAAAAATCAGTGACATCTCACCACAGTCAAAGATGGAAGGGCAAAAAGCCTGTTTTGAAAACAAAGCCTCGAGGTCACCTACAGGGCGACCTAGGAAAGTGAATCCCAAAGGAATTCAACCATCTAAGAACCCAGAGGCCTCTGCAGCCATTACTCAAGGGAACCAAATGATTGCTCAAACCAACAACACATTTCAGTGTTACTCATGTGATGCTGGTGTCATAGATATGCAGAATGCAAGAGCTGTGGAGTCATGTAGGCATCCACCCAGATTTCAGAAGAAGGTCTTGGAGGCTAAGAAGCATACGCAGGAGGGAAATATATGAAGTTGTTAAAGTGAAGCCTAAAATTCAGTGGAGCCTCCAGAAATTTGCAGATACCAGGAAAGGGGGTCATCTGTTGAGGAATGCCCCAGGATGCAAGCTCAGCCAGCCCAAAAGAAAAGCTATGGAGATTGCTAAAAGCAGAGCCAAAGGGACTGGGTCACCGAGGGCCTTTGAAGCATATATCTCACCTCAGCTTACCCTTTCTTTTACACATGGTAGTACAGGACATAATGAAACTGTAGGATTTGGTGTTTGCCCCCCTAGGTTTCAGACTTGCTTTTGTCTGTTAACTTTCCATCCTCCTATCTTCCCTCTTGGAATGTGAATGTCTACCCATGTGTCACTGCATGTCAGACATGTTTTAACTTTTCTTTGATTTTCACAGAAGCTCACATCTAAGAGTTTCCCTTGAGTCTTAGAGGAGGCTTTGGATTTAAGACTCTTTAGCAGTGATGGACCCATTAAGACTTTGGCAACTCTTATAAATGGACAAAAAGTATTTTGCTTAAGCAGATGGGCCAGGAATGGAATGTTATGGTTTGGATATGGAATGTCTCCCCATAGCCTCATGTTTGGAAGGTGATTCAAAGATGAGGGTTACTCTATTGATTTCCTGTGCTGCTAAGGGGTAAGGCTTGGTTGGAAAGAGTAGATCACTGGGGAAGGGGATAATGCCCTCACTAGCTCACCCCTTTCACTCTCTGGACCTGTCTGCTATAGGATGGACGGTTTTTCTCCTTCTAGGCTCTCCGCCATACCATGCCACCATTGCCAGATAACCATGAATGGACCAAGATCCCTGAAATGTCTGCTGAAATAAACCTTCTTTCCCTTAAGTTGTGGGTATTAAGTATTGTGTGTCTCAGCCACAAGAAAGTGATTAAGACAATTATTTGAGATAGTAATATGTTGAAAAGTACCACATAATTTTAGTAGTATCCTTATAAAATATTTATAAATCTTACAAAAACTTTCTAAAAAACTACAAAGAAAAACAGTGTGCCAGGGACAGTGAAAAAGTCAACACCACACCTCTGCCTTGAAAGCATATTCAATAGGCAATTTACTGACCTTTACCCCGTATTTTACTTTTCCAGCATAATGTTTTATAATGAAAGCAGGCTCCATCACAGCTGGAAATTCAATGTAAGAATTTTCTTCATGTTGATGCTTAAATTTGTCCAGCAATGTTTGATTTGTAGCTTGTGGAAAGCTAAATTAAAGAAAACAAAAACAAAAATACAAGAAACATGCAGTAGTTACTATAACTTTTTAAAAGAACATTATATTACCATCTAATACATTTAGCAGTTTACGAGAAATTTTCACCTATAGTCTCTAATTTGATTCTAATAACAACCTAAAAATTGAATATAATAAGGATTAATGTTCCTATCTTATGAGGGAGGAATAAAAAGCTGTGATTTTGCCCATACCACCCTTCAAACTACCCTAATACAGAAATTAACTCAAATCATTAGGTATTTAAGCTTAGACTGTACAATGCTATAATACTGTAAAACCCAAGATAAAATAAAACCTAAATCATGACATTCTTTGGAGTCAAGAAATAACCTCTTATTGTTAAATAGATCCTTAAAATCCATAGTCATTCTTTGTTTTCCTATTAGTTCACCAATGAATTTTCTTACTATAACAGCTAGTACATATTTCTGTATCTATCACTATTTGTAATATAGATCCATGAGTTTGTACTTACTAGCTGTACTGATTGGCTGAGCATTTCAAATCCAGGAATCACACAACACTAATTATTAGAATTAATTTCATACTGGGAAAGAAGAGGAAAAACTGGGAACAAAAAGGGGCACAGAGGACATAGGCGAAAATTATGCACTAGATATTAAGGTGGACAGAGGTTTCCAAGACAGAAAATAGCACTGGCAAAAAAAAGGAGAAAATATATTTTAGAAAACGTTTCATTAATAATAGCTGCAATAATAACCAAGAGTTGTGATATGAAGTGGTAAAGATGTTGAATAATACATGTAACAAAAATGATTCCAAAACCAGAACAAAATGGTTAATGGCATTAGCATGCACTGGAATCATGGAAAACAATGGTGGTATCAGATGGTCTTGATTTATATTCCAAGTTCCACCTGCAATCTAAGCCTAGCTAGGTAAGCTTTCAGAACTTGTCTTAAATGAGTATGATATGAAGTATGACAGTGGTAGCAGAGTAGAGTAAGACTAGTAAACAAATCTGCACTTACTTGCATGCTACTGATGATGATATAAACATTATCTCCTTTCTTATATTTCTGTTTTCCTAGCCACCGTGGCATGTTTTAACATTCAAATACTATCAGTCACTGGTTAGGTCTGAAATGCCCCACAAAAGCCTCACGTACTTGGATGTAGTGGAATACCTAAGGGATCGAGTATGGTTGGGAAGTAGGTCTGAAATTAATTGTGGTCAGATGCTTGGTATCTGACCTGGAAGGAATGCTTGTTGAGCTCTGAGAGCATCCTGGACAAAGCTTTCAGGTTGTGTTACTGACTTGCAGGCCAAGAAGTGAGGGAGGGGCATCCTAACTTAAGTAAAGGAAGGAAGAAAAAACCCTGTTACAGCTCTTCCTGGGAAAGTTCTACCCTGCCCCTTAGTCTCCAGACATCTATTCCCTCCTCCTTCACTTGGTTTTCTGTCTTCCATATTTTGAACAGCATTTCTCCCACTAGACTTCCACCATGTACTTCCACCAGTGTTTGCTGCCTGTGAATGGACTATGTGAGATCTTCTGAAACTGTGAGATGTTGGGTATTCTGTCCTAGCAACAAGTAAGTAACTAAGACACTATCTCTCCCCTCTTCAAAAAAAACCCTCTAAAAATATTTTACTTAAAGTCATTATAGAATCAATTATAACCCAGAGAACACACCAACAACATATTAGTAATGTTTTCACCAATCCTAGTCATACTTTGTTTCAAGTCAAACTTCCCTCCAATACTACTTTAATCATGTCAAATTTCACTTCGTGTTTTGATCATATTAAAACAAATTTCCTTTCAAGTATTTTAATCATATTCTTTCCCTAATCATAAAATTTACACATTACCAAAGTGAAGACACTGAATAGTCTCAAACTCTATCACACAGGCAAAACTAATCTCTGAAAATTTATCTCATTATTCACATCAGACTGCTTTTCTTTTCTGGCAACATATTCACATCATCATCTCTTGGAAAGGGTTGATTTGCCTTCTTATCCTCCAAGAAATCAAAGTCTGTATCTTTCTTTTACTTTTAAATGGACACCAGATTTGTCAAAGGAAGAAGAATCAATATGAGAATAGTCTTTAAATCATGAAAGATGAAAAAGAAAGCTCTGCTCCATCTTACCTTCAAAAGTATTTGTGGATACATATATTATCAGGGAAAAAAGCTTGAACAGACGCAAATCAGACATTACTACTCATCTTGAAACTCTTATCTCAGACTCTTCATAGGATCTCTGCAAAAGCATCCTCAAAAGTACCTCTGGAGCTTTCAAAACTACCAGTACCTGAATTTTACCTAATTTGATCCAAATTAATTAATCAGTGTGGTAACATAACATCAGTACTAATTGCAACTTGCTTTCTTTCTCCCTTTTTGGACAACTTCCTAGTTTATTCTTTTTTTATTTTTATTTGCACATGTCTTCGATACAGAATAGTGATGATAGTCTGGGTAATGGATATATGCATGCATCACATCATTTTCAATCCATTTACTCCCTCTTCTCTTTCCTCCCTTTGCACCTGATTCCCTTTCCCTACCTCCAGAAGTCTTCTAGTTTCCTATCATCTCTCCTTTATTTTATTCATTTACTTATTGATTTTTAGGTTTCTCGTTCAGACAAAGACATATTTAATTTTCTGACTGGTTTACTTTGCTTGGTATGATCGTCTCAAGAACATTTATTTTCTTACAAACATATGATTCCACTCTTCAAGACTGAATAATATTCTACTACGTATAAGCACTCATTTTCCTTATCCATTCATCTGTTACACATCTAGGCTTTTCCCAGAATTTAACTATTGTGAATTACACTGCTAAAAACAAGGGTAGCTACATATCTATAAATGATGTCTTTAATTCGTTTGGTAATACACCCAGGAGAGGTATAGCTGAGTCAAATGAAATTTCTACTTTTGGCTTTCTGAGGAACTTCCACATTAATTTCCAAAGTAGCTATATTAACTCATATTCTCACCAATAATGTAAGAGGGTTCCTCTTAAACCCATTTTCACCAGCATTCATTATGTTTGTGTTCCTGATGACAGTCACTATGACTAGGATAAGATGCAATCTCACAGTTGTTTTGCCTTTATTCCTCTTAACAGCTAAAGATTTAACAGTTGAGTATTTTTTTTGTGTGTGTAATTATTGGCCATTTGTACCTCTCAGGAGAAGTATCTATTCAGTTCATTTTTTGGCGGGGTCTTTTGTTTTCTTTGGCGGTAATTTTTAGAACACCGTAACTAACTGCCTTCTATCAGAAGAGTAGCTAATGAAAACTCTCCCATTCTGGGTTGTTTTAATTAGTTGCTTCCTTCATTGTTGGGGCTTTTTAATTTGATGTAGTCCCATTTGCTAATTCTTGATACTTCTTGTGCTTTTAGAGTTCTACTGAGCAAGTCCTTCTCAATGTCTATGGCTTCAAGTGTTTCCTCTATGTGATCTTCAATCACTTTTATGTTCTTTGATCCAGTTTTACTTGATTTTAGTACAGGGCAAGAGATAGGGACATCTATACCTGGATATCCTTTTCTCCCGGGACCATCTGTTAAAGAGGCTGTCGTTTCTCCAACATATGTTTTTGGGCCCTCTGTCAAAAACCAAATGGCTAACATGCTTGTAGTTATTTTCTAATGTGAACTGGTGGGTAAGGCCAGGTTTAAGAATATCAAGAAAGATATAGCAAAATATAGAAAAAAAAAACCTTTTGGTAAATATCCCAATAAAGGGATTGGTTGGATTCAGAGAAAAGGCATCAAGATTTGACCACTGTGACCCAGGAAGCTGAGTTAGAGTGGTGACTTATGTGAAATGATTTACATGTGGAAGATTAAATATGTTAAGTACTGTATATATAGTCTCTCTGACTTGGGAAACCCAGAACACAAGACATTCTACAGAACTACATGAAGTGATAGCCGAAGTCGGGGGAAGGGCTAGGGATGGTGAAGGAGGGTCAAAAATGGGAAGGGATTATAAAGTTGATATGATATATATGTGCACAAAATACCCAAATTCATTGTAAACATTATGTACTGCATATGTACATTAGTAAAAATAGTGGGAAAATAAAATAAAATAAACCTTACCTCCAAAAATAAAAAATAAAAACCAAATGGATAGAGGTGTATGGGTTGTGACTACATGCCTGTTTTTGTGCCAGTACCTTATTGTTTTAGTGACAATAGTTTTGTAAGGTAGCTTGAAATCTAGTACTGTTGCACCTCCAACTTTACTCTCTATACTTATATGTAGTAGAATTCTGCGTTGAGTAACAAAATTGAAAACCTCATACTTACTTGCTTTCTTCATCCAAAAGATGGAGCAGTCCTGTTGGTTTTTTGCTAATAAGATTTATGCAACATGTATTATCAATATAATCTATGTTGTGCCAACTGATACCTTCAGTTCTATATTCTTCCTATAAAAACCAAATAGAAAAATCATGTTCATCTTGCAGAAAATAATATATAACAAGAACTTAAAAAGTCTACCAGGCTTAAAACAGCAGCCTAAGCTTTCTGTTCTTAATATCTACTTAATATAAGAATGAATAATTTCAGCTGTACAATTTCTAATACAGTATATATCAGTTTTCCTCAAAAAGTACCCATATCAATTCTTTCAGTTAGAATCTCATTCCTGATACCACTCTAGTTAAAGTTTAATCACACTATCTGGTGACTCTGCAATGGAAAATATATAGTTAAGAATCCCCATTTCTCCTACATACTCCTAAGCCATCAAAAAGACTGTATTGTTGGATCATCAACAACGAATTAATGAATTTCTGAGGAAAATGAAAAATTACCACCTCCATTCATCACTGATCACATGGAACCCAAAAACACTTCCTTTGGCAAAATAAAATCTTCAGAACATTTTTAAAGAATCTGTTGTTTTATTTCCTTAATAAAAAGTGCCAAATTCCAAGATCAAAAACTTGAAGTTCGGGTCTTGAGCAACTTGTTAAAATATTCTTAATAAGGAACCATTTATCCTTACTCTTTCTTTGTACTGAAAAAAAAATTCTTTTATTTATCCCTTTGACGTTTTTATCTTAAAACCAGTTACTCTACTTAGAAAGGTTAAATACTTAATTCTTTCTTCTTAACAATTTTACAAGTAAAGAACTGTTAAGTAAAAATTACCTTAAAACCAAACTAAGAAGGCCTCCACACACACACAGTTTTATTTTCTGTATTAGGACACTTATACATTACTGGTATTTTTCCAATGACCACCCAAACTCTTACCAAATGTTAGCTTGTAATATATTTGGTAAGATAAGTATTAGTTAAATAAAATCACAATATATATTCTTTTTTCTGACTATTTCCCTCAATTTAGGTTCCAGAGACCCAACCACTTCATTGGAGGCACCTGAAATCCATTCATTATAACTGATGCAGAACAGATGTTATAAAACAACACAATCATTCATATATGTACTGTCTATCCGTAACTGTCTGATCTCTCATGGTAACAGCAGTGATGAGACTATCTGGTACAAAAAATCTAAAACACGTATTTATCTGGCCCTATCGTAGAACATGTTCCTCAAATTTAACGTACAGCAGTATCACCTTATAATATAAAATACAAACTTAGGGTCTCATTCCCAAATTTCAGAATAAATAGTTATGGAAAGGGCATTCAGAATTTATTTCTCAAATTTCCCACATTATATTAAAGCTAATAGTTGGGAAAGAGAAGAAACAACTCTTCGAGAAGCAAAGCTATAACATGTTTCACTTAATGTACATACAACTTAATCATCCATTTTCTTACTTGACAGATTTATCATTTATTTCTGATTTGTGACCATTAATGCCATTAGGACTATTTCTGCAGTATTTTAAAAAGATTTTTATGTCTTAGTACAGTAACACAGGACGTCTATTACATATGGTTAACCTCAGCAAATACTCTCACCCCACGGGGCTGAAGGAATGGCTCAGTGGTTAAAGAGCTTGCTTAGCAATCACTAAGTCAAGCGCTAAGCACCTGAATTTGATTCCCCTGCACCACATAAGCTGGACAATGCAGTGCATGCCTGTAATCCCAGCACTTAGGAGGCTGAAACAGGAGGATTGCCATGAGTTCAAGGCCAGCCTGGGCTCCCTAGTGAGTTCAGGACCAGTGTGGGCTGCAGAGTGAGACCCAGTCTCAAAAAAAAAAAAAAAAAAATTCCACCACCTCATATGTTGTTGGATTTTAAAATATTTGTTCTGAAGTTTTGTTTACGAATAAAAGTTCTTTATAATTTCTAAGTTCTAGTGAGTAAAATTTACCTGTAACTTCTAATAACATCCATGATGAATTTTGGCATCAATGTTACTTTGGCCTCATACATAACATTTATCAAAAACTACCTCCTTTTTTTTCCCATTTCCACTAAGAGTTTTTGTAGAAATATTATATCTTTCCACACTAGCAGAATTCACTAGCTGGGCCATCTTGGCTTGGAATGTTCTACACAAAATATTGTAAATTAAATATTCAATTTCTTTACTAGATATGCGATTTGATTTTCTATTTATCCTATGCCAGTTTCGAAAAGTTTTTTTTCCTTTTCACTTGATAGCCCTATCTGCTGACATAAAGATGTTTAGTGTATCCTAATTATTTTCTATATGTTTAAGATCTACAAAGATGCCCTCTTTGTTACTGAGATTCTAGTTACCTCTATTCTTGTCTTTGAGACTGTCTGTATCTCTCACTCATGAATTTGTTGAGCAGTATACCAATGTTAATCAACCATATCAAAGTACTACTTTTGGTTTGAGCCTCTCTCATGGTTTATTTGTTTTTACTTTAATTTTCTTCTACAATTTCCTCTTTTCTATTTTGATTTAGTTTGATGACCCTTTTCCAAGTTCTGGGCAAGGATCATTAATATTCAAAATTAAGGCTTAGGTCAGCTATAAAATTTGCTTCTGAAAATAGCAGTAGCCATATCTTACAGTATGTTCATTAAATTCAAAATATTTTTTTAAAAAGAAGTCAAAAGACCCTTATTTGTTGATGTCATTATCCTTTACATAGAGGATGCCAAAAACTCCATCAGAACAATATTAGACCTACTAAATAAATTCAGTCAACTTGCAGGATATAAAATCAATACACAAAAATCAGCAGAATTCCTCTGTAGCAAAAATGAACACACAGAGAAAGAGGTCAGTAAAACACTGTAATTCACAGTTGCCTCAAAGAAAAACATGTACCTAGAAATCAACCTAACAAAGCAAGTGAAGAACCTCTAAACTAAAAACTGTGTATTACTCTGAAAAATGAAATTAAAGGCATTTCTAGAAAACGTAAAGACAGCTGTTCCTGGACAAAAAGCAGAAAAATTGTCAAAATAGCCATACAAGGACCAGCCTATGCTACAGAGTGCCTAAAAAAAAAAAAAAAAAAGGCCATACACTCAAAACTGATACATAGAACCAATGCAACTCCAATCAAGACACCAACGGCAATTTTTACAGAACAAGAAAAAATAATCTAAACATTTCTATGGAACCAGAATAGCCAAAATAATTCTAAGCAACAAAAAAGTGGGAGACATCACAATTCCAAATATTAAATTATACTGCAAAGCAACAATGATAAAAAAAAAAAACCCACATGGCACTGGCACAAAAAACAGAGAGGAAGATCAACAGAACAGAACTGAGGACGCAGAGACCTTCCTTAATAACTTTAGCCCTCTTACATTTGACAAAGAGGCAAAAACAAGTGCTAGAATAAAGAGAGTCCCTTTACCAAATGGTGCCAGGAAAACTGGCTAGCCACATGCAGAAGAATGAAACTAGACCCACATATCTCACCCTGTACCAGCATCAAATCAAAATGGATCAAAGACTTACACATTAAAATAAAAACCCTGAACTTGCTGGAAGAAAAAAAATAGCGAAATCCTTGAAGACAGAGGCATAGGCATAGACTTTCTCAAAAAAAAAAGAAAGAAAGAAAGAAGGAAAGAAAGAAAGAAAACACCCAAAGCATGGGAGATAACACCAAGAACCAACAAATGGGATTATAATAAATTGAAAAGATTCCGCACAGAGGAGAAAACAATCAACAGAATGAACAGAGAGCCAAAAGAATGGGAAAAAAATTTTGCCAGCTACTCCTCACACACTGGACTATGATCAAGAATATACAAAGAACTGAAAAAAGTCAGACCCTCAAAAATATAAGAACTGATCAAAAAGTGGGCTGTTAAGCCAGGCGTGGTGAAGTACATCTGTAATTTCAAAACTCAGGAGGCTGAGACAGGAGCTACACAGTGACTTCAGAACCTAGACCACACAGTAAGACCCTGTCTCAACCAAAACAAAAAAAAAAAAAAAAAGGAAGGGGGAGCTACTGAAATGAACAGACAGTTCTCAGAGTCCGAATAGCCAACAAACACATGAAAAAATATTCAGCAACTTTAGTCATCAGAGAAATGCAAATTAAAACAACACTGAGTTTCCATCTAACACCAGTAAGAATGGCTTGTATTAAGACTTCAATAAAACAGCAAGTGCTGACAAGGCTGTAGGTGAAAAGAAACCCTCATACACTGTTGCAGAATGTCATCATAACACTGGGAAGGAAACATACACATATTAAGGTACTTACCTGTTCCAACTTAAAGATATGCTGATTGAAGTAGTGCTGTAAACGTTCATTAGCAAAATTAATACAGAACTGCTCAAAGCTGTTGTTTTCATAATCTTCAAATCCAAAAATATCAAGAACACCAATGGACAAAGTCTATAAAACAAGAAAAAATTGTGGCTAAAAAAGGAGGCTCATTTATTTAACACTATTCATACTATAAGCAATCAAATGTTTGCTTCCAGAGCAGTAAAGAAAATGTTTCTGGGTGATATTCAACCAAAATCTAACACAATTGAGAACTATTTTTCGCTCTCTTTACCTTCATTTTACATTTACCCTGATCATAAAAATATGACCCATTTTTTTTCTGGATGGCACTAAGATTGAACCCAGGGCCTTTGCAATGAGCGACATTTACAGACTATTTTTTATTTTTGATTCTGAGATAGAATCTCACTAAGTTGCTAAGCTACTGGATGAATCTGAACTTGCAATCTTCCTGTCTCAACTTCCCAGAGTGCTACGATTATAGGCATGTGACAGCAGGCTGAGCACAAGTAAATTTTCAACACATCTAATTTCCCCATTATATATACACACATACCATAGGTCTGTGATCTGTTATCAACATTTGAGAAACCTCTAAACTCAGAAATCCCTAAACTCCAGAAGGGAAATAAACAACAGCTATGAGAAAATCAGAAAGTTATTAAGTAAAAGATGAGTTAAAAGTAAATTGTTATTTAGAACATAACAAGGTTTTAAAAGCCAAATACCTCAAGACTTATAATTTTAAAAAAAAAAAAGTGTGTGTGTGGTGGGGGGGATCTTTTCCTCATCCCTAAAGTTAACAACACTGTATCTTTTAGCTGCTTGGTAGAATCAACTACATAGAGTTTATTTTTCTGTTTCTGGATATTTTACTTCTAGAATTTATCTCTTACAATTTCTAACTAAAGACAATATGGATTCAGCCCTGATATTTGTATAACCAGTCATCACTCCATCCCATTTTTCTAGTATGTTGGTATACCAAATTTGGCTAAATGAAAATAATCTTGCTCCACTGGAGCTAAGAAATGTACTGGACAAACTGATATCATGAATGGTAACTTTTAAGGGATTTTTTTAAAGCCAGTAAAAGGGTTGTTTGATTATATCTATTGAATAAGTCTAAGCCCTTAAAAAATGAAAATAATATCCTTCAAAAAATATTCAATTTGAGAAGATAATTATAGTTTAATTTTTTAACTATGGGCTTACCTGAAATATAAATTATTAATGGAGAAGTAACTTCACATTGAAAACAAGAGGATTAAACAATAAAAATTACATTTCTTAAGTCAATTTAAAAAAGGAGACTGTTCCATAAAGACTACTGAGGAAAACAAAATTTGAAAAAATTAAATGTCTATAATCTAGAAAAACAAGTTCCAATAGGAAAAATGTATACACGTAAAAGATTCTAAAATAATATTAAATATTTCATAATCTTCAAGTACAAATGGCTTTCTTACATAAGTAAAATACCTAAACACAAAACTAGAAATGAAAAAAAATGAGAGTTAACTGCATCAAAATCTTAAACATAGGTGCACAAAAACATACAGTGTAAACACATATTAAAAGTCAATTAAATAAGCTAGATATGCTGGTACACACTGGTAATCCCAGTACTACTGAACCTCTCACAAACAAGGTAGATCCTTGCCTGGGCAATTTAGCAACTTAATGAGACTGGGAATAAAGGCTCAATGCAAAGGCCCTGTGTTAAATCTACAGTTCTGCCTAAAAAGAAAAAGACAAGTAACTGAAAAACAATTTTACAATAAATATCAAACTGAGTTTCCACAATATGCCTAAAACGAAATTAAAAAACAAAATGACCAACAACTGACACAAAAACAAAGGGATAATACAGAGAAGAAATACAACAGAAAAAAAACATACACAGATGCTAAACTTTCATTAGTATAGGAAGACTATCCAAAAAGTGGGATAGGCTTTTTTCATATCAGGAAATATAAATACTGTTAAAACCCAATATGGGTTAAAGAAACAGGCACTTTAATTAACTGTTGGTGAAAGAACAGTCTTATCTGTAATATAATGTAGCAGTAGGTACCCAATTTTTAAAACACATAGATTCAAAATTCACCAATTTAGCAATGGAAAACTTGCTCTAGAGAAATGTGCTCAAAGAAAAGTAAAATAATACTCATTATAGCACTGTACAATACAACCAAAAATAATTTATTCTTAATGGAATTTTGGTGCACATATTACATATTAAAACATTATTAAAGACAATGAAGGATGGGATATAGCTGAATAATTGAGCACTTGTCTAGCATGTCCAAGGCCCTAGGTTTAATTCTCAGCATCAGAAGAAAAAATGCATTCAGAACATACAATGATAAATTGGATATTTTAAGAAACCGCAGGTAAAAAATAGAAGTTTGAAACAGCATGATACTGTTCACTTTTTTTTAAAGCGTATCTTCGGCATGTAAAAACACAAAAGAGAGGAGTGGAAAGACACAGAGTACCGTGTCTTTGAATTCTATGAATAGGGTAGTAATAGATGTAAAGGTCATAATATACTTACATAATTGGTTAATACATGCTTTTGAATTATATTTATTAGCCTAATTTAACATTAAAACAATTTTCAGGAAAGATACAATCCAATTTATCTTTACCTTGGTATTGTGCTCCAAATCTTTACTATTCAGAAGTGCATGATTAATTCGAAAAACTATCCAGTCAAAAAGGGCACTATAAAGAGACTTGGCCATGGAGTTCCTCACCGTCACAGCCTGAAAAATAAGAAAAGGGTAGGAATGCAAAGTAGACTTGGTGATAAACTAATATCCTATAACAAAGTATGGTTTGCTCTCACTCAAGAAAGAAAAGTTTCTATTCTGGATTAGAAGCTTATTTTTTTCTAAATATCCTATAACTGAGGTTTACTACATGAATTTATTAATTTAGTCCAACTTAGGAAATCTAGGCTAAAGCTGCCATGTATCATAAAATTCAGGTCACTCAGTTAAACACATTTTTACTAAAATTTGGGGTACATATTTCCCCGAGGAAAGAAGATACAATGGAAAATTTACAAACAAATGACCCTACCTATTATAGTGGGGAAGAATATTTCAGGCAGAAAATTCCATCTATAGCAAAGAAAATTACTATCTGTGGAATACTACTCTTTCATAAAATATATACATATATAAAATACTTCCACAATTATTGTACATTCCTATCTTCAATGTGTCAACGTAACTTCTAGAATTATTCCATACTCAGAGAGTAACAATTTTATTATTATGGAATTATGAAAATCATTGTCTTCTTTAATTCAAGATTTCTCCAGCTTATGAAAATTCTCTGGACTACCGATACCTGAAATTGTTCTAAAAAATAAGTCTATTAGTAAAAAAATTCATCATTTCCAGCTTATGAGAAAAAATATGTTTCACACAACTAAACTTGGCATTTAGAAGAATATAAATCCTAACAATTAATGTCTCTGTTCTAAGGTATAGAAGAAATGTAATGACTAGGAGGTAGACTACTACCTATGTGACCTGAGCCAAATCACTGGAATTCTTAGGCTACAGCATATACATTTGCAAATTGGAAAGAATACAACAATAGCTAATCGTAGGCAATATACTCACTTGTGAATGTCCAGAGTAAAAATGTGTGTGTGTGTGTGTGTGTGTGTGTGTGTGTGTGTGTGTGTGTGTGTGTGTATGAGGGTCTAAAACATAATTACCTACAGAGTTAAGACAAGAGTGGCATCAAATTACCTTCAATAGGAGAAACTTGAAAAATAAACACAAATCACTTACAGAGTTTTGGAAAATAGAATGTGACCCTAGAATAGTATATGTAGAGACTACAAACAAGGTTATCTTAAAACTATCAAGAAAACTCACAGGAGAACATATAAACAGTGAAGGTAGAATAACCCTTCAGTGGGGAGGGCAGGTACTAAGAGACAAGGGACCTGAGTGAAGACAATCTGATCAAATTTAGCAAAATAAAAGATTTTATAACTAGGCATAAAAACACAGAAAAAGTACAAACATGTTTTATCACAATAAATTGTATAAACTGGTTCAATTTCTTAGTTAATACACAGACCTTTAATCTATAGCTGTATATTAAGATAAAAACTAAAATCTGCCTTTTTTAAGCTACATCTTCATAAGATAGCAAAAACGCAACCTACTTGGACATACCATTTTTATAAAATACCACAATAATACAGAATTACCATATACCAACATAATACCATAACTCCCAATTTACACACTCAGGGCTTTTTTTCTGTAATACAATCTTGACTGTCATAACTTAATCAGTCCATACATCAAATAACACCCCTACCCAATCCGGTAAGAAGATCTTATTTAGTGTATCCTATCCCACAGAAGGGCACTAATACTCTTACAGATATATAAATCAGAAACCTGGGACTGCTCCCTGACATTTCCTTTGCCTTCATGGCCTTCCATTATTCAAGATACTACAAATTCCTATTCATTTTACCATCTAATTTTTTTCTTTTCATAGGTATGTCAACATCCTAAACAAAGTAAACATCTTTCTTCTCAGCACTACAGCCACTGAACTCACCTTTGCATTCACTCCTGCCTTCTGTGGTACAGTTATAAAATGACTACTAAAATCCTTTCCCCTACATAGTTCCCTCTCCTAAAGCATAAACTGCAAGAAAGTTAGATTCCACCCCTTTAATTGTATTATGCTGCATTACCAAAAAATAAAAAATTAAAAAATTAAAAAAATTTAAAAAATTTTAAAAATGGGATTTTAATGATATAAGTAAGGGCTTAACACAGTTGATTTTAAGGTAATTCTAAAAAGAGCATAGATGAGCCTGACTTACTCAGAGAATGCTTTAAAAAAATGGGACCTTTCTATCAGAGTCCACTACTACAACCAAGAAGTAACTTCTATGTTATAGACAGGGGCATGTGACAACAAATGGCAAGCATCTTCTAATTTCCAAGGACTACTCATGAATAAGAGGCCTCAAAACTAGTATTTCAGGGGGCACTTCCACTCAAGATAGCACCAAGTAACAGAGCTTCACAATGCTTCCTCATGGGCCCACTTAAAAAGTTGAGGATATAGCCAAAAGCCACATGTTCAGTGTTGCTAGGACAAGGAGGAGTGCCATCAACAATTGAAAGGAGACCATGGAAAGGTCAGAAACCTAGAAAACATGTCAAAAGTGGAGGTAAACAACAGCCTAAGAAGCAGCCCCATGCCAACTCCAAATGGCTTGAGCTGCCAACATCCGCAGATGGAGGAAAGTCCACCCACAGCCCAGAATCTCTGACCGAAATAAGAGAGGAAGAAGCACCCCAATAGCTGAAAGGAAACCATGGAAAGGTCAGAAATCCCAAAGACATACCGGAAATGGAGAAAAGCATCAGCCCACGAAGCAACCCCAGGCTCACTGAACACAGCCATGAGCTGCCAGCACCCACAAATGGAGAAAAGCTGGAAGCCTGGAACCTCAGACCACAGTAAGTGCAGATGTGGGAGAAGTGGGAATTGACAGCAACTGGTAGCCCCAGCCTCCAAAAATTGAACACCTGGGGATAGTGCATACTCTAAAGGCAATGTGAGCTCACCCTAAAAAAAAAAAAAAAAAAAGACTCCTGGAGCCTAGATCAGAAGCTGCACTCAGAAGCCATAATAGGCAGTGATATAATCAGGAGACTTTTTTAAAAAACAGCCCTAGACTGAACTGTTGAGACAGTAAAAGCTGGCTCACAAAAGGACATCAGGATTTTTGGGGTCACTCTTAAATAGTGCCTAGGAAGAAATTGGCACAAGAGTCAGTTGCGGAGAGGAGAGAAAGGCCAACAAATCCTACAATGGCTGAGGTGGTAGTGGGAGCACCTCCAAGAGAAGTGAGCCCTGCCCTCAGGAGAGGAAAGCCAGGACATTCTGGAGAGCTTTGCTGAGGTGGCTTGTGGTGAACAAGAAACCTCAGAGGCCATCAGACTGCTGGACCCTCCCTCAATGTCTACTCCAGGACAGAACTCTCAGGAATTTTGTCTCCAACCTACCCACCACACCACACCCTCACAGCCATTCAAAGAAACCTCTCAGCTAGACCTTTAAAGTAAAGTTCCTCAACAAAGAAACATGGGAAAAAGACAAGGCAACAGGACACCCACAGAAATGCCTGAAACCCCAGAAATTAATGTCATGGGCCCTGAAATAGTGGAACTCATAGGCAAGGAAGTCAAAATGTAAATGAGTCAAACAGCCCATTCAAACAAGATGTGCTCAAAGAAATTCAAGCAACGATCAGTGAGCTTAAAGGGGAACTTACTTAACAAATAGTGGTCCTGATGGATACATAGCTTACTGAGCATAGAGAAGCCACAAATAAAAAGCTGGCTGAGATAAATAAGACTCTATCTCCATAAACAAACAAATAAAAATAAAAAGGACTGGGGATGTAGCTCAGTGCAAAGGCCTTAGGTTCAATCTCCAGTACTGTAAAAATAAAATTTAAAGTAACCTTTTTGCTTATAACACTTTACAGCGTTTCATGATTCTTCAAACAAAATATTAAAACAAGTAGTGCTTCCCATCCAATAATGTTTAGCATATTTCTGAGAGCAGGTTTTCATAAACTTATTAAATGAATACACCAAACTAATACAATGAAATAAAGTAAAGGTTAAAAGATGATCTCAGAAAGTTGAATTTACAGGTAAAATATAAATTAAAGGGCTGGAGGCACAGCTTAGTGGTTATAAAGTGTTTGCCCAGCAAGCAAAAGGCTTAGGTTTGATTCCCCAGCACCACATAAACCAGCATGGTAGCACATGCCAATAATCCCAGCATGTGGGAGGCTGAGGTAGGATTGTTGAGAACTGGAGGCCAGCCTGAGCTGCATAATAAATTCAAGATCAGTCAGGAACACAGAGTGATACCCAATCACTTAAAAAAAAACAAGTATTTATGTGCATATATGTATTTAAAATAATCTTAATAAAAGTTCATACTAAAAAAAACCCACCAAATCTTTCTATAACAAAGACAAAGCTCTTAAAGTTCTGGCTTTTTTATTACTTGGAAGGAGCTTTCAGAGTAGAGGACTATAAAATATGACATAAAAAGAAATAAGGACTTATGGTCAGTTAGAAGGAAACTCCAAGGTAAGAAAAATGGATCAATGTCAGCCTGAAAAACATTCTCTATAGTTCAATAATCATTTCCTCACTTCTCTGCCCCTTTATCTATTTTCATACGTGTCTTATTTTTATAGTATGTCATGTCTGGATTTTTCATCACTTTCATACAATTGTTCTATACACAGAATTGTTCAATAATTTCCTTAGCTGATACACCTGAGTAGGACAGTAATAAAAAAAAAAAAAAACTCATCTGGCAGCCTTGGTGCGAAGATGACATTTTTAAAGTCATGAAAATGGGTGATTTGCATAATACAGAGAAATAAAAACAAAGACTGTTTGTCCCAAGGTATACCAACTTTTAGGAAGTCAACAAGAGAAAAAAAAAGCAAGCAAGGAAAACTGCAAAGAAGTGCTCAACAATAAAAAAGTGAAGGTGGAAAATAGCTGAAGAAAACACCCCAAGAAAAAGCAGTCAGTGATATCAAATACTGCTAATTATTAGTCTACCTATCATCTATCTATCCCCTATCTGTAATTAAAAATTTAAGAATGGTAAAAACATTAAGATCCTTGGAGAGAAATGTAAACCCACTGTTTAAAATCACAGTCATTCAATTTTAAATTTTCAAGTCAAATAAAATTTTATCAAATTTCAAGGGCCTAGAAAAAATTTCAATCAATACTTTTTAATTATCATTGTTTTGTTTTTAAAAAGCACAAATTCAAATTTTAAGAATGTCCAGAATGCTTTAATTTCACAGAAATTCATACCTCTGCCAGCTTGTATGGTAAAATTAACTTTTCTCCCACTGTCACGGTCTTCCTTGTAACTAATGCTTCAAATAACATCTCTTCTTTAACCTACACAAACCAGAAAAACAAAATCAACACATAAGATTGGCAAATGGTCTAATTATTTAATTGATAAGCCAAACAGAGGGAAAACAAACAGTGAGAAAACCAAATAGATAAAAGAGAAAAATAATTGCAGTTTTAAAACTGGCCAAAGTAAGTTTCAGCATCCATTCACCCCAGTTCCTTCTCCCAAGAAAGAAAGCCAGATAAAACAGGACTTTTTATTAAATCAAAGTTTGCTTTCTGATCAGAATGTTAAAAAAAAGTTCATGGTGAAGAATATATGAAATTTAAAGTAATACCCCAAAAATCTCTTAAAACATTAAATCATAATCTCACAATCTGAAAGACAAGGACTATAAAATGACAGCACTTCTTAAATTTCAGGAGCATTCCTAATGGGTCCTTATTCATGCTTCAGTTATTTATTTTTATTCACATTAAACTTTAAGACAAAGTTGACAGCTTCTTTCTTATTCTGACTCGAGGTAAAATAAATATTATGAATTTCACACATACCATTTCAATTTTTATGTTTTTATATATATATGAAATGTAATTATAAACATTGCGTTATACTGTCAAATGGATTTAGCTCTCATTTAAGGTATCGCATTACCAATGTTCTTGAGCTTTAACTATTATCACAATTACATAAATTATGCTTATTCACTTTACTACAATAAGGCAATAAAGCAAGAAACAGTGCTTATACATACAGTCTCAGGATCCCATATATTGGCATAGAGGCAGAGAAGCCCAGGAAACTATTTTTCTGAGTTCAGCCATCCAGGCATGCAGAAGCCACTGCAGCCATGTTCCAACAGAGCCTGTCCTTCCTTCTCTTCTTTCCTCTTCCTTCTCTCCCTGTATGCTTCTGCCCTCCACTCCATCCCCACTGGGAGAACCCAGGAATCTCCTATTAAGCCCAACCCTTCTTTTTGCTGTTTTTTTGAAGCAGGGATTCACTTAGTCACTAAGTTGACCAGGCCAGGCTTGAACTTGGGATCCATCTCAGTCCCTCAGAGTGCTGGGGTTACAGGAATGAAGAACCAAACCAGCAGAATCTATTTCCTTTCTACTTAATACCAAACACCAGTTCGAGATCTACTCAAAACTACACACAAAAAGGAATGTAAGAAGACTGGGTTCAACAATAAGATTTCCTATCAAATCACATTTGTCATTAGTTCATACTGGACTAGTTCATACTGGTAAGCCCAATTCCCAGAACTGGATTTCTTTTTTATTACCAATGCCTGATTTTCTCTTTTTCTCTTGCCTGAACATCTATTACTAGTCTCTCACCAAAAGAACACTACCTGCATTAGTCAGCTTTACGGCTGCCGGAACGTAATACCCAAAACACAAAACCTAAAGGAGGGGAGGCTGAATTGGCTCATGCCTGCATTCTTGGAGAAGCAAAGCTGTCCAATTCATAGCAGCCAAAACGCAGAGCAGAGGAACAGTGCTTGAGAGAAAAACATGAGGGATGAGACATATGCCTCAAGGCCATGCCTCCATGACCCATTCAGACACACACAGAAATATACTCCACTAATAGCCTCAATGGATCCCAAAGCCAATAAGGCTGCCACTTCACCCTAACTTCTGCGGACCCGAAGATCTAGCATTTGCTAAATACTTGAATTTAAAATAGGGCCATCAGCCAATGTTCTATATTATCATAACAGCAAAGCATATACCAAAACATCACTTGAAATGCCTGAGTCAAATACTGTGTGTTCTCTGACCTGCAGGACCTTCAGACTTACAACCTACAGATACCATAGTCCATCTCTTGGTAGAAATTCTTTCCTATGTGTCAGTCTAGTTCCGATTCAAAGGAATCCATTCTCCTGTCCCTTCTGCCAGGATACCATTCCACTAAAGTTAATAAGCAAAGCCTAGTCACATGTACAGAAAAAAATAAACATTGTACACTCATAAAAATAAGAAAAAGGTATCCATTTGTCCCAAATAGTTTTGCAGCCTTGTAATGGACAGAAACCAGTAAGTAATTAACTTCATGCTACAAAATCCAAACTAAACTATGCCAAGTAGAAGCAAACACTCTGCACTGAATGTGAGGTAAGACTACTTAATTAAGTTAAACTTTATGAAGCAGCACACAGCTAAAAATCGAAAAGTAATATTGATCTAAAAGAGTACAGGAAGTTATTCATAATTGTCAAAACTGGAAGCAAGCAAAATGTCTTGCAGGAGGTGAATGGATACACAGACCGTAGTATATCCACAGGTAAAAAGAAATGTGCTCTCAAATCACCAAATGACATATAAATCTTAAAAGTATGTTTCTACATAAAATAAGTCAATCTGAAAATCTTGCATACTGTTATGATTTCGATTACATTACATTCTGAAAAGAATACATCTGTAAGAGCCAGTAAGAAGTTCATGGTTACCAACAGTTTAGGAGGAGAGGTTGAATAGCTAAAGCACAGAGAAGCTTTAGAACAGTGATACTATTCTCTATGGTAATTATGATGACATGGGAATTCACACCCTTGTCAAAAATTACTCAGTACAGAATGAACCACAATGCACACAAATATTAAGAATTATTTAAGACACTAGGGGATTCTAGCAAGGAATACAGACCTTGACAAGAGACTCTACTAACCACAACTGAGAAATATACAAAACAATCTCAAAAACAGAAGGGGAAAAGGCAAAGATTTAAGCAACTCTGCAAATGAAGAGAATTCGTAAGACTAAAGACAAAACTACTCATAAGTATTGTGTTTTAACTGAAAATATCATTTTGCCATGAGGGTACATAATAACATTTCTACTATAAATGTATGCTGTAAGTGAACATTAAGCAAACTGATGGCAAAGAATTGGAGAAAGGTTTCTCAGTGCTGGAGTGGAAATTTATAGATATTCAAGGGGAGAAGCTGACCCAGATGGGAATGGAGTTGTAGAAACATCAGTAAGAAGTCATATTTAGTTTTACAGAGACACATATATTTTACATGTAGGAATATTTACAGATGTGTATATACACTGGTTAGAATATACATATATTTTCCCTTTATCTGGTCACATAAGAGAGTCTGTTTGGAAACAACATCCCATCTGATGAAGTAAATCTGGCAAGAGAGCAAGTTGGCTTGGAAAATGTAACAAATCACTCTAGACAGGAAGACTAAAGTGAAAAAGACTGTGATGTGAAGGGAAGAATCACAGTAGGAGATAAAGATCCTTAGGTCCTGTTAGTGGTTACTGTGCCAGGCCCCAATTCACTTGGGCCTCTGTGCCAAGTTCGTGCTTCCACAAGCTTGAAGAATAAGTCGCAGAAGACAGGGGACAGGTTGTGAAGAGAACACTTCATTGGGGAAATTACAGAAGGGGAAAGAAGGAGGGTGAAGCTTCCTGTAGTCAGAAGGGGGACCCGGAAATGTGGTTTGCCCCTGTGGCTCGCTATCTAGGGGTATTTACAGTGTAGCTGGTAAGGGGCCATCCTATGCTAAGCAGATTGGCTGCTAAGGCTGGTTGCTAGATTCTCCACCCTTAAACTGCTGCAGAAGCCCTCCGTTAAGGATCTTCCATTCTACACTCTTTTAACTACCTAATGTTTGTCTATTAATTAGTTCTAGGGAGTGTTAGGTACAAACTGCTAGGAGTCACAGCCAGCTGCCTTTTCTATAATCCTGCTTTCCAGTGAACTCTCCATTTCTGGGGCACTCTGTATCCCTAACGGCCTACAACCCAACTGTCTCCTCTCACAGTCCTATTTAACCAATTAAGGAGGGAAAATGCACTGCTTTTTCCTAACCTTCTGGACACCTATTTTTTTCTTTTTCTTTTTTGTAGCACTGGGAATGAGCCCAGGGCCTTCGCGATGACCTATATTCACAGCTCTTTTCTTATTGTTATTTTCAGGAAGGTCTTGATAAATTGCTCAGGCTGGACTCAAATGTATAATCCTCTGCCTCAGCCTTTTGAGACACTGGGATTATAAGTGTGTGCCAACACATCAAGTATCTATCTTTAAATAAATTAATCAAAATCTTAGTATGAAAAGAAATCACAAGAAAAAGCAAAATTATCATAGGCCCGGAACATTATACAGTCTAGAGTAGAAATAGTCATAGTATCCAACAGATTGAGGATTATGAATGTGTGATATAAGCAGAGGCGAGGTATAAAACACAAAAATAAGGCTGGAGGAACAGCACAGCAGTTACAGTGCTTGCCTACCAAGTGCAAGGCCCTGAGTTCAATTCTCCACCACCATGTAAGCTGAGGGTGGTAGCATATGCCTATAATCCCAGCACATAACAGACTAAGGCAGGAGGATTGCTGTCAGAAATAACCCAGAAAACTAAAGAATCTGGCACATTCAATAGTAAGTAAAGCAAAAGTTGGAATAAATGCATCTTTTGGAAACACTTTTATTAAAACAGTATATAATAGATTCATTACTAACAAAAACATTAACTCGCATCTATAAAACAGTTATACCAAATAAAAAATAAGAAATTATCTAGAACTTAAAATGATAATTCCAAGTGTAATCACTCACTTCTAGTAACTCAGAGACAATAGGCAGAACTTCAGGATTACAGATATCAATGGAGTCATCCCGGTATGTCTTCTTTTTATAGCAGATATTACCCAAATGTAGTATTGCTGAGAGGAGAGAGAAAATCCTGTGAAAATAAAAGCAAAAATCACAGCTTCTTACACATGTGCATTCTCAGATTTCATTTCCTTCCAAAATTCTAACTTAGCAAACTAACAAGTGCAAATAAAAGTACTTAAGTCTTTGGAAAAACATATATAAGAATAATCATTAGTACCAAATTTTATAGTTTACTATGTCAGCTGCTAAAAAAATGTACTTTATGTGACCTTATTTCATTATATACCATATGTTACAAAGTTGTTTTACAGAAACATCTTGCTATTGTCTAAACTTGCTGTAACCTTTAGCAATTTCATTCCTTTCTCAATGCTATTCATGCCCAGAATGCCTTTTCTCTTGCTATGGTTTGGATCTTCAATGCTCCCAAAAGCCTCAGGTATTTGGAAATGTGTTATTGGGAGGAAGAGGCTGAGTGGCATGGGCAGATGATTGGGATCTGACCTGGAAAGATTGCATCAACTTGTTGCAACTGGGAAATGTCCAGGGAACAGCTTGGAATAGCTTGACTTGAGGGACAGAAATTGATGGAGAGGACTCCACACTTGGGGAGGAGGGATGTGCTCAAATGGCAGCTTGAATTAATTAAAGGAAGAAAGAGGAGACACTGTTAAAGCTTCTTCCTGGGAAAGCTCTAGGCTTGCCTGAGTCTCCAGACTCACATGGCTCCTGCTGTGACTTGGCATCTGTCTGCAATGGGGTGAGCAGCTCCCTAGCCTCTGTCATGAGCCTTCACCACGGTCAGCAGTCCCATGAATGGATTGTGTGAGGCCTCCTGAAACTATGAGCTAAAATAAATCTTTCCTCCATTAAGCTGTGGATGTCAGGTATTTTGTCTCAGCAATGAGAAAATGAGTAAGACATTCCTTTACCATCTATTTCAAACACACTGAGTCAGAATCTCCAAAGGAAAGGCCTTACATCCTGCAAATATCAGATATCCTAAGTGATTTCTGATTAAATATATATTGGAAATGCTTTCTTATGTTATACTATCTCGATCTTAGTATATACTTTTTAAAAACAGTATTATATTACTGCACCACATAAGCCAAGCATAGTGGTGCACGCCTGTAACCCTAGTACTTGGGAAGTGTTCAAGGCCAGCCTGAGCTATACAATGAGTTCAGGATCCATCTGGACTACAGAGCAAGATTTGGTCTCAGACAGATGATGGATGGATGGATGGATGGATGGATGGATGGATGGATGGATGGACAGATGGATGGACAGACAGGAGGGATGGAAGGATGGCAGACAGACGGATAGATAGGCAAAAGACAAAAAGTTTTCAACTCACATACTGAAATTTAAGGCTGTCTACAAGGCTAAGTTAAGAGCGTTTCTCAAGTAGGTCTAAGAAGAAAAGAATGCTATGGTTTGTTAGCAGAGTTTACCATGGTTACAAAAGTGGAGAGTGGCAGCACACATAATACACTCTCTATCCAAAACACTGAAAATATCTGAATAAGTAGAGAACAGATGAAAATCGTTCCAAATAGGAAAAACAGTAAATGATCAGAGCACATATAATGGTTTAGAGAGTAAGACTAGACTAGTACAACTGTAAAAGCCTGTCTTAGGGAATACCTTAAGATTAAAAAATAGTGACAGAAAAGAATATCCAGTAATTATATGCAAATATTTACGGATGTGCATTTTTACAAAAAGAAGAGCTCTAACTTTCATTAGCTTCTTAAAGAACTTATAACAATAAAAAAGGACTCAATCAGAAATATTAGTTAGAAAACTATTCAAAGAAACCAAGGGAAAAAAAATCTTTCAAAGAAAAATCATAATTTATTTTTAATGACAGTATAATAATACAATAAATAAACTCACTGTCTTCGTGTCTTGGGAAGAAATCCTACCATTTCCATAGCCAGTTGTAGGCGTTCGAAATCATGCTTCAAATCTTCTCCCTCCACTGTGAAGCAATCCTGCTTATTTAAGATAAAAGGGAGAAAGACTAATTGTACCAGTGTTTTGAGTGTGGGCCAATTCAGAAATATAGTAATTTAAGTGCCCCTATATATAAAAGCAAAATAAGAGCAAGAATATTTAGGTATAGATTAATTAGACCCCTTAGTTCACTACATTCAAAAAAAGTAAACACATACCTGCCAAAATGCAGAGTTATTTTCTCTCCCTTTTACAATCACCAAAGAAAGATCTCAAAAGTAACTTAAGATAAAGAGCTAGCAGTACTACAAAGAATTCTGCTATCAAATTCAATTTTAAGAAAGTTGGAAGAGTTCTGGAGATTTAAAACATTCCCAACAGCTCAATTCCACAAGCAAATGTTATTGTCCAATAAAACATTTAACAAGTGCCCACCATTTGCAAGGCACTGAACTCCTGGAAATACCAAACAAACTGCAGAAGAGGCATTAACATAGTTAGGAAATGGGTCAGAAATTCACATAATTTAAAGTAATTTATATTACAGCTATCTTATATATAGAAACAGTTCCTAATGAAATAATGTAGACAACATGGAAATCAACTAAGGAAAGACGTGTATGTCAAAGTATAAAAGCCCTCAACAAATACATCTCATGTGATCGAGTAAAATTAGATGGATAGTACAAAATAATGTTTAGTATAGTCTTTGCAATTCAGTTTGCAAAACAGTCGAACAGTAACATTGTAAATATAATCTAAATCTTTAAATCCCTTTACATGTTTCCACACTCATTGTATTTACACTGTGAAAAGCCTCTCACTCTGTGTTTTCTTTCATACTGCCTATAATATTCCAAGGAATATCCCATCAAGTACTCAACATAAACCTTACATAGCAAGTCAGTGCCAAGAAGACACTGATGAACTACTGGAGCAATACATAATCATTGAATTACTAAGTAATACATAAATATTGAATTGAATGAGAAATTCCTTCTTGAGAAAGAAATACTCTATTTTAAACTTGTAAATATGAAGTACAAAAAAAAGTTTAGGCTTTATAAGAATGAATTAATGAGGCCTTCTAGATATAAATTTTAAATATTAAATTTTAGAATGATATTATTTTTATTTTCTATATGAGGTGATACAAATACACAGTTTAAAGTTTAAATTAATTGCCATAAAAAGGTCTAATACATGCAGTTAATTTTCTCACTATAAATTTTTCATTAAATTTTAAGATACATTCTACAAATGTCATGTATTCTTACTAAAACAATTTTTTTAAGTTTTTATATTTTTCTTTGGCCTGTGGTAAAGATTTTTTAATGCACCCCTGCTACCCTTATTCCCAATTCACAGTTTATTCATTCTGTGACTGAACAAACTTTTTTTCTACAAGAAGTATACAGGGTAAATCTATAAACACAATGATACAGCAATGACTCTCATAATTGTGTTTTTATCTGCCAAAAAGTAAATGTAGTAATTACTGTACATAAAATACTGGGGGAGTGTATTTAAAAGGCACTAAAATATAAATATTTTTAAACATTTTAAACTTAAATGCCGTTATTCTTAATCAAACATGCTTCAGAAACATAATGCAGTCTCAGAGTATTAAAACCACAGTTGATTTTTTTCAAAAGTGTTCTGATTCCTTTGTTTCCTTGATTACAAATGCAGACGAAAAATCAGACATAAAATAAACCCACTAGAAAAAAAATGCCCTTATCTTAATTTAGGTATCTTAATTTAGATTACTTTAGGAAGCTGACCCTGAGTATAAGTAACAAGGAAACAGAAAAGTAAAACAAGGAAAAGGAAGGTTGCCTAAACCAGGAATGACAATGAAAGCAGCTATCAAAATTGGTAAGCAAAGTTTAATCCCTAAGGGTATCTTGGAGAAGAAATACAAAACCTAAGAGGTGGGAGAGCTGGAGTATTTATACACCATCTCTCACTAGTTTCTAGCTGAGGAATTATGAATACAGGATTAGTTAACTCTATAGTCATTCTGGAAGGGTATTCTAAGGTTCTGAGAAAAGCCTTCAGGCACCAAGATATAAATACTGATTGCCAGAGAATCATGAAATGTAAAACTCAAAGGATAAGGAAGGAACTAACCAACAACTATTACAACCCTTCTGCTGAAAGAACACAGCTAATTCCTTCATCCACCTCAGCAGAAGCTCCTGTTAACACATAAATTATATGCTGCTGTATGGCCTCCACAAGCACACCAAAATGCTCTTTCATGCTATCAGTTCTTTTATTTTTCCCCTTTAAATGGAATTAGGAGAACCTTTTCTTACTTACAAATGGCTAGAATAATCCTAGCTCGCAGTAGGCTCATGAATGTGGTTGTAGGGAGATAAACAGAAATGTAGAATCAGAGATTTTTTTTTTCTTCTACACTGTCTCTATCTCACAGGCTTGGGACAGGAGGAATACCTCAGTGATTAAAGCACTTGTCCAGCAAGCATAAAGCCCTGAGTTCAAATCCCCAGCACTACTTCAGCATAGTGGCATCCTTCTATAATTCCAGCAATTGGGAAGCTGAGGCTGGAGAATTGCTATGAGTTTGAGGCCAACCTTGACTATAGTGAGTTCAGAACCACTCTGGTCTACAAAGCAAGACTGTCTTTAAAATAAATAAATAAACAAACTTTTAAAAAGGTTTGGTTAGAACCTAAATTACAATATTAATTAGCTTCACCAAAATGGAAGCAAGTCAAATTCTTAACACATACTGCTTTTTGTGTGAAAGGTTATAGATATACACACAGATATATGTGTGTATGTGAAAATGTGTATATAGATTTATGGAATTCACATATATATTTCTTTATATCACTTACAAGGGTTTGAAAGAATTTAAATATATGATATACTTTATAGATGGAAAAAATATATGCACAGAAAGTTGTACATTGTGACCTTGCTTCAGACTGGTAGAATATAAGATGGAAAGCCAGAAAGACACCGTTTAAGGTACGAACGTGAACTTATCACACAAAGTGATACATGGTCCATGGCAGCAGCAATCTTTATGCTGTAGAAATCTTAAAACACAGAAAACGTAAACATGCTTTCCAGGGATTCTGCCCAAGTTGCCACAAGATCTCTGAAAGCATTCCGGCAGGTCTACACCACATGGGTTCAAACTGCCATACAGTTAGTAAACACCAAGGTTGGAACTCTGTCTCCACAAGACAGTATAGTTTTCTGTACCACAGTAGACATCACCGCGTCCTGACACTACTATTTATGTGGTAACTGTCATTAAAACCCTACCTGGTGTTTAGACCCTAAAATTTAAAGCATAATTCAGATCAACAGATTTACATTTAAGTTAGGCAGACTAGCTTTGGGACACAAGCACGGTGTTACCAATCAGTTGAAGGTTCTTTTGACCAATGCAGATAGAAATCAAGAACTGGCAAAGGGTGGCTCCCTTGATGATAGCACTCTGGGCTTTGATGTCAGTGGCTCTCAGCCCTTACGGCTATAATCTTTGACAACCAGTATTTTTTAGCTCTTATTATTATAACACTTTGTGTAACTATTCCTGTTCTGGCCAATTCCTAGTCACTTCTATCAGGTCCATAGCAACTGAGGCTCACAGCCCCTTGGTAGCTTTCTGAAGGTCCAGAAGATTCTGCTGCCTCTTTGGGGCTCTTTCACAGGTCTCTGGCAAGTAACAACCAGTGTCTACTGTCCTGGGCTCTTCAGGATTTACAGTTCCTAATGTTACTAGCTCTTTTTAATAGAATCTTGAACATTCCATACTAATCAAGACAGAATCCCATGCAGACAACAGGATCACCCACCTGAGTGAGGCTTTTACTAGGATGTGTGCTACATATAGCACAAGGAAGTAATACAATGGAGGGTGCTCTCCTGAATCAACTGAAAGGGTATGAAGTAGTTATTCTACATAGAGAAAAAAACAGGTGGTACATACACTATTCCCTGCGCTTTGCAAATCTATTCAGGGACTTTCAAGGTACTAAAACGATAGTATATGGTCATCTAAAGGACAATGGACAGAGTCATCCAGGGTGGCTGCTGGGACAGATCTGTGTTTGAAGCCTACTATAGCCAAGGTAAGTATGTTCTAAAGTGGCTGTAGAACATAAAGGAAAGCCTCAACTGTGATGGCAAACACTCAGCCAAACTGCAGGTAAAGTAACTACTTGACTGATAGCCCCTACACTTCCCCAAAGATAATTACTGGAAAATCATAACTGCAATAACTTTTAAGAAGTCTCCAAGTGGGTAACTATGTTGACCATGGTCCACTCAGATTCAGGGATTTCCATGAAATCAGAAATAGGCCCCAGTCTGTTCTCAATTTTTGCTCTCTCAGGCATGATTTTCTGGTCCCTCTTCAAAGAGCTGACAGCAGTGGAAATGACTCAGAGTGAGGAACTGGCACTTAGGTTGCCAAGAGAACTGTGACTCCTATAGGGACTACAAGAACAAGCAGGATCTAGAGGGCAGCACTAAGATAAGCCAGAGGTTATAAGAAGACTCTAGAGCTAATCATCCAGAGTCAGTGAGGTAACATTCCCTTAACCTGTCAGAGGGAAAAGGAAGGGCAGGCAGACCACCTTAAAGGTACAATGATAGCAGACATTAACCAATATATTATAAATATTTTATTAATCTTCCATATTTTATAAATTAGAAAACAAAGACTAGGAAATGTTAACAGCAAAAACAAAAAATAACTGATATTTGAGTAAATTATCACAGTGTAAAGTTGGAAAATCTTCATTTACTATCTACCTATCTCTATTTACTATCTATTTATCAGTTACTATGAGTAGCTCAATCTATACACTCTGATTAACTCTACAAAATCCAGAGATAATACGTTTTTTACGCAAGAAAACAGATTCAGAGGAGATCGGAGGAATGGCGCAGCAATTAAAGCACTCGCCTAGCAAGCATAAGGCCCTGAGTCAGATTCCCCAGCACCACACAAGACCAGGTATGATGACACACACCTGTAATCCCAGCATTTGAGAGGCGGAGGAAGGAGGATTGCCTTGAGTCCAAGGTTAGCCTAGGCTGCATAGTGAGTTCAGGACCAACCTGGTCTTACATAGACCCTGTCTCATTCATAAATAAATAAATAAGCAAGCAGATTCAGAGGTAAAAAATAACTTGCCCAAAACCAAAACCATGAAAATAACAAAGCTGGGCAAACCAAAACAGAACAGTATACCAGTTTTAAATCCTCTGTTCACTAACATGCAATACTACTGCCTGAGAATAGGATGGCATTAAAAGAAATTATTCCATGCAAAAGGCAACAACAGATCCCTGAAAAAACAATTTTCTCACTTTACAACCCCTTGAGGCCATTCATACAACATCAGAAAGTATGTTAGCACAAATGGTAAAACAGTCCCTTAACAATGCTCTCTGCCCAAAACAACTCATATAAGCCCTAATAAAGGACAAGAAAAAAAAGTTTTGTTTGTTCCAAATTTAACATGAAATAATTAACAACCTGAGTGAAATAACTGCTTGCTTTTATCAAGCAACCTGTAAGAAAACAATCAAAATGTAGTCAAGCTCAAACTATAATACATCAGAAAATAATGTAATCCAGGGGATAGTGCTGAAAATGATACAAATAAGAGTAGATTATGATTACAAAGTTCCTCTAAACAGAAAAGATAACAAGCTTAATGATGGCAGCAATGGTGGTATTTTATCTATACTTGGTGCTCAGTACTTTATCAAGATGTTCATATGCACTAACAGAAAACTAAAAATCACTATTAACTCATTAAGGGATCAGAATGAAAGAATGACCTACTGAGAGTCTCAAAATTCTTAAACATCTGGGCCAGTATTCAAGTCATTTCAATCTACTTTCGAGCACAAATTCTTAAGCATTTCTTAGACCATCAACGAATAAAAGAAGATTTACTCAGTTTCACTATAAGCTTGGAACAGGTAACCAATTTTTATTTTTGCAGTATGAGTTTACAATGCCCTACCTGCTTTCCAAGGAGGCATAATGCACTTGGTGAAGTAAATGAAAAATGGAAAGGAAAAACATCTTAAGAGTGGCAGAACAACTTATATTCTTCTATTAAAACCCATCAGAATTTGTAAATGTAAATGTCTAATATGTACTTCCTAAAAAGTTAAACCTGAAGCCAAAATTTTTTTATTTATTATGAAATGGCAACACAATTAAACTTGGAGGAAAAAATATCCATGAGGATTGATCTTTCTCAACTCTAAAATAAGTTAGTTTTGAAACTAATAAAGCTTGTAACAACATGCAGTGAGAGTTAAAGTCACAGTTCTTAAGGTGTAAGAAATTTTATGTTTCCAGGAAGAATAATTAATAATTTAATTCATTCATTAATCAATAAATATCGGTAAGTGCATCTCTCTGTTTCTGGTAGTTTGTAAACCTACCAAATGATCTTATCATGAAATGAAAGTAAAAGATTTCTGTGCCATTTTTATGGTTACACACCTGTCTTTCTAAACTGGAACAACTAAAGCTAAATTTACCCATTTTATATTGCATCATATATGCCTTGAAATCACTCAATTAACACCTAAACCACATGTGGTAGCATATACCGATACCCCCTCACTCTATGAAAGAGTGAGGTAGGGGGACTGCAAGTTGGAACTCGACCTGGGGAACTTAACTCAGCAAGACTGTCTCAAATTTTTTTTAAATGTCCAATACAGCATTAAAAAATTCTAAAATAAAAACCTCTTTATAATATTTCAATAATTAACTTTTGAGATTTTTTATTAAAGCTACAGTCCATCTTGATACTAAAAAAAACACATCTACGTGCATTCATTTTTGTGAGAGGAGTGCTGACACATGAAATAGGAAGGATATAATTTTGTATATAAACAGTAATTACTATTCATGATAAATGAGCAATTAAACAACTAAAAATTAAATTTAACAGTATTAAAAAACCCTATAATTAATACAAACCCGCACCACTCCTGAAGAATCAGGAATGCAATCGATTTGCTGTTTGTCAAGATAAATGCTAAATGTAGATTAAAATCTAAAAAAGGTACCTGGCTGGTTTTCCATCAATAAATCATACACACATAAGTCAATCATTCAAAGCCTTTAACTCTGCACTGATTTATCTTCTTTCACTGCACTGTTATATCTTCTTTCCTAACACTATTCATATTTGAGTTGATTTTCATTCTGAATTATACAATAGATATAAATGAGCAATGTTCCTTTAGTAGGAACACACAAAATTTTAGTTACTTGTACTAACCGGCTCAGAGTCATAGCAATAATCATCCCAGCTCTGTCTGAGGGGTTTCTTTGTTATCTGAAAGTAAGGCAGATTAGTTAGGTAGAAGTTATTAGTAATGATTACAGTATCTTTCTAGCGATCTTTTAGATGTAGCGTGAAGATAGCACTGCTGCTGCCCAAAGAAAAATATTTTGTATAGCAGCATAAAACAAGAAACAACTGCACAGACATTCAGATTCTGGGAGATCAGATATTATTCAGCCCAACTCATACATGTCATTATTCACTAACTCTGATATTTATGTTAATTGCTGAGTCCCATATCCTATGAACTCATGAGTATGTCATGGCCACTGATTATAAAAAGACACAGAAAAACAGTAAAACTCTAAATTTTCTATTACAAACAACTACCATCTCACAGGTGACCACTATGTTGTAAAAAAGAAGGTATTTAATCACCGAAATTCAAGGCAGGTAATTTAAGCAGTGGGGAAATAACTCAAAGGCTGAATTAGCAATCATTTTAAAATTGTCTTACATCTGTCCAGTAATATCTAATACAATTATCAAAAATTATATTTTAAGTAACTTTGAAACTTTTAATATAAAGTCAAAGTGTTTTTATATATTGATATATAATTTCAAAATTAGGAAGTATCAAGTGTTACTTTCATACTCCTAAATATATACTATTTTCTGAGTCCTCAGCATCAAAGTATCAATTAATTATAAAATCTACATAAGGATGTCTTTAGTTGCAATAAAGTAATTTTTCTCCATAGACATTCTATCTTAGCTGAAACAAAAACTAAGGAGAAACAATGTATTCTTTAAATGGTCTACTGATATAATAATTTCATTAGTGTTGGCTTTAGAATGTTTGTTAATATGAGAAATAAAATTAGAGAGATTGGATTTACAAAAACGTGCAAGAATCACTTTTTCCAATGACAATTAGAGATGAATTCTAAGATTAAAGAAAGATTCAACTTCTCAAAGTAATCAGCCTTTGAGGAATTTCATACTGAATGCTTCTAAGGACAATTAATTAAATTAGATAGTCACAGTCTATGAAAAGATCATGCAAAGAAATTTGTGTATTAGACTGTAAAACATGCAACACAGGTTTCAACAAAAAAAACTACAAGAGACAAGCATTAATAATTAATTAACACTTAACATCCTAGGGTCTAAAAGGTAAGTTACTTTGGAAAGAGTATATCGTTTTTCTGTTATGAAGTACCAATAAGTAGCTTGTCATTTTTTTCTTACAGAAACTCACACAACACAGAATACACATATGTAACTGACCTTTTAATGTTTATATGAAGGCATTAATTTTAAATTGGAAAATTGCAGCACAAAAATTTTTAGACTGCCTGTATGAAAACGCTAGATAATATACATTACCAGATTTTGGAAAGAAAGCATCAGAAAAAAATTTTAAGAACTAGAAATGGATTCCAACCTACGTTTCAAAATGGTTTTCATGAACTCTCACCTGATTGAGGTAATGATATTCCTCTGGCTGTTTAAGGTGGAATGCTAACCTCTCTTCTTCACTTGCTCCTGCCAGGAGGTAATAGAATACATGATAATTCCTGTTGAGAACAAAGGAAAAACACAGCCATATAATGAGCATGATTTATGATAATAATTTAACAGAAGAAGTCAGGAACTAATTACTAAAATATATTCACTTTGTTTCACTTTTAATACAAATGTGATAATTCATTATGTAAGTACTCCTACACAATGATGTTTTAGATGCTGAATATACAGGAGAGAAATGAAGGGAGTAAAATGATAAAATCAGAACTGAGAAAATCTATTTCCTAACACCATTAGAAACCTAGCAAATTTGTTACAATTAACTTTCTCAGAACTATGGCTTTTAACCAAAACCTTGCAGTAATCCCAGGAGCATTTATTCATGAAAAATAGCTAAATTTCAGTTAAAACAATTTTATGACATTTTAACTTGTTCTATTACTTTCCCTGCTCACTAATTCTACAGTGGCCTTAAAAACCCACAGCCTGAAAAACTGGCAAACCATGAGTAGGGGCACAAAGGATCTGAAACTTGTCAAATTTTTGTTCTCTAATTTTAAATACTATTATTGGAACTGTCTGCTTGTTCCCTAGAAGAAGCCATATTCAAGACTGACTTTATGTGACCTCATCCGGAGACTGCATAGTACAAAAATCTTTTCCCCAGAAACAGCTATACAAAATGACAGTTGTTGAACAATTCCAGATGCCTCCAGTAATGAATAAAGGTTGAGGGAAAAACACATGCACTAGGCTGTGTGTGAGCCAAAGGCTGTATGTATTCTCAAAAAATTTAGACAGCTGAGATACTCAGCTCTCCGGCTAACCTTAAAGGTCTGCATTAGTAAAAAGTAAAAGCTAGAGGGGATTTGTAAGATGCCTTGTTGACTGTTATTGGTACAGTCCAATACAGATGAAAAGCCTTGTGGCAAAGAGTAGGAGACTTGCTGTTTCCCACATTTAAAGAAATCTCTGTCAAATCACTATCTGATAATTAAGTGAAACAAGCAGATACTTCAATAGCCATACTCAAAGAACATAGACTTTACAAAATTAGTTCGAAAAATCATGAAACAGAACAGCAAGAATAAAAACAACAATCACCAATTCACCCACCTCCAGATCTGCCATAATATGTTATTTTTAATGTTCTGTTTTAGCTAGAAGTAAGAGGCTTGCAAAGCCACAAGAAAGTGCAGATCATATGGAGGAAACATCACTAATAATTATTCCTGAGAAACCACAGATATTAGACTTACTAGAAAAAATTTTAATCAACTGTTTTTAGTATGCCCAAATACTAAAAACAATCATAATTACATAAAGAAAAGGATAAAATGTCTCAAAATAGTTATTACTGATATATAAATTTTAAAGAATAAAACCACAATGGAATTCTAAAGTTTAAAATATGGTAATTGAAATTAAAAAGTATCTAGGGGAGCTCAAGAGTAGGTAGAAGGAGGCAGAAGAAATAATCAGTGAATCTGAAAGAATCAATGGATTTCACACCAGATGCAGACACAGAAAGAAAGCCTCTGAGATTTTTTTTTTAACTGTGAGTCACCACTGTAAGGACCACTCTATTCACAATGAACCAGCAAAGAGAGAATCAAGGGGAAGAGCAAAAAGAATAGTTGAAAATACAATTTCCCAGATCTCTCTCTTGGTATAACAGAAAACAACTGGCACACATGTAAGAAACTCACAAGCTCCAAAGATTTAAAAAAAAAAAAAAACTAGACAAGCCAAACTGTTAAAACATAAAAACAGAAAATTATGGAGACAGAGAGAAATAGTCCTCCTCAGGGAACCTAGCAGATGGATAATGCTATGGTTTGAATCCTGAGTGTCTCCCAAAAGCCTCACATATTTGGAACTGTGTGTTACTGGGAGGCAGAGCTTGGCTGGAAGGGACAGACTTTGGTGTTTGACCTGGAGAGATTGTATCAACTTTCTGAGATTGGGGGTACCCAGGCAGAGCTTTCAGGTGTTTGGTACTAGCTTGTGTAACAGAAAATAGGGAAGGGGCACCCACCCTGGAAGGATCCAACTAGCAGCTTGAAGTCATTAAAGGAAGGAAGAAGAAACACTATTACAGCTTCTTCCTGGAAAAGTCCTGGACTTGTCTAAGTCACCAGACATCAGTTTTGTTTCTGCTTCATTTGGCTTAGGTCTACAAAGGGTGTGAAGTCTCTGTCATGTACTTCAGGTTTTCCGCTACCCACAGACTGTGTGAGACCTTCTGAAACAATGAGCTGAATAAATCTTTCCTCCCTTAAATTGTGGATGTCAGGTATTTTGTACCAGCAAAAAGATAAGTAACTAAGATAACAAAGTCCAAGTGCTGAGTCTTTCACCAAAAATCACATATCCAGAAAACTATCCTTCAAAAACTAACAGAAAAACTAAGACATTCCCAAGTAACAACAAAAATACTTCAGTGCTACCTAACTGAGTCCTATTAGAAACAAAGGCATATTTTTGCTGGCTGAACTGAAGGATATTAGACAAGATTCAAGAACATGAAGTAAAAAATGGTAAAAGTAGTATTTAGGTGAATGTCAAAGGCAACACATATTTATTTGTTATATGTAACATATTTTCCCCATTTAGATTTGAAAATCTGCATGACATGGTAATTATAAAATCTGTTGATGGACTGACCATTGTAAATATTTAATCTGCATGATAATAATGAGAAAAAAAGAGCTACAAAAGAACAACATTTTCTACCATATCAAAATGTAGTTGTTAATCCAAGTTAGATTGTGACAAATTAAGATATAATTATAATCTTCAGGACAACAACTAAAAACAATGAAAAAAAAAGAAATGCCAACACAATTAAAACAGCACATTGGAAACAGCACAAAAGACACTGCCAGGACAACAGGACAAAAAAATCGTAGCACATATAGAACACTAACAGCCAAATAATATTCATAAGTATCTTATTGTACTTTTATTAAATATAACTGGAGAAGGATTAAAAACACAACATGATTCACCTACAAAATCTATACAAGAGACACACTTTTGATTCAAAGACACAAATAAGTTGGAAATACAGAACCAGTTATATAAATAAGTAGCTCAAAGAAACTTCAGTGTCTATACTTATAACAGATAAAATAGACTTCAAGACAAATTTCATCATCACTAAAGACAAAGATAACTATTGGTTAATATAAAATGGGCAAATCCATCAAGAAAATACAACAGTTCTAACTACATATGCATCTAATAACAAAGTCTCAAATCGTATATGTACCTAACCACAACTCTCACGCATGGGCAAAAAATTTAAAAACAAAGAAAAGATAAATAATTCAACAATGAAACCAAGAATCTATAATACCCAATGTCAATAACGAGCAGAACTAGACAGAAGACAAAGAAAGGGAGACTGAAAAATACTATTTGCCAACTAGACCTAACACATTATCTATAAAGAACACTCCATTTTCTAAAGTTTATATGGAATATTCTTCAGAATAAAACATATACTTGAGTTGTTGAAAAAGTCATGAATTATGTCTATGTTTTTTAAAGGTCATTTATTTACATAAAGAACAAAGATCAATCAGTAATATATTGTCTGTGTCGTTTCACAACTTTTTACGATCTTTCGGTGAGCTTCATAAGTCCTAGTTCATAGAAGGACCTGTCTTCACAGCAAAAAACTGAACAAGGTGCTGACTTACAGCCTCATCTGAAATGAACGTTATACTACACAAGGAGTTTTGAAGACAATAAAAAAAAATGGAATTCTGACAACATAAAATCAGGTGACTGATCGTGGGTGTATCATTACATCTCATCAAAGCTCCAATGATTTTTTGACAGGTGATCAAACCCGTGTGTGGTCCCATGTTGTCATGATGGAACACAACTCCTTGATGAGTAATGAGCTGGATGTTGCTAGAGATACGTTCATTCAAACTATCCACTGTCGGGTTCCTTGGCAGAAACTTGAAAAACATGACACCTTTAAAATCCCACTAGACTGACAACATAAACTTCCTGTAACGAATGGTTTGCTTTCAATGTGGTTGAGACAAACCATCACATAGGGACCAAAACATTTTGCACATCACACTGGTTTAGACAATCGACTTCTCATCACCAGTTATCAACTGCTTCAAAAAGAAGCATATCGCAGATTTAATGAGCATATCATAGATGTTTACAAGCACCGTAAAGAAACATCTTTAAGTTTATGAGGAACCCAAATATTGAGCTTGCTTATGTACTCCAGCTTCTGCAGTATTTATGAATACTTGAATGATGGATGTTCAAATTTTCTGCACTGTCTTGTGCTGTATGAGTTGGATTCAATAAATGCCTTTACATTGGGCTTATCAAGCTCAGTGGGCCTCCCTGATAGGTAAGCATCATTGAGATCAAAATGACCAGCCCAGAATTTCATTGGCACTGATGTTCTTATACAGTACCATAACATACCCAACTTTTCACAAGCCTGTGTCCTTCCATTTAGGGAAATAAAACAGTAAAAAATGACAAAAACACAGTTTGGTCTTCCACCTTCCACTTGTAAAAATCTCCAAAATTCTGCCAAATTGCTCAATACTCTTTGAATGAAGCTACAACTGTCATCTGTCAAATGACATAGCAAGAACATATATGTGAATGGGTCTAGTACAACCAAAAATGAACCAGCACCATCTGTTGCAAAACTGTGTCATGATTTTTTCAAGAACTCAGTATCAAACTATAAGAAATACCAGTAAAAAATAAAAATCGCAACACTAAAAACACTGGGTAATATTTTCATTTTTTAACATATTGCATCTCGTTCCCCTTCCCACTCTCTCACCCCTCTGCCAACTCGTTCTCTCTCCACAAAGTCCATCTTCTTACTTTCCTTCCATATATCCTACATTTTTATGGCTTCCTTTTCTCATAGAAAAGAGAAACCATACAATATTTAACTTTCTGGGTCCAATTCATTTCACCAAGTATAATGGTCTCAAGGTGGATCCTTTTTCCTACAAATGACTTAAATTGTGTATATGTACCCTATCTTCTTTACCCATCCATCTGGGATTGGGTATATTGGCTTCTTCCAAGATTTGGCTGTTATAAACTGCAACGCTATAATCATGGATATGTATGAATCACTATTGTACGAGGACTTTAACTTTTTTGGGAAGATACCCAGACGAGGTACAGCAGGAGCAACTGGAATACAGATTTTCAGTTTTTTAAGGAATCTCTATATGCTTTCCACAGTGGTTGTACTAGTTTAAAGTCTCACCAGCAATGCAGAAGGGTTCCTTTATCCCCAGAGCCCCAAGCATTTATTGTTTTTTGAGTTTTTAATACCAGCCATTCTTACTCGTGTTAGAAGGACCTCAGTGTTGTTTTGATGGGCATTTCTCTGGTGTCTAAATATGTTGAAAGCCAGGCATCATGGGACTCATCTATAATCCTAGCACTTGGGAGGCTGAGGCAGGAGGATTGCTCTGAGTTCAAGGCCAGTCTATGCTACACAATGAGCTCAGAACCAGCCTTGACTACAGAGTAAAACCCTTTCTCAAAAAAAATAAAAAGTAAAATATAAAAACAAAGCTGTTCAATTTTTTTTCTTGTATTTACTGGCCATTCAGACTTGTGAAAACTGTTTATTCATTTCAGATTTCCATTTTTTATTGGGTTCTCTTTTTTTGGAGGTCTTATTTTTTTCCAGTTCTTTGTATATTCTTAATAACAATCCTGTCTCTGAGGAATAGCTGGTAAATGTTTTTTCTCATCTCATGGGTGCCCTCTTCCCTCTGGTGATTGTTTCCTTTGCTGTGCAAAAGCTTTTTAATTTCATATAATCCCATTTGTGGATTTTTGATGTTATCTCTGTGCTTTGGATGTTTTATTGAGAAAGTCCTTCCTTACACCTAAGTCTTCAAGGGTTTTGCCTAACTTTTCTTCCAACAAGTTCAATGTTTCCATTTTAATGACTAAGTATTTGACCAATCTTGATTTGATTTTGGTGCATGGTTAAAGTTATGGATCTAGTTTCATTCTTCTGCATGAGGCTAGCCGGTTTGTCCAGGACTATTTGTTAAAGAGGCTACTTTTACTCTAGTGTATGTTTTTGGCCCCTTTATTGAACATCTGATAGCTAAAAGGTACTTGGGGATGTTTCTGCATCCTCAATTCTATTCCACTGATCTTCCACCTTTCCATCTGTTTGGTTTTTTTTTTTCTTGGGGGGGGGGGGGGGGGGCGGGGGAGAGGATGGTCTTGCTCTGTAGTCTAGGCTGGTCCTGAACTCATTATGGAGTCCAGGGCCTTGGACTCAGCAATCCTCTGGTCTCAGCCTGACTGTGTTAGGATTAAGGCATGTGTGACCACGCCCGGCTTATGTGGTGCTTGGGAATCAACTCTGGTACTCAGCACTTGACTTAGCACTTGCTAGCAAGTGTTTTGACTGCTGAGCCACCCTTCTAGCCAACCTGTCTGTTTTTGCGCCAGTAACATGTTGTTTTTTATCACTATTAAAGTGTGATGTAATTTGGTATCTGATATTGTGTTGTCTCCTACTTTTGTTTGGCTAATAACAGTCTTTGTAGTTCCATATAAATTTTTGGATCATTTTTTTCTAGTTCTGAGAAAAATGCTATTGATACCTTGATTGAGAATACATTGATTCTGTTTATCAGTTTAGGCAGTATGCCATCTTGACAAGGCTGGCTCTACCTATCCAGGAACAAGACAGCTCTTTCCATTATTTAAAATTCTCTTCAATTTCTTTTTTTCAGATTATCATAGTTTTCATTTTAGAGGTTCTTCACTTGCTTCATCAAGTTAATTCCTAGGTATGTAATTCTCATTGAGGTAACTGTGAAGAATATTGTTTTTCTGATCTCTTTCTCTGTTTCCACTACCATTGTAAAGGAATGCTGCTAATTTTTGTGTACTGATATTATATCTTGCAACTTGGCAGAATTTCTTTATTGGGTTTAAGACTCTTCTGGTGGAGTTTCTAAGTACTTCTACATAAAAGACCATGTCATTCACAAATGGGATCCTTTGACTTCTTTCTTTCTGATGTATATTCCATTTATTCCCTTCCCTTACCTGACTGCTCTGGCTAAGGCTTCAAGTGCTATGTTAAATAAAAGTGGTGAGAGTGGATATTCTTCTCTGGTTCCTAATTTGAGAGGAAATGCTTTCAGTTTTTCCTCATGTAGAATGATACTGGCTGTAGGGCTATCATAAATTACTTTTATCAGCTTGAGATAGGATCCTTCTATACTTATTTTCATCAGTTTTTGATCAAGAAGGGCTGTTTTACTTTGTCAAAGGCTTTTTCTGCACCTACTGAGATGATCACGTGGTTTTTGTCCTTACTTTTGTTGCCGTGATGTACTTCATTAATTGGTTTGCATATTTTGAACCAATCTTGCATCCCTGAGATAAAGCCAACTTGGTCATAGTGTATGATCTTTTTAATAATTAGTTGCATTCTGGGTTGCAAGTATGTTATAGAGAACTTTTATAACTATATTAAGAAAACTGGCCTGTAGTTTTCTTCCTTTGTTGGGTCTTTACCAGTTTGGGGATCAAGATGATACCTGCTTTGAGGAAGGAATTGGGCAGTACTCCCTCTCTTCAATTTCATAAAAGAGTTTAAAGAGCATTGGCCCTAACCCTTCCCTAAATTTTTGATAAAATTCTGCACTGAATCCCTCAGGTCCTGGGCTTTTCTTTGTTGGTAGAGCCTTTATTACTGCCTCAATTTATCCCTGGTTATTGCTCTCTTCAGGTTTTCTCTATCTTCTTTGCTTACTTCTGGTATATCATACGTGTCAATGAACTTATTCATTTCTTCTAGGTTCGTGAGTTTGTCGGAATATAATTTTTCAAAATACTTTCTTACAATGCTCTGGATTTCAAGGTTCTGTTGTGATTCCATCGTTTCCATTTCTAATCACATTGATATGAATTTTTTTCCTTCTTTCGGTGAGTTTTGTAGAGATATATCAATCTTATATATCATTTCAAAAACCATTTATTTGATCCATTGCATTTATATATATTTTTTTGTCTCTATTTCATTGATGTCCAGTGAGATGAATTTCCTTCCTTCCTTTCCCTCCTTCTACTACCTTTGTATTTCGTTTTTGTTTTGTTTTGTTTTGTTTTTTTGGCTTCTCTAGTACTTTGAGCTGCATAATTAGAATGTTTATTCGAGACTACTTTTTTTCATATATGCATTCACAGTTATAAATTTCCCTCTTAGTACTGCTTTCATGTGTTCTACAGACTATGGTTATGATGTGCTTCCATTGCCCTTTGACTTTATGAATTTCTTGATTTCTTTCTTGTTTTCTGTGATCCATTGCTTGTTTAATAATGTAATATTTAATCTCCATGTATTCATATAGTTTCTGTATTTTTTATTGATTTCTGGTTTTATTCCACTGTGATCTGAAAGTACACAGGAAATGATTTCAATCCTTTTGTATTTATTTAAGCATGTCTTATCCAAGGGTAGTCCATTTTGGAAAACCTTCCATGTGCTCCTGAAAAAAAACATACTCTGTTGACACTGGATACAACAGCCTATAGATATCTGCTAAGTTCATATGCTCCCTGGTGTGACTTACCTTTGATGTTTGTTGAATGTTTTGTCCAGGTGTCCTATCTATTTGTGACAGTTGGGTACTGAAATCTGCTAGTATGGTCATACTGGGTCCTACTTGGTCCTTCATATCCAGTAGTTTCTGTTTTATATAACAACAAAAAGTGCACCTACATTGGGTGCATATATGTTTATAATTGTGAGCATTTTCTGTTGGATTGTTCCTTTTACCAGTATGTAGTGTCCAACTTTGTCTCTTCTGACCTGTTTTGAAGTCTGCAGCATCTAAGAATAGTAATAGCTACTCCTGCTCATTTCTGGGCTCTAGTAGCATATAATACTAGTGTCCACCCTTTTATCTTAGGTCTGTGTGCTTCTTGGTGGATGAAGTATTTCTCTGCATCTTTTGATTGCTGAGTTAAGACCACTGTCACTGACATTCATTTTTTACTGAATCCTGTCATTGTCCTCGTCTAGTGTTGATTTTGTACTCTGTTTTTGTTACATTTTCTCTTTAGATATTTCCTTTCTTCTATGTTCTTTGAGGTTGCTAGTCTCTGTCTGCTTTAAGAATCCTTCGATTATTTTCTTCAATGCTTGGCTAGTGATCACAAATTTCTTTAGAGTTTCTTGGTCATGAAAAATTTGTATTTCTCCTTCAATTTTCAGGGAGAATTTTGCTAGATACAACAAATTGTGTTCACATTTGCTTTCTTCCAAAGCTTAAAAGATTTTGCTTCAGGCCCTCCTATCCTTTAACATTTGCAATGAGAAATTTGTGGTAATTTGAAGCATTTGCCTTGGTAAAATAATGTCTGCTTTTCTCTTACTGCTTTTAATATTCTCTCTTTATGTTCAATTTATGATGTTTTGATATAACTGGTGACGTTCTTTCCTGGTCAATGTTATTTGGTGTTCTATCAGCTTCTTGTACGTGAATATTAATTTCTTTTCCTAGGTTTGGGAAATTTTCCTATATGATTTCAATGAATAAATTCTTCATACCTATGGTGCTGTCTTGTGCTGTTCCTCCCACATCCATAATTCTAAATTTGGTTCTTAAGGAATCATCCATCAGCTGTTATATCCAGCTACTTTGCTCACTTTTAATTTTGGAGTCACGCCTGATTATGGCATTTATTTCCTTGATCTTGTCTTCAAGGTCTGAAACTGTCCTAGAAATGTGTGAGCAAACCTCCCCTGCTTTCAAAAGCATTTTTCATATCCTGGACTTAAGATAGATTTCTTCTCAGATTTTCCGCTTCTCTATCAAAATGTTCCTTTATATCTTGCGTTTCCTTATTTATCACAGCCAACTTTTTATTCATGTCTTCTATATGTTCAGAAAGCTTTGTATTCATTAGGACCACTGTTTAGTAAGTTCCTCGTTAAGCCCGCTGAACACTGCTTGCATTTCTTTAAGAATATCTTGTTTGAACTGGCTGTTCGACTTATTTACTTTATGACTTCCTTCTCTTTGAGTTGACCTATTTCAGGGCCCAAGACACTAGGTTCTGGGGTTTCAGATGTTTCTGTTTGTGTTTTGTGGCCTTGTTTTCCCAGGTTTCTGTTGCTGAGGAACTTATTTTTAATGGCCTTGCTGAGAGATTTCTTTGAATGTGTTTGAGGTTATATGGGGGGAGCAGGAAGTCCTCTGAGTCCTGTACTGGGAATAGACACAGAGGGGACCTAACAGTCCACTGGCCTCTAAGTTATCTTATTTACACCCAGTCCACACCCCAAAGCTCTCCCATATGTCCTGGCTTTCTTCTCCTGAGGGCAAGACTCTCCACCCTCTTAGGTGCTCCCGCTACCACTGGACCCTTTTATGAGGTTAGTGGCCTTTCTTCTCCACAAGTTTCTCTCATGCCAGTTTCTTGCTAGGCACTGTTTAAGAGTGTCTTAAAAACCCTGATGTGGCCCATTTGTGACATCTTTTAATCTAAACCATTCAGACTTGGGCTCTTTTTTTTGAATGACTCCTGCCTACATCACAAGCTATTATGGCTGCCAAGTGCTGCTTATCTCAAGCTGGTCTGATCTAAGCTCCAGGGGTCCTTTTCTAGGGGAAGCTCACAGTGTGTTTGTATTACCCACAGGCTCTTTTCTGGAAGCTGGAGCTACCAGTTGCTGTCAATTCCCTCATCTCCCAGATGAGCTCTTACCTAGGTATGAGGCTCCTGGCTCCAGGTTACATCTGTCTACAGGTGCCACCAGTTCATAGCCCTTCACAGTCAGGCTGGCACAGCTTGCTGGGCTTCCTGAGTTGTTTTATTCAGCTTCTGATGCATGTATGGGGTTTCTAAACTTCCCATAGCCTCCTTTCAATTGCTGGGGCTGTCCTCCCTCTCCTAGCTAAGATGAATGGCACTTTTTTAGCCATATTCTCATTTTTGAGTGAGTCTATGAGGAGATATTGAGCAGTTCTGATAGTTACCTACCATCCTGCCCACAAGTCCAGTAATGAAATTACAAATAAGAGAAACTTCTAAATTCAAAATGTGAAAACAACATATTCATGACAATGGGTCAAAGGAAAATAATCACAAAATAAATTATAAAATAATCTTTCGAGATGCACAAAAAGAAAAATGCAACTCAGTCATGCCTTGTTATCTGTTAAAAATTAGTTCCAGGACAACCCCCACAAATCAGATATCAAAACCCGCAGATGTTCAAGTTTCTTAATACAATGGCAATATATTTCCATGTAATCTGTGCACATCCTTCCATACACTTTTAATCATCTCTTGATAATTTATATACAATACCCAATCTAAGGTAGGCATTAAGTAAACAGTTATTTTACTGTATTATATTGGAAATGATGACAAGAAAATAATTTTTACATGGTCAGTACATACAATATTTTATCCTGTATATTTTCAGTCTAAGGTTGACTGAATCCACAAATAAAGAATTCATGGATACAGAAAGCCAGCTGGATACCAAAACAGGGAAAAGAGATGAAGCAAGAGTTAGACAGGTTTTAAGCTTGCAAAATGAAACCAAAAAACAAAATCTTGAATATATAGCCTAACTATCTACTATAAGATACCAGGAGAGAAAAACTAACTAAAACCAAAACAAACAAAAGGAAAACAACAATTAGTATTAGAGATAAAATAAATGAAATTGAATAGAAAAAATAAAGAATATTAACAAAAACTATGGTTCTTTGAAAAGGTTACAAAATAAACCTTTATCAACTTGTTGAAAGAAACATGCAAAGGGATACCGCTAGAACAAGAGTGAAAGAGAGACAGATTTTCAAATTTAAGAGTGAAAGAAGAGAAGACATTACAATCTACAAAAATAAAAATGATTATAAGAGATAATACAAAAAAATTTAGAAACAAATTAGATAACCCAGATCAAATGGACAAATTCCTACCAAATTTGTGTAAGAAAAAAAAATGAAAGTCTGAACTGATTTAAAACAATGATTAGTAATCAAAATTTTACATGGAGAAGACCAGAACCGGATGCCAAAAACTACAGGAAGTAACAGTTTTCATTATATTCTATGAATCAATACACCATTTATACTGGTATCAAAACTAGACAAAGATAGCTGGAGAAAAGAAAATCTTACGGCAATGAATCTTAGGAAAACATTCAGAAAATCAGAATAAAATTCTAGGAAACCAAATCCGGCAGGATGTAATACAGATTGTTATATTATCACTTCTCTTACCACAAAAAAATTATCAGAAAACCCTGAGTTGGGCAATAATTACTGAGATTTTATTACATATGAGGACCACATTAAGCATTGTAAAAATGTTCTGTCATTTGATTCACTAAAAAAACTCTAGAATGGTTTCCTATTGGTAAAATGGGAACAACTATCTAAGAAAAAGATGTGATGCTCAAAGCACATCCAAGATTTGACTGTAGGTTTGTTTAACTTCACTCTCTGGGTCTTAAATATTATGTCTCACTATAGTATGAGGCAAATCATTTACTGATCTCTTACTTGGCTTCTTCATCTGAAAGGTTACATATTTATCATCCCTACTGTCCTATGTACCATAAATATCGTAAGAGAATTAAGAGCTTTACTGAAATATTTTTTAAGTTATAAAAATAAGACTAAAAAAATAGAAGAAAGGTTTAAAGGCACATGGCTCACACAAAAAAAAAATAATATACCATCTGAGAAACAGCCTTTACGTTCTATAGTTTGTCTAGAATCTAGAAAGATGACTCATTCTGGATTTTTTAATTTAAATTTCCTTCTAATAGCCTCTAAAATATTTCAGCATATATCTATCAAGGAAATTGCAATTACACATAAAGCTAATGCATGGTGTAAAGTGAACTGATGGTCATAATATACAAAAAACCTAAAAGTCAATCTGTAAGATAATAAATTTAACTTGGTGCAAATATACAAATAAAAATATATACCGTTCATTATGCTCTTGATAAACAAGTCTTGACTTCTCCAGGAGATATTTTTCAACATAGGCACTAAAAGAAAAATAAAACTGGTTGATACAAATGCTAAAGTTTGCTATTAGACACATTTATTTACAGACAGTGCAAAATTATAACCAATATTCTCCAAATTATTTCAGTACACTTACCATGACTAAGTTAACAAATCATGTGTTTACACATGTAGTAATTCATAAAGTCATGGGTCTTAGTATCGCTAGAAAATGGCACAGGTGGGTAGAATGCATGAAGAAGAGGTAATATACAGTCGCCCACAAGAATAGCTTTTGTGTCCAGAAAAAGAAGAACTGAAATACTAAATATATTTTTGATATTTAATTCTTCGAATCCAGACTGTACCTCTCATGTCTTTAATGCCTCTTATCCAAATGAGAACAATTGATGAAGACTTCACTGAAAGAGAGGTTTCTATAAATCTATAATTTAAAAACTTTAGACTACTAGATCCAGATTAGTTTCACAATATCCTCTGCTTCAAAATTTGACACTTAAAATACATTCCAAATTTCTCTCCATTACTTGCTCTCTACTTCAGTCATAAATCCAGATTGTTTCTCAAGCATATCATTCATATTTAACTATAATACTCATGGTTCTCCTTCTAATTCTTTAATCTGTTCCCAATCTCAGTCTAATTCATTTCACTCCCTCACTAAAACGAAGTTCAAATCCACTACCAGTATCACCACGAATTAATGCTGCCACATTTTCTGAATTATCATTATTTCCAATAGTCAAAACCAGCGGAAAAAAAAAGATATGACTTGCTTTAAAATGAAAGTGGACTAATATGTTAAATGTTCACAAACATATTGCACAGTAAGTATTTCTGTTTTTAATTTACAAATGTAGCAACTGATGATTAATGCAGACATTAAGATTATACACTAGAGTGTCCAAGGCCAGCCTGGCTACATAGTGATTTTAGAAACAGACTGGGATACAGAGCAAGATTCTGTCTTGAAAACAAAACAAAACAAAACAAAAAAGTTATACACAAGAAAATAGATAACTAGGAAACTATCATATGAAGCCACATCTATTTTAAATATAAAGCCTTTCTCTTTCAACTATACCAACACACTAGTTTTTGAACACTTCTCCCCACTCCATAAGTTATACTGATTTACTAGAGTTATCAATCCGCAAAATAAGTATACTAAAATATGCAGAATGAAGTATTTAAAAACTTGTCAAACAGAAAAACTGATAAATTACATGATCAATTGAGAAAAGCAGCATCAGCAAATGAGTGGAGTCATGTCAAGAACCTGGTGTATTTGAAGATATGATGGTGGCTACAGAGTGAAGTCACAGTGTTCAATTGTGAATAAAGATCTAATCTCTTGACATTGTGAAGCAGATTTTTTAAATTTTTAACTGAAACTATATCAAATATGAACCAAAACAATTTAACAGTACAAAGAATTTGCATTTAGATTCAGCAATGATTAAGTTTTGTCATAATTGTATCACCTATCCTTTTCTTCCTTCTCTGGGCTGACTTTAAAAATAGGTTCCGAGGCCCTCCTGCACTGCTGGTGGGAATGTTAATTGGTAAAATCGCTATTGAAAGCAGTATGGAGGTTTCTCAAAAGATTGGAGATAAATATCCCTTTGATCCAGAGATACCTCTCCTGGAAATATTCCCAAAAAAGTTAAAAACAACACATAACAGAGATACATGTACACCCATGTTCATTGAAGCACAACTAACAATAGCTAAAATATGGAAGACACCAAAATACCCATGAACAAACCAATGAACGCACAAACTGTGGTAGTTATACATACTGGAATACTATGCATCTATGAAGTCTGATAGCTTGGAGGCTTTTGTAAGCAAACGAAGGAAACTTGAGACCATCATGCTAGTGAAGTGAGTCAGAAGCAGATGGTGAAATATCAAATGGTTTCTCTGACATGAGAAACACAGATCCCAGATCACAATTATCTCACAGAACTTAAAGTGAAATATAAAGGGAAGGGGGGGGGAGGTGAGGGCGGGGGAAGCGGGTGAGGGGTGGGTTGTGGGAGTGGGTAGGGGATGGATCAAAAGGAAAGCAGGGAAGGTCCTGTTACCTTGACTAGATATGTATATACACAAAATGCCCCAAACCAATGCAAACCTTAAATTTTGCACCTATATATATCAATAAAATGGGGGGGAAGGTCCTGGGGATCTTCCCAAAAGAGTTCAAGTCATCATTCAAGAGTGATACATGTATAACCATGTTTATAGCTGCACAACTTATAAAAGCCAAATCTTAAAAGAAGCCAGTACGTCCAGCAACAGATAAATGGACCAAGAAGATGTGTTATAATTACACAATGGGTACCACTCTGCCATAAAAAAGACAATTTGAGTCATTTAAAGGAAAATGGATGTTCTTTGAGACCATTATACTTAACAAAACGAATGAGACACAAAAAGTCAAACATCGTATGGTTTCTCTGATATGAGAAAAATAAACACAAAAAAGGTAAAATAGAGTCGGAAGAAAGTAAGATGATAGACTCTGTGGAGACAGAAAGGGGATATGAAGTGAGTTGAAGGGGTGGGAAAGAAAAAGGGATGTGATGTGTTCAATAAAAAATTGTGTAGTTAGTTTCCAGACAGGTAGACATATTAAACAGCCATAACACAACATCCTGAATTTCCTGCAAAAAATAAAACAAAAACCTGTCATTCCTAACTCACAATTGTCTAGAGAATCAATCTCTTGTGAATCTCAATTATAAATACTAAGACAAGACAGTCTGACAATTTGACTACATCCCACTTTTGTAAGTACCAACGATACCTTTGCAAACTTTTGAGTCTTCAGAATTAGAAAGAGAAATGAAAAACAATACAGAAAAAGAAATGACATATAAGACCTGCCATGAGAAAACACTCACTGTTCTTGCTTTTTAAAAAGGGTTTTAATTTTGGTTCTGTGTGAGGTGCAATAGGGGAATGAAGGTGGTACACGCAGTAATTTGAGTCAAACTTAAAATTTAAGGTCAGCAATGGCAGTGTACTCCTGTAATCCCAGCACTCAGGAGGCTGAGACAAAAGGATTACCATAAGTTTCAGGTCAGCCTGGGCAATAGAGTAAATTCAGGACCAACCTGGGCTATAAAATGAGAACACTTTGTGGGGAAAACATAATAATAAATTTACTAGATTTTCAAAGAAGTCATGACGTACTGTTGCAACAGATGGCACTAGTTTGTTTTTGATTACAAAGCAGTCGAAGAAACTGCTGAGCCAGCCTACTAGTTCATTTTTGAAAGTATTAAAGTTATTTGCGCCAATGTTATTATGTCATTTGAAAGCCAACAGAGCTTCATTCTAAAAAATTGAGAACTGAAATTTCACAACCTTTTTAATTTTTCTTTCAGTGAAGATCTTTTCAGATTACAATGTAGCTTTATTCACTGCTGTCATTCATATTTCCCTGGTCTAACTACTTTTTTATTTTTATCATTTTAAGTAAGAATATTTTAAGTATTTAAAGTACTGAAAAGATTATTCTCAGAGTTTAATTGGTAAGCTTAAGCCATCTTTATTAATTTTACAGTAGTATGTGTTTCTAGCATTTTACTTCATATTTGCCATTTATTTCACTATTTAAATTCATTTGCTTTCTCCTTGGTTTTCTTTTGATAAGAGCTTCTTACTCTTCTTCAAAGACAAAAAATTCTTATTCCTGTTGTTATGTTGTCTTAAAGCACATATTCAATTTATTATCTACCCATATTCATTTCCTAAACTACTGATAATTATTGTAAAAAAAATCTCTTAATTACAAGACTAGTAATGTGGAAAATTTTTAAAAAGGTGCTTAGGAAATACAGTTAAGTAAGGAATCAAGCTATACATCCAACTTACCTCAGAACAATCAAAAAAACAAATGTATCTTATAGTTTGGATGTAAAACATTCCCCTAAAAGTATACGTTCAGGCTTTTGGGAAGTGAATGAATCATGAGGATGCTATATCCCTCAATGGATTCATCCACTGATGAATTCATAGTTGCATGTGCTACTAGCAGGTTAAGGAAGAGATGGTTCACTCAGAGCACGACCCAAAAAGATGTATGTGTGGCTCCAGCTTCGCCCTTTGATCTCTCTGCTGCTTGGCTGTCAGAAGACAAGCAGGTGTCCACTAACAGTCACTTCCACCATGCTATTTCTACCACAGAGCCAGCAGACTATAAATTCAACCCACTGAAATTCTGAGCCAACATCCTTTAAGTAGTGGATGTTGGGTGTTTTGTCCTAATGATAGGAAAGGAGCTAATACATATAAAAAGAAGTAAACAGAAAAACTTACTAATTAAATCTAAGATAAGGGTATGTGTCACATTAATCTTATAACTTTTTTAATGTTTAAATTTTTCCAAGAGGAAATAGTTACAAGTTTTTATACACATACCAATATGGCAGTTTTTAGCTTATAAATGTAGGAAGTAACAAAAATAAAATACATTATAAAGCCTAATACAGCCAACTAGAGGTACTTACCCAAATACAGTGCCTGTTTCCTGGTAATTTACTTGAATAAACTTGCCAAAACGACTTGAATTGTTATTATGAGCAGTCTTTGCATTCCCAAAGGCCTGTCAATTAAAAATATTCTCATTAGTTTCATTGAAAAAAAAATCTTTTTACATACTGATTAGGTAAACTCAGACAAAATGCTAAAGAGAGAAAGGCAATTTATTTATATGTTCAGATTCATATTAACACTTTAAATAAATGCTTTCTTAAAAATTAGTAACTGAAAAAGGACTAAGTAAAGTCAGATGCACTGGGATACATATGTAATGCCAGAAGCTAGGCTGAGACAGAAGAGCTTTAAATTCATTTTGCTGCTCAGTAAAATAATTCTTAATCTTAAACTTTAATGTTCATTAAAATTCAGGCCTCTTTTTCAAACTCCAGAGCTAACACAAATTTCTTAATGAATTTCTATTCATTTTCTAAAACTTTTGCTGTGTTGAAATAATAAGGAGCTAGGAAAAGAAGAAATACATTAAAACAACTAAGTTTTGGACTGTATAAACAAAGTTTAATTAAAGTACCACACATATACTCACTTAAAAGCTATCCTATTAATTACAAAATAAAAGCAGTTAAGCTCCATAACTTGGTATGTAATATATAACCCATGCAATGAAGCAGTGATCCAGTGATAAAGGTAAACTAATGATACATCAATGATATGTACTAACATTACAGTATGCAGAAGAAATCAGAGAATACATTATATAATCCACTTATATTAAATTATAGAAAAGGTAAAACGTAAGAAACAAGGAAGCATATAAGAGGTTGTCTGGGAATGAGGTTGGGGTTAGCAAATGTCCACAAAGGAGCCCATAGGGTGATGACAGTATGATACAGCTAAATTGCATGATGATGGTTACATTGATAAATACTTATGTAAAACTCATTCAGTTATTTACTGTTCAATAAAATTTATTAAAATTTAAGCTTAAAAGGAAACAGGGTCTTGAGATGTGGGTAAGTAGCAAAGTTCCTGCCTATCTAATACATAGCTCTGAGTCCGATCCCTAGCACTGGGAAAAAATACAGAAAAAGTAGCACTGCCCCAGCATGACCCAATCATAATATAGGTGAGGAAACAAAATTAGAAAACATAGAATTACAAATAATTTGTTGCAGTTTTCTTTTCTATAACCTAATAGAAGAATGACAAGTCTACTTCCATAAACCCAAACTAGCCATTTACTAAATACTTCTTAAATGCAAAGTTATGTGTACTCTAAACAGCAACTGTGCAGAGTACTTACGTATTTTATTATGGTTTCGATATGGACTGTTCCCCTCAAAAGCCTCCTGCATTTTTGAGAATAGTAGGAACCATGTGCAGGTGAGAAGTGGGATCTGGTTGGAAGGGGAAAATGTTTACAGTCTGACCTGGATAGTGTCAAACTGTTGTGATTTGGGGATATGAAGCTGTCAAGTGTGTTTTATGGACTTGTGGGCCAGAAAGTGAGAGAAGGGTCACCATCTTGGGTATAGGGGACCAGCTGGTGGGTGAACTAAGTAAAGGAAGGAAGAAGAAACATTGTTACAGATTCTTCCTGGGAAAGCTTTGGCCTTCCCAAAGTATCCAGACATCAACTCATTCATGCTTCAAGTGGCTGTCTACTAAGCCTTGTCTTGCAGCTTAAGGCAGCTCTGCAGCCTCTGCCATGTGCTTCCCATCACTGCCAGCTGCCAATGAATTGACTATGCTAGACCATCTGAAACTGTGCATTAACATAACGTTTCCTCCCTTCAGTAGTGATGTCACGAATTCTGCCACAGCAACAAGAAAGTAGATTCTTAGGCTGATTCACACACAAGACAGGCTAAGGAGGTAGGCTTAATTAATACTCCAACAATTACATTTCTATACCATTAGCTCACAGTGTGCTCAAGACTAGAAACAAGAGCATTACCTGGAAATAGCTTAGAAATACAAACTTAGACCCCTCACAGGACTAACAAAGTAAGAAATTCTTATGATAAGATCTAGCAATCTGTGTTTTAAAAACACTTTTAATATTCAAATGCAAGACAAAATTAGAGAAATATCTCCCATTTACTATGCATTCCCTTAAATTTCTGTGAAATTACACTTTAATGAGTATTTAAAAATTACTCTACAATGAAAAGAGTAAATGTATACATTCATGAAGATGTCCAGAAATATCTCTAATGAACATGCATGTACACCCCACAGGATCTAAATAATGACTGGAAGAATCCCATTTCTCAAATACCGCCAAACCAACTGTAAGCTATATACACAAAAAGACAGACAGTATGAGCTTTAAATGTGTAGAACAGTGGTCCTCATCCTTTCACACCAAGGAAGGGTTTAGCAGAAAACCATTCTCCCAAGGATGAAGCAAGGGAGGGAGGAGGTTACTTGGAGAATACTTTTAAAGCAACCAGGTTACTTGGAGGTTACCTGTAAAGCAACCAGAAAATACACTGCTTCTGAGGAAAGGTAAATGTAGAGCAACTCCAGAAGACTGACAATTTCATAAAAAGTTAAACATACTCTTATATAACGTGACCTAGAAATTCCATTTCTTGAAAAGGTCACAGAGATTATGCTCAGTGAAAATGTTAGAGTGAAAAATCTGCATTAAAAAAAAAAAGAAAGCTGAGCGTGGTGGCACACGCCTGTAATCCCAGCACTCGGGAGGCTGAGACAGGAGGATTGCCATGAGTCCAAGACCAGCCTGGGCTCTGAAGTGAGTTCAGGATCAGCCTGGACCACAAAGTGAGACGCTGTCTCAAAAAAAAAAAAAGAAGAAGAAGAAGAAGAAAAAGAATGTTAACAAAAACTATCAGTCACTGATGAATATTTATCATAAAACTAACTGATTTAAAGATAACCCTGTGCATGTACAAATATGTACCTTCCAGTATTCACCTAGGACATTTGAAATTTAACTTTTTCGTCTTTCCCAAATTTACTAGTCTTTTGGACTAGATGCTTGCAGTTATTTTCTAATGTGAACTGGTGGGTAAGGCCAGGTTTAAGAATAGCAACAAAGATATAGGAAACATAGAAAAAAAATTTTTTTTGGTAAATATCCCAATAAAAGGATTTGTTGGATTCAAAGAAGAGGCATCAAGATTTAACTACTATGACCCATTCGAGGAATAGTGAGCTGAATTAGAGTGGTGACTTAAGTGAAATGACTTAGGTGTGGAAGAGTAATATGTTAAGTACTGTATAGTTTCTCTGACTTGGAAAACCCAGAACACAGACATTTTATAGAACCACGTGAAGTGATAGCCGGAGTTGGGGGAAGGGAGAGGGAAGGCTTGGGGAGGGTCAAAAATGGGAAGGGATTGTAAAGTTGATATGATACATATGTACACGAAATACCCAAATTCATTGTAAACACTATGTATTACATATATATTTCATATGTGTATTAATAAAAATAGTGGGAAAAAAGAATTCTGGAAATTAATCAAATCCTTGTAACAAATCTCAATTTGTATGGGAAGGAAGGCATTTAACCAAAAAAAAAAGTTAAAGCTACAAAAAAGTCAACACTGGTAAGAAAAGCAGGCATTGTGCATTTTAGTTTGCACTATTACTATCCCTCCTTAAGCCAACATTGATGAGAAAAATCAACATCCTACAATAATTGAAGTTTTTTTTTTTGGGGGGGGGGGCGGTTTCCTTTTTTTTCCTTTTTTAAGGCACTCTAGAAAGCATTGGAAAGATCCAGGCAGAGTTAAAGACCTTTCCAAAACCCTAAGGCCCACAATTTGCCCTATTGCATTTCCCTGGAAAACTCACTCATAAGGTTATCCATTTCCACCTAACTCAGAAATTACTTACTGAGAACACCCTCTCCACACTCCCTACTAATATGCATTTGTCACAGGCAGATTTAATTGTTGAAACACTCCAATTTCCTGAAGTGGTGGTAAGAGTACAGGACCAAAAATAAATAAGTCAAGCTAACTTAACTTAAAACAAAAAAGTGGCAAGTGACATGTATTAAGAGAACTTTGAAAAGATCTAAATGCCAATAGCACATAGAAGGCCAGACAGATCCATATGACTGTACATGCTCAAAAATATGTGCATACTCAACAAAGACCTGAAACCTACACTTAAGCTTGAAGCCCTGTGTTAGCAGGAAGTAAAAATTAAGGCACATTTGATAACTGCTTGGGTGAGTGCGTAGGTGGCAGCCGAATAAGTACATAAATTCTCAAAGGAAAAGCCTCAATGATTCAGGTTTTTAAAGAAATTCCTTTCAAATTATGGCCCACTACTAAGGTAACTGAGTAGGGAGTACTGACAGTCTCATGTAATTAAACAGACTTTCTAGAAATGCTACATTATTTTTAATTCCAGTTTTCAAAACGAGACTTACAAAGAAGAAAGAAACAAAAGTCACAGTAAAATAAACAGCAATAAGTAGAAGTTGTCTCTGACAAAATCCAGGAGTTGGCCTTACTAGGCAAAGATTTTAATATTAGCAATGTTAAGTATTCCATGCATTAACAGGAGAGACTATAAATAATATGATAGAAATTATAAAAATTCCAATGTTAAAAATTACATTTATTAGAGTAAAAAGCTCACTATAGGAGCTCAATTGAAAATATAAGTAAATAAAAGAATCAATGGGTCACAAGGAAATTACAAATGTTATGGTCTACATCTGAAATACTCCCCAAAAGACTCATGTTCAGAGGTAGGTAGGACCCAGTTCAAAAGGGCAAATCATTGGGGGTATGGCCTGGAAGGATATACTGCCTTACTAGCAGCCTGCCACCTCCTCTGTTCTGCTCCTCACCTCCCTCCCATGCCAAGAGCAGATTTTTTTCCACACAGAGCCTTTCTACTATTACCGGTCAACCATGAATGAACTGAGACCTCAGAAACGTAAGCTACAATAAACATTTCTCCCCTTTTAAGTTGTGGATATCAGGTATTATACCCCAGTGACAAGAAAAATTACTAAGACAAGGAGAATCAGAATATTGTTTGAGATAAAGGAAAACCAAACTATAAAACACCAAATTATGTGGGACACAGCCAAAGAAATGCTTATAACCAACTTTACAGCTATAATAGCCTGTACTAAAAATAAAATCAAATTAAAAAGTTTCTGCACAACAAAGGAAACTATCAACACTGTAAAAAGAGAACCAATGGACTGGGAAAAAATATTCACCACCAACATCTCAGATAAGAAGCTCATAACTAGAATATGCAGGGAGCTGAAGAAAGTAAGCCTACCAAAATAAAGGATTCTATTGAAAAGTGGGAAAATGAAATGAAGAGGCAGTTAAAAAGGCCAATAGATACATGAAAAGATGTTCAACATCCCTAGCCATAAGACAGATGCAAATCAGGGCTGCGGACCTTTACCCCCTGTAGCACTGCTGAGCCTGCAGGTCCACGTGGAGCCACGCAGGCGGGTCTCTGTTCCACAGGATGGGTTTTGTTAAAGATGTCATGAATAAGGCCTACTTTAAGAGATACCAAGTGAAATTCAGAAGAAGACAAGAGGGCAAAACTCATTACTATGCTCGGAAACAGTGATCCAGGACAAAAACAAGTACAACACAAGCAAATACAGGATGATAGTTCGTGTCATTAATAGAGATATCATTTGCCAGATTGCATATGTCCGTATAGAAGGGGAGATGATAGTCTGCGCAGCACATGCACATGAACTGCCAAAATATGGTGTGAAAATTGGCCTGACAAATTATGCTGCAGCTTACTGTACTGGTCTGCTGCTGGCCCGCAGGCTTCTCAATAGGTTTGGCATGGACAAGATCTATGAAGGTTAAGTGGAGGTGACTGGAGATGAACATAATGTGGAAAGCATTGATGGTCAACCTGGTGCCTTCACCTGCTATTTGGATGCAGGACTTGCCAGAACTACAACCGGCAATTAAGTTTTTGGAGCTCTCAAGGGTGCTGTGGATGGAGGCTTGTCCATCCCTAACAGTACCAAACGATTCCCTGGTTATGACTCTGAAAGCCGGGAATTCAATGCAAAAGTACACCAAAAGCACATCATGGATCAAAATGTTGCAGATTACCTGTGTTACCTAATGGAAGAAGATGAAGATGCTTATAAGAAACAATTCTCTCAGTACATAAAGAACAACGAAACTCCAGACATGATGGAGGAGATGTATAAGAAAGCTCAGGCTGCTATACAAGAGAATCCAGTCTATGAGAAGAAATCGAAGAGAGAAGTTAAAAAGATGTGGAACCGTCCTAAAATGTCCGTTGCCCAGAAGAAAGATCGGGTAGCTCAAAAGAAAGCAAGTTTCCTCAGAGCTCAAGAACGGGCAGCAGAAAGTTAAACCAAATAATTTTCTATGAAAATTTTTCAGATAAAGACCAATAAATTTATTCATCAGGCAGAACAAAAAAAGAAAGAGATGCAAATCAAAACAACGCTAAGACACCATCTCACTCCAGACAGAATGGCCTGTATCAACAAGCCAAATAGCTATCACTGCTGACGAGGATGTGGGGGAAAAGGGAACTCTCTTACACTGCTGGTGGGAATGTAAATTCAGACAACCACTCTGGAAAGCAGTATGGAGAGCTCTCAAAAGACTAGAAATAAATATCCCCTTCATTCCAGCGGCACCCCTCCTAAGAATATATCCAAAAGAGGCCAAAACAACACTTAACAGAGATACATGTATACCCATGTTCATAGCAGCACAACTAACAATAGCTAAAATGTGGAAGTCACCAAAATACCCACCAACAGACCAGTGGATACACAAACTGTGGTATTTATACACAACGGAATACTATTCATCAATAAAGTCCAACAGTGTTGGAGGCCTTTGCGGGCAAATGGAAGAAGCCTGAGAACATCATGCTTAGTGAAGTGAGTCAGAAGCAGAAGGTGAAACATTGAATGGTTTCTCTGATATGAGAGTTGCAGATCACAACTATTATGGAACTTAAAGCGGAAGAACAAAGTGAAATAGGGGGGTAGGGTGAGGGAGAAGGGAGGGATGGGAGGTTGGGGGGAGTGACAGAAAGAGAGTGGGAAAGCCCTTGTGTCCTTGGCCCAATACTTATGTGCACAAAATGCTCAACTCCACTGTAAACCTTAAATTTTGCACGTATACATATCAATAAAATGGGGGGAAAACCAATGCTAAGATATAATCTCACTCCAGAGAGAATGGCCTATACCAACAAGTCAAATAGTAATCAGTGCTGAGGAGGCTGTGGGGAGATAGGAACCCTCCTGCACTCTGCTGGGAATGTAAATTCGTACAACTACTTTGGAAAGCAGTATGGAGAGCTCTCAAAAGACTAGAAATAAATATCCCCTTCAATCCAGCAACACCCCTCCTGGGAATACATCCAAAAGAGGCCAATACAACATTTAACAGAGATATATGTGTACCCATGTTCATAGCAGCACGACTAACAATAGCTAAAATATGAAAGTCACCAAAATACCCATCAACAGACCAATAGATACACAAACTGTGGTATTTATACACAATGGAATACTATGCATCTATAAAGTCCAACAATGTGGAGGCTTTTACAGGCAAATGGAAGAAACTTGAGAACATCACGCTCAGTGAAGTGAGTCAGAAGCAGAAGGTGAAACATCGAATGGTCTCTCTCATGTGAGAGACCCAGATCACAAATCTTACAGAACTTAAAATGAAAAACAAAGTGTGTGTGTTGGGGGGGAGGGGTGGTAGGGCAGGGAGGAAAGGAGGAGTGGGTAGGGGGAGGGACAAAAGGAGAGCCGGAAAGTCCTTGTCACCTAGACAAGATACATATGTGCACAAAATGCTCAACTTCATTGTAAACCTTAAAATTTACTCCCATACATATCAATAAAATGGGGGAAAAAAGAAAAAAATCCTTTATCAGTAAAAAGAACTGGGTGCATACCTACAGCCCCAGCTTTTCAAGAGGATGAGGCAGGAGGATCACAGATGTAAGGCCACCTGAGTAACTTATGAAACCTGCCCTTAAAATTCAAAATACAAAATGGCTAGTGACAGAGTTTGGAGCATAGTATGTTCAAATCTCAGTATTGAAGAGAGAGAGAAAAAAAGAGGAAGGAAGGAAAGAAGGAAAAGGAGAGGAAAAGTAAGAGGAGAGGAGGAAAGGCAGACAAACAGGAGAAAAAATAATAAAGAATAAATCCAATTGGCAAAAATATAAAATTAGGAAGCCAAAACCAGTTCTTTGACAATATCAATAAAGATGAAAAATCTTTAAGTACACAGGCCAAAAAAAGTCAGAAAAGCGCGGACCGGGAGAAGGAATAGAGTTCAAGTTATTAAATTGAAAAACAAAAATATAAACATTACTCAAAATGTTACAAGACATGATCATCAAAAAAATGCAGAAAAATCTGGTAAAAGCATAACCTTTCAAATAAAAATATTCAACAAATTAGGAATTTCAAGAAACTTTCTCAATCTGATTAAGGTCATTTATTAAAAATACAAGTTGAGCTAGACTTGGCAGCACACACTTGTAACTCTAGCACTCAGGAGGCTGATACAGGTTTGAGAACAGCCTGGGTACACAAGCAGTTCAAAGCCAGGCTAAGTTACATCGCGTGACCCTGAATCACGGAGCGGAGGGGATGGGGGAAGTCTAATTATTTCTATTCAAAAATGTACTTGAGAACTTCCCAGCAAGATGGTGGCTGAGGATCAGTCCTAAACCCACTTAAAAAGTTGAGATTATCATCAAAATTTGCAATCGCTAGCTCAGCACTGCAGAAAATACTCAAAGGCACCTTCGAGAGAGACAGACACACATGGAACACCAAAAAGCACAGACAAAGGGAAACATCTAAAGAGAAAGTGTAACAAAAAGAGCAAAGAGCCAACAGTATAAGAATAGGTCAATGGCAGGATTCAGTAAAAATCTTAAAATAATTTCTCTCAATACTAACAGTCTTAACTCACCAATCAAAAGACACAGACTGGCAGAGTGGATAAAAACCAAAGCCCAACCATTTGTTGTCTGCCAGAGACATATTTCATCTACAAAGAAACACAAAGACTGAAGGTAAAAGGGTGGAAACTAACACTACAAGCTACTGGAGTGGGGAAACAAAACAGGAGTAGCCATACTATTCTCATACATGACACACTTGGAACCAAAGCAGATCAGAAGAAACAAAGAAGGTCACTATATACTGTAAAAGGAAGAGTAAAAGCTTACAATTATAAATGTATATGCAGCCAATGTATGCACACACAGTTATATACAGCAGAAACTAATAGACATGAAGGATGAAACAGGCCTCAATACAATCATATAAGGGGACTTCAATACCCCACTCTCACAAGTAGATAGAACAGACAGAAAATTATCAAAGAAATATCAGAGATAAATCACATCATGGAGCAAATGGACTTAACAGATATCTACAGATGATTCTTTCCAATATCAACAGAATACACCTTTTTCTCAGCAGCACACAGGACTTCTTCCACAACAGAACATATCCTTGGACACAAGACATGCTTAAATCAATACAAAAGTATTGAAATAATTCCCTGCGTGCGTTCAGAGCACAATGGAATAAAACTAGAAATAAATAGCACAAGTAACTATAGAAACTATTCAAATACATGGAGATTAAATAATACATTACTAAACATGGAATGGATCACAGAAGACATCAAGAAAGAAACGACGAACCATCTAAAGTCAAATGACAATGAAAGTACATCACACCAGGATCTGTGGGACACAGTGAAAGCAGTATTAAGAGGAAAATTTGTAACTGAGTGCACATAACAAAAACCATAGAGTAATCTGAAATTAATGATATAATGATGTAGCTCAAAACCCTTAAGAAGAACAAATCAAATCCAAGGGCAGTAAAAAAAGGAAATTACAAGAATCAGAGCAGAGTTCAAGGAAATTAAAGCAAAAAAAATAGAAAACGATCAATAAATCAAAGAGTTAGTTCCTCAAAAGGATAAGATCAACAAACCTCTAGTCAAACTCATCAAAAGAAGGAAAAAAAATCCAGATCAATACAATTAGAAATGAAAAAGGTGGAGGCTGGGCCGCTCCTGAGGCAGCTGGTCAGCTTCACGGACACTTTCCACACCCCTTGCCTCGGAGACCCGTGGGTGAGACCAGAATAGGAGAGAACCAGGCCAGGCCACTTAGTAGGCAGCAGGTAGGCCTCTCCGGCAACCTCCCCTTCCCCACGCCTCAGGCCGGCTAGCAGCAGGCAAGGCCGTTCCTGAGGTGGCTGGTCGGCTTCACGGACATTTTCCATGCGCCTCGCCTCAGGGACCCACAGCTGGGGTCTGGCTCAGCAAGAACCAGGTTGAGATAACCCCACTGCCCCTAGCGGTGACTGTGTTCTCTCAGTGCTGGACAGAACCGTACCGGGGAGAATAATACAGGGGAATCCAGGGTCAGACAACCAGAGACAACCAAAGACAACAGAACCATGAGGAAACGTGGAAACAAATCCCTTTCAGAAAGTCTTAATATACCAGAAGAGGATACGAGGAATTCTGAAAATGCAGTAGCTAAAGATGAAAATAGCACAAATGATGGTAACTTCTGAGCCCAGAAATACATCGAATTAAAGCAGGATAATTCTTGCAGGAATTAGAGCAACAAATGATGCAGGAAATGTAAATCATAGATCAAGAGCAACGCCAAGACCTAGCTAAGCTAAAAGCAAGCTTGGAGAAGCAAGTAGAGGAGATCAAAGAAGAAATGAACCAGAAGATAATGAAGACCATACAAGAAATGAGAAAAACGAAACAGAAACATAAAAAAATAATAAATGCAGATATACAGGAAGTAAAAGACACACAGGTCACAATAAGCAACAATATCAAACAATTTCAAAATACATTATCAGACCGAGAAGACAAAATGACAGAGCGGGAACAGAAAGACCAAAAAGATCACAAAGTAAAAAAAGAAGAAAGTGAGTCATTACAATGGCTGATAGATGATTCAAAAAGAAAAAACGTGAGAGTTATGGGAATTGAAGAGAAGACCAAGGATGAAACAAAAGGCTTAAAAGTCGTATTCAAGGAAATTATGGAAGAAAATTTGCCAAATTTAAGAAGAGAAATGTATATCAAATTACTGCAGGATTTAGAACACCAAACAGGGCTGGAGGAATGGCTCAGCAGATAAAGTGCTTGCTTAGCAAGCACTAAGTCAAGTGCTAAGTACCTGAGCTTGATTCCGCAGCACCACATAAGCTGGGCATGGTGGCGCATGCCTGTAATACCAGCACTCCGGAGGCTGAGGCAGGAAGATTGTCCTGAGTCCAAGGCCATCCTGGGCTCCATAGTGAGTTCAGGACCAGCCTGGACTACAGAGCAAGATGCTCTCTCCAAAAAAATAAAAATTAAATAAGAACAGAACACCAAACAACACTGATCAGAAGAGAACCTCACCTTGACATATCAAAATTAAAGTACTAGAAACCCAACACAAAGAGAGAATACTAAAAGCAGTATTAGAAAAGCAGAAGGTGACCTACAACAGTAAGGCCATCAGGATAACTGCAGACTTCTCAACCCAGACACTAAAAGCCAGGAGATCATGGAGCAATGTCATTCAAACACTAAAAGAACACAAATTTCAACTAAGACTACTATATCCAGCAAAACAACCTTTTAAACTAGAGGGAGAAATTAAAATCCTCCATGATGTAGAAAGTTTAAAGAAACTTGCAGCCACTAAGCCATCACTACAGAGAATTCTCAAACGACAATTGGATAGTGAAAGAGAAGCCAACGACACAAGAGACCCCTGAGAAAAAGAAAGAGAGACAAAAGCCAGAAAAGAAGCTGAGAAAAAAGTAAAGCCAATAAACAACAGGGAAAAACTACAGTGATGGCAGGACACACCAAATATACATCAATGATTACCCTAAACATGAACAGCCTCAACTCACCTATCAAAAGACACAGACTAGCTGACTGGATCAAAAAACAGAAACCCACAATTTGCTGCCTACAAGAGACACACTTCACCCACAACGAAACTCACAGACTGAAAATAAAAGGTTGGAATTCAATATTTCATGCAACAGGTCCCAGAAAACAAGCAGGGATAGCTATATTAATCTCAGACTCATCCGATTTCAAAAGAAAACAGGTGAAGAGAGACAAAGATGGACACTACATACTGGTTAAAGGAACATTAGAATAGGAAGAAATCACAATTATCAATATATACGCACCCAATTCTGGAGCACCCAATTATGTAAACCAAAAATTACTAGATTTGAAAAGACACACAGGCCCCAACACAATTATAGTAGGAGACTTTAATACTCCATTATCACAAATAGCTAGATCAACCAAACAAAAATCCACAAAGATATACAACTGCTGAAAGATACTATAGAAAACTTGGACATAACATATTTACAGAGTCTTCCACCCAACGTCAACTAACTGACTACACATTCTTCTCAGCAACACACGGAACATTTTCTAAAAAAGAACACATCCTAGGATACAAGTCAGGCTTAAACAAGTACAAAGGGATAGAAATAGTTCCCTGCATACTCTCAGACCATAGTGGAGTAAGACTGGAACTTAACAGCAGCAGAAACAGAAGAAAATACACAAACACATGGAGACTTAATGACTTACTACTGACCAAACAATGGATCACGAAAGAAATCAGAGAAGAAATCAAAAACTTCATAGAGTTAAATGACGATGGAAGTACATCATATCAAAATCTGTGAGACATAATGAAAGCAGTCCTTCGAGGAAAATTCATAGCCATAAATGCACACATCAAAAGAACAGAACAGTCACAAATAAATTCGCTAATGATGCACCTCAAGGACCTAGAGAAACAAAAAAACTTAACCCAAAAGGCAGTAGAAGAGAAGAAGTTACAAAGATCAGATCTGAAATAAATGAGACTGAAATTAAAAATAAATAAAAATAATAAATAAATAAAAATAAATAAAAAGATTAATGAGTCAAAGAGCTGGTTCTTCGAAAGAATAAAACAGACAAACCTCTTGCCAACCTCATCAAGAAAAGGAAAGAAAAGGCACAGATTAGCACACTTAGAAACGAAAAGGGTGAAGTTACAACAGACTCTGCATAAATCCAGAATATTATAAGAAATTACTTTGAACACCTATATTCTAACAAATTTGAGAGCTGGGAAGAAATGGATGACTTCCTAGATACATATAAAATACAAAAATTAAATGAGGAAGATATAAAAATCTTGAAAAACCCAATCACGGACACCGAAATTGAAGCAGTAATGAAAGCTCTACCTACAAAGATAAGTCCAGGTCCAGATGAAATCACAGCAGAATTTTTTCAGAACTTTAAAGAAGAACTTACTCCAATCCTCCTCAAACTATTTCATAAAGTAGAAAGTGAAGAAATGCTACCAAACTCATTTCTCGAGGATAGCACCACACTAGTCCCAAAACCAGACAGAGACTTAATCAGGAAGGAAAATTACAGACAAATATCCTCAATAAATATAAATGCGAAAATCCTTAGTAAGATTCTGGAAAACGGACTCCAACAAGTAATCAGGAAGATCATACACCATGATCAAGTGGGCTCAACATACATATATCAATGAATGTAACACACCATATCAACAAAAGCAAAAACAAACACCACATGATCATCTCTATTGATGCAGAAAAAAGCCTTTGACAAAATCCAGCACCCCTTCATGATAAAAACACTGAGAAAAATAGGTATAGAAGGGCCCTACCTAAAACTCATAGAAGCCATATATGCTAAGCCTACTGCAAATATCACAGTAAATAAAGAAAAATTGAAATTGTTCCCTTTCAAATCAGGAACAAGACAAGGATGCCCACTCTCACCACTTCTATTCAACAAAGTTCTTGAAACACTGGCCATAGCAATCAGACAAGAAAATGAAATAAAGGGAATCTGCATCAGAAAGGAGGAGGTCAAACTCTCCTTATTTGCAGATGATATGATTATCTACATGGAACACCCTAAAAACTTCACTACGAAACTCTCAGAAATAATTAAAAAAAACTTAGCCAAGTCAGAGGCTACAAAATTAACACTAAAAAATCAACAGCTTTTCTCTACACTAACAATGAACTTATTGAGCAAGAACTTAAAAAAACAATTCCATTCTCAACAGCTCAGGAAAAAATTAAATACCTAGGAGTATATCTAACCAAGGAAGTGAAGGACCTATATAAAGAAAGCTACATTACATAGAAGAAAGAAGTTATAGGAAACATTAGAAAATGGAAAGGCATCCCCTGTTCTTGGATAGGCAAAATAAATATAGTCAAAATGACTATACTACCGAAACTGATATATACATTATATTCAATTCCTATCAAAATACCTACAAATTTATTCAAAGGACTTGAAACAACAATTCTTAAATTCACATGGAACCAAAAGAGACCAAGAATAGCCAAAGCAATCCTAAGCAGTAAGACCAAGGCAAGAGGCATTATAATTCCAGACATCACGCTGTTCTATAAAGCAACAGTTGTAAAAACAATTTGGTACTGGCACTAAAACAGATCAGTGAAACAGAATTGAAGATGCAGAAACAAACGCAAATACCCTCAATTACTTAATGTTCGACAAAGGGGCCGAATGCATACAACGAAAAAAGGACAGCATGTTCAACAAATGGTGCTGGGAAAACTGGTCATCCACATGCAGAAGAAGGAAACTAGTCACACACCTATCACCATGCACCATAATGAAATCAAACTGGATCAAAGACGTAGACATTAAAAGTGAAACACTGAACCTTCTAGAAGACAAATTAGGCAAATATCTAAAAGACATAGGGGCAGGCAAAGGCTTTCTTGACAAGACAACAAAAACAAAAGAAATTATCCCCATGATAAACAAATGGGATCTTGCCAAATTAAAAAGCTTCTGCACAGTAAAGGAAACTATTAACATTGTAAAAAGAGAACCAACAGACTAGGAAAAAAATTCATCACAAACATCTCAGATAGGAAGCTCATAACTACAATATACAGGGAGCTGAAGAAAAGCAAGCCTACCAAAATAAAGGATTCTATTAAAAAGTGGGCAAATGAAATGAAGAGACAGTTCACTCACAAAGAAGTTCAAACGGCCAATTGATACATGAAAAGAAGTTCAACATCCCTAGCCATAAAAGAAATGCAGATCAAAACAATGCTAAGTTACCATCTAACTCCAGACAGAATGGCCTGTATCAACAAGCCAAATAGCTATCAGTGCTGGTGAGGCTGTGGCGAGAAGGGAACCCTCCTGCACTGCTGGTGGGAATGTAAATTCATACAACCCCTCTGGAAAGCAGTATGGAGATTTCTCAAAAGACTGGAAACAAATATCCCCTTCGATCCGGCGACACCCCTCCTGGGAATATATCCAAAAGAGGTCAAAAGAACACATAACAGAGGTATATGTATAACCATGTTCATAGCAGCACAGCTAACAATAGCTAAATCATGGAAGACACCAAAATACCCATCAACAGACCAATGGATACACAAACTGGTATTTATACACAATGGAATACTATGTATCTATAAAGTCCAACAGCGTGGAGGCTTTTGTAGGCAAATGGAAGAATCTTGAGAACATCAAGCTTAGTGAAGTGAGTCAGAAGCAAAAGGTGAAACACTGAATGGTCTCTCTGATATGAGAGACCCAGATCACAACTATCTCATGGAACATAAAGTGAAAAACAAAGTGAACCAGAGGGATAGGCTGCGGTGGAATGGATGGGTAGGTAGGAGGAGAGACAAAAGGAGAGCGGGAAAGTCCTTGTCACCTTGACAAGATAAGTATGTGCCAAAACGCTCAACTTCATTGTAAACCTTAAATTTTGCACTTATACATATCAATAAAACGGGAAAAGTCAAAATTAAAAATAGATTTTAAAAATGCACAAGATCTAACTATTTGTAAAATAAGCACAAATCCAAGCAAACTCTGAAAAGAAAAGGAAAAAAATTAGGAAATATTTCAAACTATATGATAATTAAAAACTCAAAATTTGTGGGATACCATTCAAAGCATTTCTTAGGAGAAGTTATAGCACTAAACACAGTAACCACATTATAAAAAAAGAAAGATCACAAATCAAAGGATATCATATATTTAAAAAAACTAAAGCAAAGTAAATGTAGATCAAAATTAAAATTCAACACAATAAAAAAAGGGGAAGGGGAGATCAATGAAACCAAAAGTTAAGTGCTCTGGAAAACAAAGGAATAAATATTATGTAGACCTTTATGGACAATGTAACACTTAGATTAAGCAAATTTCTTCAGAAGAAATAACAAAAATTCACTCAAGAAGAAATGCACTGAAAGTTTATTCGAAACCTTCCCACAAATAAAGCACTGGACCCAGATGGCTTCACTGATAAATTTCACCACAAATTGTAGAAATACTACCAATTTTACACAAACTCTCCTAAAAACAAGAGAAGAGAGTTCCCAAATCAATCTGTGAGATTAGAATTATCCTGAGGTAAAAAACAATATTCCTCATGACTACTGATGCAGAAACACTAAAAAAATTACATTTCAATATAATGTAATTTAATATTACATTGCATTGAATGTATGTTGATCCCAAGAATGCAAGAGCCGGTTTAAAATTCAAAAGCCACACTAAATGTAACATGCCATATTAACAATTAATTCTTTATTTATTTTTAATATTTTTGGAGACAGGGTTTCACTCCACAGCCCAGGCTGGTCCTGTTCTGAACTCACTATGGAACCCAGGCTCGCCTTGGACTCATGGCAATCCTCCTGCCTTATCCTCCAGACTGCTGGGATTACAGCCATATGCCACCACACCTGGCTATATATGTGGTGCTGGGGAACTGAACTCAGGGCCATGCACTTGCAATGCAAAGGCTTTAGTGGCTGTGCCATTCTTCCAGCACAACAATTAATTCTTTTCTTTTAGAGTCAAAATCTCACTGTATACTCCAAGCTGGCTTTGAGATTGCTCTGTACCTCAGAAACACCTCAAACTCACAATTCTCCTATCTCTGTCTTCCAAGTAGTGAGATTATAGGCAAGTACTACCATGCCTGAACAGAACAAACTTTTTTTTTTTTTTTTACAAAAACATACACAAGCTGGGCCAGGTGGCACAAACTTAAATCTTAAAACTCTGGGAGTCTTACGTAGGAAAATCCCAAGTGTCAGTTCAACATAAGCAACTGAGTGAATTAGTGAGATTCTGCCTCAAAAATCAAAGACAAACAATGGGCTAGGTTTGTAGCCTATTGTGAAGGCCGTACATTCAAATTAAAAGGAAAAATGAAAAACGAAGACATCCTAGCATCATGAAAAAAAGCACACATGTAAGTATATCAAGAGATACAAAAAGTATTTGATGAATTCAACATCCATTTCTGATTTAAAAAAAAAAAAAACTCTAAGCAAACTAAGAAGTGATCAGCCTCAATTTCTACTTTTTTTGAGAAAGGGTCTCACTCTGTAGAGCAGGCTGGTCCTGGGCTCACTCGTGTGGCCCAGACTTGCCTTGGACTCAGGACAATAGGCCTGTCTCAGTCTCCGGAGTACTGGGATTACAGGTGTGCACCACCACACCAAAGTTTATGTGGTGTTGGGGAACTGAACTCAGCGTCTTGTGCTTTACACGCTATGCCATTCCTCCAGCCCCAGCCTCAATTTCATAAAGAGCATTTCCACAAAACCCCGTTATCTAATGGTTAAAGACTAAATGCTTTCCTTTAAGATTAGAAATAAGATAAGGATGTTGCTTTCACCACTTCCATTAATAATTATACTGAAGTAGCCAATGAAATCAGTCAAGGGGGGAAAAACAGGTTCAAAAAGAAGAAATAAAACTTGTCTTTTTTCATTCATACATACTTGCCTACATAGAAAATCCAATGAACCTACAAAAAAGCTGTAAGAATGAATATCTGACTTTAGCCAGGTTACAAAGTACATAATCAATGGGAAAGTACCAGCTTTATTTCCATATTCTAGTAACAACCAAGAATTTTAAAACACCATTTATAAAAACATCCCCAAAACACCAAAAGATAAATAGTACCAAAAATGTTAAAGGCCTGTATATTTCATAAAATACTGCTAAGATGAGATGAAGTACGTAGTTCAGTGCTAAGCAGAGTGCTTTCCTAGCAGGGGCAACACCTAAGTGGGTGGGTAGGTGGGTTGGCATGGTGGATGTGAGTGGATGTGTCAAAGAGAAAAAAGACAGAAAAGAAAAAAAAAGACCTTAAATGAAAAAATAAATTGTTCTTAGGACAGATGACAACATTACATATCAATTCTCTCCAAAACTGAACACAACTATAACCCAAGTATCAGACTTTTATGAGAAAACAGACAAGCTAGTCCTAAAATTTATATGAAATGGAGAGAACCTGGAACATCCAATACATTTTTACAAAACAAGAACAAAACTGAAGAGCAAAAACCACCTAATTTCAAGAATGATTATAAAGCTATGTGATAAAAACCGGTGACACCAACATAAAGATAGCTCAATGGAACAGAAGAAAATGAAGCCACATGTATATGGATAAAAAATGCAAAGGGAACAAGACAAAGAAAAAACAGACTTTCAAGAAAAGGTGCTGTAACAGTAGGCATCCACAGGCAAACACTCGACCCACACCTGACACCGTGTATGAAACTGAACTCAAAATGGATCTTAGACCCAAATGCAAGATCTACAATTCTAAATCGACTATCAAAAAATATATTTACAACCACAGGTGAAGTACCTTTTTAAAAAACACAACAAAAGTTACACAAATGAAATCATATCAAAACTTTAAAATGTGTTCTTCAAGAGGTCCTGATAAGAGAATATTAAATGGGGCAAAGTAGCAGCTCACAGATTAAGGCACTCACATAGCAAGCTCAAGGCCTTGAGTTTTATTCCCCAGCACCACATATAGCTGGGTGTGGTAGTGCACACCTGTAATCCCAGAACTCAAGGAGGCTGAGAGAGGAGGACTGCCCTGAGTTTGAGGACACCCTGAGCTCCGTAGTGAGTTCAGGACCAGTTAGAGCTACAGAGTGAGACCCTGTCTCAAAAAGAGAGAGACAGAGAGAATATTAATGTAAAGGGAAAAGATCCAAAAAAAGGACTTGCATTCAGTATGTATAAAGAATTCCAAAACTGCATAAAAAGCAATAATCCAAGGACTAGAAGTATAGCTCAGTGATAGAGATATACTTAGCATGCAAGAGACCCTGGGTCTATTCTCTAAAACTATAAAAAGAAAGACAGCAAACCAACAAAATGCTGGGCAATAAAACCTGACAGAAATTTCACCAAAGAAGTTACAAGAAGTTAAAACCATGTCAGAAACCACTGTACACTTACAATGGCTAAAATTGAAAGGAATGACTACACCAAGAATATATGAAAATATCATGTCACTGATATTGAGAAAATAAATTGGTACAATCACTTTTGAAAAGTTTGGCAGTTTCTTAAAAAGTTAAATATATACCTATCATCTCATACCTAGATATTCAGTGAATGGAAAGAAAAGTATGTAAGTGATTCTTGTTCATGAATGGGCCAGGAGACGTGTGAAAGATCACAAAAGATATGCAGAAATTTTAAGGATAACAGATATGGTCAGTATCTTCACTGTAACGGTAGTTTCCTGGCAATATACACATACCGAAAGTTATCAAAATGTATACTTTAAATATGTACCTCAATTATACCTCAAAAAATTTCCCCCTGCCCCAAAGAACTATAGCTGTGCATAGTGACACATGCTTGTAATCCTAACACTCAGGAGGCTGAAGCAGGAGGATTGCTTTGAGCTCTAAACCAGTCTGGGCTACACAGCAAGTTCAGGACCAGCCTGAACTACAGAGTAAGCTCCTGAGTCAAGGGAAAAAGAAAAGAAAACCTGCCAGGCATGATGGTACATGCCTGTAACAGCAGCAATGAAGGAGGCTGAGGCAGGGAGATCAAATGTTCATGTCACACCTGGGCAAAGAGCTCAGTAGGAATATGTAAATCAAGACAGCTTTGAAATTCCATCTTACTCCAATAAGAATGACTATAATCAAAACAAGAAAGAAATCAACAAATGCCAGAGAAGACGTGGAAGGAAAAGAACCCTTCTGACATAGTTGGTCAGGCTGTGAACTAAGGGGTGTACCATTAGTTTAATTTTTACTATGTATGACAAATGTTGGTACATCTGAGGTAATGAATTTAGTGTTTGCATTATTTTTCTCACAGCATTAGTTTTGCTTCAAATTTTATACTAATACTAGATAAATAACACCTTACATTATATTTATATATTTTCAAAATGTTTTTATGTATGGCGACCTTTGAGACAAGAACTATGAAACCCAGTATGGGGACTTTGCAAAAAAAAAAATTGAAAAGAGAAATTCCATTTTGCACAGGTACAACTTCCCTAAATTTATTTCCAAAGAATTTATGACATCACATTATACAGTGACACACGCATGGCCGTATTTATAGCAGGGTAATTCACAATAGCTGAGCTCTGGAAACAACCCACATGCCCATCAACAGAAAAATGATAAAAGAAAATGTACACACACACACACACACACACACACACACACACACATAGGAATATTATATAGCCATAAAGAATAATGAAATCATGTAACTTGCAGAAAAATAGATGAATCTTGTGACCATGTTAGATAAAATAACACCGTTAAATAGAACATGGTTTCTTTTATACCAGAAATCAAAAATGTAAATCAATCAGAGAGTAAAATAAAGGCAAGGTGGCAGGAAATGTAGATGTACTTTTTGGAGAGGGAAAGGGAATCTAGGAGAGAAAAGAAAAGACCGGGAGAAAGAAAAGGATTAAAAAGGATCAAGAAATGAAGTATATACTTATTAATTCCTCAAAATGAACTATAATGTATCACAAACACATACTAATTAAAAAAGGAGGAGGCTGGGAAAGTAGAGGTACCCATGAGATTAATGATACAGTACCAAAGAAAAAAAAAGTAAGAACCAACTTTTCCTTTTATGTCTACAACAAAAATTGTATTCTTTCCATTTTTCTAAATCGGCAGGTAAAAACTGTAAATATTTATGATTTATAACATTATATTCTCAAATATTTATACATTATGAGATGGCTAAATCAAAAAATTTAACATATATATTATCTTTCCATCCTTATCATTTCTATATAAGAACAATTAAAATTATTGTTAGAAATTTTCAAGCATTCATTATATTGTTAACAGTATTCACCATGATGTAAAACGTATCACTTGAACTTATTCAATCTCACAGTTGCTTTGATTTACATATTCCTAATGAACTCTCTGCCCAGGTAAGACTCAAACATTTGATCCTCTTGCATCAATCTCCTTCAATGCTGCTATTATAGGCATGCGCCACAATGCCTCGCAGGAAGGATTTCTTTTTTTGCCCTTGAGATAATCTCACTCTAGTCCAGCCTGGCCTAGAACTCCCAGAAACTCTGTGTTCTCTCACCAGTATTAACGCTAATATCCATAACCTCTAGTCATTAGTAACAATTATTTCACTCTACCTCTAGGCACTAGACTTTTTCAGACTCCATATATAAATCAAACCATGAATTTGCCTTTCTGTATTCTTTTCTTTTCAATACTCCTTATATTAACTATGAAGCAACCACATCTATATTTTCTACACTTTTATAAGTAAACCTTTAAGAGTTTCAATTCAAGGCACATATTAATATTTCACAGATGTAAATATATCAGGGAAGAGTATTTTCCTCCACCACTTACTTCCCCAAAGCCTTCGAAGAAGACAGATGCTATTCTAATAATACCTCTCTCTCTCTCTCTCTCTCTCTCTCTCTCTCTCTCTCCATATCACTAATGACCTACCGACATTCTTAAATAAAAAACTGACACTACTTTCTGTACTACCTTTTCTGTTCTTCCATCTTCCAGTTTCCCTTGGTAATTAAATATGACTTTTGACAATGGAACAGAACTTAAGATGTACAGACAAATTCAAGTACGCTCAGTTACCTGATCTTCGATAAAAGAGCCAAAAAACATACACTGCAAAAAGGATAGCCTCTTCAACAAATGGTGCTGAGAGAATGAGTCAGCCCCATGCAGAAGAATGAATCTAGACATACATTTGTCACCCTGCACCAAAACTAAAGCAAAGTAAATCAAAAACCCAGATATTAAAACTTAAACAGTAACCTTCTGGAAGAGAAATTAGGCAAAAACCTAAAAGATACAAACGTAGGCAAGGATATTCTTAGTAAGGCACCCAATGCAAAAGAAATAGCCACCAGGACTTCCAGTCAAGATGGCGGCTGAGTAACAGCACTGCACAATGTCTCTTCGTCAACCCACATAAAAACCAAGAATTTAGTTAGAAAAAGTATGTTCAGTGTAGCTAGGAAACAGAGGAGCATCCCCAACAACTGGAAGGAGGCCAGGGGAAGATCAGAAATTCCGAAGAATCATCGAAAGCAAAGAAAAAAAAAAATCCTAGCAGCCCAGGAAGCTGCTACAGGCCGGCTGCAAATGGCTGGAGCCACAGGCAGTTGTGAACAGAGGAAAGCTTGTGGAGGCCTGAACATCTGACAGAGATGGGAGAGGACAAAGCACCCCAACAACGGACAGAATGGTCTGGAAGGGTCAGAAATCCTGAAGTCACATCGGAAGAGGAGTTACAAAAGCAGCTTACTCGGCACAGCCCCGAGCTGCCAGCATCCACAGACCACAGATGGAGGAAAGTCCAGAGCCAGAACCTCAGCCTGAGGTAAGCGCAGATCCAGAGAAGTGGGAATTTTGGCAGCTGGTCAGCCCGGCCTCCGAAATCCAGCCGGCGGGTGGTGGGTACTACAAACACAACAAGTGCTTACCCTAGAAAAGGTCCCGGGATCCTAAAATCAGAAACAGGGATTGGCAGCCTTCACAGACAGTGATGAAAGCAGGACCCATTTTTAAAAACAAGAGGGGAAGAAAAGCCCAAGACCGAACCCTTTAGAGTAAAAGAAACCTCAGAAAAGCACACCAGGGATTTTGGGTCACCCTTAAACAGTGTCTACAAAGAAACTGACACAAGCGGCAGAGACTAAAAAAGAGGGGAAAAAGGCTGCTGATTCCTTGAACAGCTAAGGGCACCTCTGCTCCCAGGATAGAGAGCCCCGCTCTAGGGAGGGAAGCCAGGACAGATGGAGAGCTGTGCTGAGTGGACCAGGGGGAAAAAGACACCTCAAAAGGGATATCATAACCCTGTTCGTTTGGCCCACAGCAAAGGCTTCCAGTTCATTGCTGCCCTGCAAGCCAGAGGCATCTAGGATCGGGAAGTCTATCGCCCGTCCATCCCGTGAGAAAGAGGCTTCCTGAGGGTTCCAGAGAATTCCATCACCCTGTCCATCCTGAGCCCCAGATGCTTCCAGAGGCATCTAGGACCAGGAATTCCATCTCCCTGTCTATCCCTTGGGCCAGAGGATTCCAGAGGCATCTAAGACTGAGCCTTCACCAATCCCTCCTTTCCTGCACACCAGAGACAGCCAGAGGTAGCAGAACCATGGGGAAACGTGGTAACAAATCTCCTACAAAAAGACCTGACACCCGAGATGATACCAGGGATACTGAAACTGCAGAATCCAAGATGAAAATGGCAAAAATTATGGTAACTTCTGGACCCAGATATTCAGTGAATTAAGGCAGCAATTGAAACAGGAAATAAAACAGACAGCTCAAGAGCTACAGTAGCATATAGCCAAGCAAAAACCAAGCCTTGAAAAGTAATTAGAGGCGACCAAAGAAGAAATGGGGAAACATGGTAACAAATCTCCTACAAAAAGACCTGACACCCCAGAAGATGATACCAGGGACACTGAAATTGCAGAATCCAAGGATGAAAATGTAAAAAATGATGGTAACTTCTGGGCCCAGATATTCAGTGAATTAAAGCAGGAAATAAAACAGTGCAAGAGCTACACCAACACATAGCTAAGCAAAAAGCAAGCCTTGAAAAGCAATTAGAGGAGACCAAAGAAGAAATAAACCAGAACATAATGAATGCAATACAAGAAATTAGAGAAGAACACAACAGAGATATAGAAAAATTGAATGCAGATATTCAACAAGTGAAAAACACACAGGAAACAATTAGCAACCACATTAAACATCTTCAGAATAGAATGTCAGACTTAGAAAATAAAGTGACGGAGCTGCAACATACAGGTCACGAAGAACACAAAATAAGAAAAGCAAATCATTACAATGGCAGATAGGTAATTCAAGGAGAAACAACCTCAGAATTATGGGAGTCCAGGAGAAGACTGAGGACAAAACAATAGGCTTAAAGGATAAGTTTAATGAAATAATGGAAGAAAATTTCCCAAATCTAAGAAAAGAAATGAACATGGAACTATTGCAGGCATATAGAACACCAAACAACTCTGAACAGAAGAGATCCTCATCACGACACATCATAATTAAAATTCTAGAAACCCAACAAAAAGAGAAAATACTAAAAGCGGTAAGAGAAAAACAGAAGGTGACCTACAAACGTAAGCTTATCAGGGTAACTTCAGACTTCTCAATCCAGACTCTAAAACCGAGGAGATCATGGAGCAATATCATCCAAGCACTAAAAGAACATAAATGCAAACCAAGACTGCTATGTCCAACAAAATTATCTTTTAATTTAAAGGGAGAACTTAAAACTTTCCATGACAGAGAAAGCTTAAAGGAATTTGCAGCCACTGAACCAGTATTGCAGAGAATACTTAAAGGAAATTTAGAAAGTGAAAGGGAGGCCAGCGACACCAATGACCCCAGAGGAAAAACAACAACAGCTAGAAGAGAATGAGCTGAGAAAAAAGTATGTTAATAATCAGTGAAATATGAGTGAATGAGTTATGAAAGTTAAAAAATTCTGAAATAACTAAATTTGCCTTCCTATCTGTTAATTTAAGTATATTTATGTGGTATAGATTTAAGTTTATTTAATGTAACAATGTGATATAGTTTTAACTTTGTTTTATTGTAACAGTTCACTTATTAAGTCACTGATGAAAACTTATCCTAAGAAAACTGACTGATGTAAAGATAACCCTGTGAATGTACAAATATGTACCTTCCAGTATTCAGCTAAACCATTTGAAATTTAACTTTTTTTTTCTTCTTTCCCAGATTTACTAGTCTTCTGAACTACATGCTGGTAGTTATTTTCTAATGTGAACTGGTGGGTGAGGCCACGTTTAAGAATAGTAACAAAGAAATAGCAAATTATAGAAATAAAAAACCTTTTGGTAAATATCCCAATAAAGGGATTGGTTGGATTCAGAGAAGAGGCATCAAGATTTAACTACTGCAACTCATTCAAGGAATAGGAAGCTGAGTTAGAGTAGTAACTTAAGTGAAATGATTTACGTGCGGAAGTTTAATATGTTAAATATTGTATGGTTTCTCTGACTTGGAAAACCCAGAACACAGACATTCTTTGGAACCACATGAAGTGGTAGCCGGAGTTGGGGGAAGGTATAGGGAGGAGGTGGTAGGGTAAAAAATGGGAAGGGATTGTACAGCCAGTATGATACATATGTGTACAAAACACCCAAATTCATTGTAAATACTATGTATTACATATGTATATTAATAAAAATAGTGGGGAAGAAAAAATGAAATAGCCACCAGAATCAATAATTTGGATTATATCAAATTAAAAAGTTTCTGCACAACAAAGGGAATTATCAACAGGGTTAAGAGAGAACCAACAGAATGGGAAAATAATCTTCACCACTTATACATCAGACAGGAGGCTAATAATTGAATATACAAAGAACTAAAGAAAAATAGGCCTCTAAAAATCAAAGATCTAATTTAAAAATGGGCAACAGAAACGAATAGGCAGTTCTCAGATGAACAAGTTTATATGGCCAGTAAACACATGAAAAGATGCTGAACATCAGCCATTAGAGAAATGAATATCAAAACAACACTAAGGTATCATCTTACTCCAGAGAGAATGGTGTACATCAAGAACTCAAACAACAATCGATGCTGGAGAAGTTGTAGGGAAAAGGAAATCCTTTTACACTGCTGGTGGGACTGTAAACTGGTACAACCACTATTGAGGGCAGTATGGAAATTCCTCACAAGACTAAAAATAAATATTCCATTCAACACATCAGTATCTCTTATGTTTATCTTTCCAAAAGAATAAAAGCAATATACAACAGAGATACATGTACAACTAACAACTGTTAACATGTGGAAGACACCAAAATATCCATCAACATACCAACAGATACAAAAATAGTGATATGTGTACATAATGGAGTACTACTCTTCCACAAAGACAGATAAGATTTAAGATTTCTGAAGGTAAACGGATGCAACTTGAGACCATCATGAACAGTAAGGTGAGTCAGATGCAGGTTAAAGAAAATCACATGGTTTCTGTAATATGAGAAACCCAGAATACAGACATTCTGTAGAATCAAATGGTGGTGTGGTATGAGGGAGTTAGGGGACATGAGGGTGCAGGAGGGCCATAAAGGGGACGGGGAATGGATTGTAATTTTGATGTGATATACATGTGCACAAAATACTCAAATTCAATGTAAACATTACATCACATATACAGAGACAGATATAAATAAAATAGGAAAAAGTTTTAAATTAAAAACATTTTTTAAAAAGATGACTATGCTTCCATTTAGTTTTTTGCATGTTTTTACATATATCAAACATTCAAAAGTAAAGATGTTTAAAAATAAGACAAGTACTATGCACTCACCTCAAGTACCGGTCCAGCTCCAAGAATAATTTGTTCTACTCCACTGGCAAATCCCTTCTGACTGAGGGCAGTGAGGTGGTGAATAAGAAAGTTTGTACTTTGAGTCTTCCCAGAACCACTCTCTCCTGAAATCACAATGCACTGGTTCTTTTTGCGCTGAAGCATAGCATGATAAGCTACATCAGCCACAGCATATATATGAGGTTCAAGTTTTCCCAACTGGTGGTTATCATACATTTTGACATATTTTGGGTTATAAATAGGAAGAAATTTGAATGGATTAATAACTATTAAAATACTGCCAACATAGGTATAAATTTTTTCATGCTTGAAACGATTTCGTAAGTTTTCTAAAAGTGTTTTCTCATTCAAATCAGGTAAGCTACATAAATCATCAAAGTCCTTCTGCTGCGGCTGGGGAAGAAAACCCCGTTCCATCATTCTGCGACGTTCTTCTGTCACCCGTAGCCATGACTGAAGGCTACCATAATGGATGGATCCATCAAGGTTTTTTTCTCTCAGAAGAAAGCGATAGTCCTCTCCACTCAAGCGATTTTCCAGAGCCATTCGGGGCCATAACAGCATTCGTTGAACTGGACAGTCTGTTGGATTGAGTATCCATTCTTCTCCACCAAATTCCTTTACCTCTGCTAAAACATAACATTTTGTTTTGTCTAGATTAAGTCTGTTTATAAGAGAGTCAATCACCTCAGCAGCTGTGGAGTTTTTTCTGGCAGGAATTGGACAATAAATTGTCCCTTCTGAAATTGTCCCAGGATATATGCGTAACGTATGTTCATTATCCTCAAAGCGTCGTCTTCCTCCATCACTTATATTCATATTGGATTCTATCCCATCAGATTGGATAGTATGTGTCCAAGATCAAACAAACCATTTTCTTGGCAAAAGAGCTGCAATATAAAAAAAAGAAAACTCTTAGAATTCATATTACCCACTCCTATTTGTCCACAAAGAAAGGCTTAACAAAATGCTAATTGTATCTTCTTTGTGATATTACACAGAATCATCTTGCTACAGAAAAGAATTTTTTAAATGGTCTCAATGAAGGCACATAATACTAAGTTTTACTGTCTAAATCAGCACCTTTTTTTTTTTTTTTTTTTTTTTTTTTTTTTTTGATGCAGGGTCTGTCTCTGTAGTTCAGGCTGCTCCTAAACTCATACAGCTCAGGCTCACTTCAAATACATAGCAATTCTCCTGCCTTGCAAGTGCTAGAATTACAGGTATGTGCCACTACTCCAACCCTAACAGCACATTTCCTAATAGTAACGTGCCAAGCATATATATCCTAATGTTTTCTGATAGCAACAATTCAGAATCCAAAAAATATAGAGAAAAATTATTTTTCTCTTACTTTTTCAAAAGTTTTAAAATTACTTAAGATTAGAATCAAGTTCTTTATTCTTGCAGAACCTCACTAAAGATTGGTTTAAAAAACAGAGTGACTACACAAACTTAATTACTGTGCACTCAAATGTCTTAAAAGTAATACAAAAACAAGAAATAATGCTAGTAATAAAAAATGTGGAACTCATTTTTAGAAATGAGATGAAACAAATTTATAACCAAGAAGATAATCAAAAATATCTGGTAAAAAAAAGAAAAGGACATAATTCTAAGCAACTCTAGGCTTTGACTCTTGCTCTCCCGCAAGACAGAGAAGAGAAGAAAGTTTGACAAGGACAACAAAAAAATCCTGCAACCTTGCTAAACAAAGCTGACAAGATTATACAAGTAGGAATCATTATAAATTTCTCTTTCCTACTATCCTACCTTTTTATATAACTACCACCTTTTCCATTTTGCATTATGTTCCAATCTTCTCCAACCCCACAGGCATACATTTTAGGAGGATGAATTCAACTTTTACATGTTACTAATACTACCTTCAAATAGGTTCTCCATTTTAAAATCTATCTACTCTCAGCTCATCTCTATTCTTTTCCTCTTTACAAAGAAAATATGTCCAAAGTTCTTTCTAGGACTAAAACGACCTATTTCTTAACATCTCCACTAGTAATATGCCTATCAAGAAACTTTCATCAAATTTCCTATTTATACTTATTTCATCCTGTAAATATATAGACATGATGTGCTACTATAAAAATGCAAATGATCTTCTGTTGCCTCCATCTCATATTACCATATATTTGTCACAGTCCCCTAGTCAAGAAATTTCATTTACCTTTTTACTACAAGATCTTTCAAACACAAAGATTAAGGAATATATAAAACACAGCCAAACGTGAATATAATGTTTCTTACTCAGAAGGCTTGGAAACACAATTGTATGGCAACAAATAGAGAAGAGAAGCAGAAGTTGAAAACTGGAAAAAAAAAAAAAGGTCTAACTGATAAGGCAATGCTCTCTAGTAACCAAGACTAAATATAATTTAGATCAAAAGCAGAAACTTCTCAGAAAGAAAAACATTTTTTACTGAAGCAACAAATAGAAAAAAATGAACACAAACACAGATGTTAGAGTAACATGTTACAAGAGTGTTATTCATCACTGAATAATAGAAACTTATGTCAGAACAACACCAAGTAAAAGCCAAATGGGTGATGACAGAAAACAAGTTTTATAGAATCCAACTAAAGGAAAGTGATGGGAAAATGAATTTTCATGTGACAGAACAACACCGGTGTATCTGGCGAGCCTGCCTATCTGTACCTTCTTCTTGTGAAAATACTATGTCTTCCTTTGAAAAACTATTTCTCAAGCAGAATTGCAGTCACAATGGCAGCCAAGTACCAGAGCTGCACTGTATCTCCTCATGGACCCAAATAAAAAGTTGAGAACTTAGGCAAAAAATGGCTGTTCAATGTAACTAGGACAGGCAGGAGCACCTCAACAACTGAAAGGAGGCCAAGAGAAGATCAGATATCATGAAGGATTATCAGAAATGGAGGAAAAAAACAGCAGCCTAGGAAGCTGCCCCAGGCTGGTTGAAAAGAGCTGGGAGCCGCAGGCATCTGCAGACTGAGGAAAGCTCACATGAGGCCCAGAACATCTGATGAAGCTAGGAGAGAAAGGAGCATCCAAATAATTGAGAGGATGCCACAAGAAGGTCAAAAACCCTGAAGACATGATAGAAATGGAGAAAAACAGCGGCGAGTGGGAGAGGCCCTGGCATCCACAAACCAAGGAAAGCCTGGAGGCCCGAACTTCAGATTGAGGTAAGTACTCATCTGGGAGAAGTGGGAATTGACAGCAGCTGGCAGCCCAGTCTCTGAAAAACAAACCTCAGCTAGTGCATACTACAAATGCAATGTGAGCACCCTCTAGAACAGGCCTCCTGGAGCACAGTTCAAAAGCAGTGCTCGGCAGCCATACAGGCAATGACAAAAACAGGTGCCACTGTGGGGGCGGGGGGTCAGGGGGCGGTGAGGCTGAGACTGAACTATTACAGTAAAAGAAAGCAGAAGAGCACACCAGGGCTTTGGGGCCACTCTCAAGCAGTGCCTAGGAAGAAATTGGCATAAGAGGTAGTTGCAGAGAGAATAAAAAGGCCTCTGACCTCCTACTACTCAGTGTAGTAGAAGCACCTCTGAGGGTGGATAGCCCTGCCCTTGGGGAAGGGAAGCCAGATCAGGAAGGACAGCTTTGCTGAGGGGGCCGAGGGTGAGCCAGAAACCTCAGAGGCCAGAAGACTGTTAAGTCCACCCTCACTGCCTACTCCCAGCACAGAACTCAAAGGAACTGCAACTCCCCCCACACACCATCATAGCCATTCAAAGAAACCTCTGAGCTAGGCCTTTAAAGTGAAGTCCCTCATCAACAGAAACTTGGAAAGAAGACAAGAGGGCACACACAGAGATGCCAGAGACCCCAGAAACTAATGTCATGGGCCCTGAGATAGTGAAACGCATGGAGAAGGAAGTCAAAAAGCAAATAAACAAGTTGAGCAACCAATTCAAACAAGATAATCTCAAAAAAATGCAAATATTAATCAGCAGGCTTAAAGAGGAACTTAATAATTAGTGGTCGTAATGGAGACAAAGCTCACTGAGCATACTGAAGTCACACATAAAAGGTTGGCTGAGGTAAACAAGGAGATGCAAGATATGAAAGAACATTTTGATAGAGAAGTGGAAAATATGAAAAAAATCTAGATGAAATTTAGGATAAAAATAAAAAATATGTCAAAGCAGGGGAAGACGACTCAAATATTGTGAAGACAGAATTTCAGACCCTGAAGATAAGGTTGAGGAAACCAATATTATAATTAGACATGACTCCAAAATTAGAAATGAGCAAAGTAGCTAGATACAGCAGCTGATGGATGATTCTGAGAGCCAATCTCAGAATTATGGGTGTGAGAGGAAAAGCAAGAGAGCATCAAAGGTATCAAGATTTTATTCACTGAAATAGTAAAATAAACTTTCCCTAAAATAGAAAAACAAATTAATTATCAAGTACAAGAAGTTTATAGGACAACAAAAAAACCAGCAACAAGACTTGCCATGACACATCATAATCAAAACCTCAGAAATAAAACATAAACAGAGGATATTAAAAGCAGCAAGGGAAAAAACAGACATTGTCCTACTAAGGCAAACCCATCTGAATTACTACAGATTTCTCAATGAAAAATTTAAAGGCTAGGAGAGCCTGGAGCAAGGTATCTCAAGCTTTGAAAGACAGCAAGTGTCAACCCAGGGTGTTGTATCCAGCAAAATTATCACCAAGAATCCCTAAAAAAAATTTGTAACTGCTAGCCCAGTATTGCAGAAAATACTTGAAGGAATCTTTAAGAGAAGCAGAGAGACAAGCAGCACCGAAATAACATGGTGGAAAGAAAACACCTAAAGACAAAGTACAACGTCTAAACAGAAAGTGTGACAAAAAAGATTAATATTTGAACCATTTGATTGGAAAACAGTACCGTCTCATAAAATCTGTGAATCTCCCCCATAATTATTGTTTTAATAGTACATAAGTCTGCAAAACATAATAATAGTCAACATGAGGTATTGGTATAAAATCTTTAGAAATACATTTGCGTGAAGTTAGGGATGGATAGGTAGGTATAATGATAACAAATCTGTAAAAATGTCAGTAATCAGTGAAATGTTAAGTAAATAACTTATGAAAATTTAAAAATCTAAAATGACTAAGCATGCCCCTCTACTGCTTTAAGTGTAATATACTTATATGATACAGACTTAAGCTCATTCAATGTAGCAATTTACTCATTGGGTCTTGGATGTAAGTTTATCCTAAGAAAACTGACTGATGCAGTGACAAAGTGAATGTCTTTTGAATGTACAAATATTTACCTTTCAGGACTCAGATAAGGAATTTGAAAATAACTTCTCTCTTTTTCTTTCTCACATTTTCTAGCCTTATGAATTTCATTGTTATAGTTTTTCTTCTTATGTAAACTGGTGGGTAAAGCCACATTAAAGAATCTCAACGAAGATATAGTAAGACACAAAAAAAAGAACTTTTGACAAATCACCCCAATAAAGGGCTCTGCTAGACCTAGAGAAGGGGCATCAAGCTATAGCCACTGCAGCCCATTCTAGGGGTGGGAAACTGAGTTAACTGGTGATTTGAGTGGTAAAGTGAGTCAGATACAGAAGATTAAATATGTTAAATATCACATGGTTTCTCTGATTTGGGAAACCCAGACCACAGGGATTCTATATAAAAAAATGAGTGTTTCAGTAGGAGTTACAGGGGAATAGGGATGGTATGGGAGAGCCAAAAATGGGGATGAAAGGGGATTGTAATATTGATGTGATATGCATGAGCACAAAATACTGAAGTTCATTGCAAACATTATGTATTGCATATATATATATATATATATATATATATATATATATATATATATATATATATGGTGGGGAAATTTTTTAAAAAGAAAAACTATTTCTCTACTCCCTTGTTAATCAGCATAATGCGATTACCTGACCTCATGCCACAGACAGGATGGAATGGGGAAATGACTTATGATACAGGCCTGGCCAGTCAATTTGGTTCACTCCTTGTAGAAAGCCAGAGCTCTAAGCCAAAAGATATAATCTAGAGCTGCTGGTATTCATCTATCCTGAATGCACAGAAGCCTCTCTGCAAGTAAAGAAAATAAAACTAACACACAGAACATAGCATTATCACATATTTGAGCCAATGAATCCAGCTATCCCTCAAATTAACTCAAACACTGAACTTTCTTTCAGCTGTGTGATCAACTCCCTCATATTCTCTTAGCCTCTCTGAGGTAATGTCTTTGCTATAATCAAAAAAAGTTACTGTAACAAATAACATTTCAATACAATACCCTTTAAGAATATAAAACTCTTTTTATCAAAATTCCTGCTTTTCAGAATTCATACAATCTAAACCCAAGAACTTAATACATCTGAATAAACTTCTGACATTTCATTTATTATTTTTGTATTTGCTAGCCAAGCTTTAGGAACCAAATAAATTCAAGTATGACATTCAAATTCATTATCCAAACTGAAGGATTAAATGCTTGGAGTAATGAGAAGTGCCTGTAAAGACAATCATGCAGAAATACAGAAAGGAATTTATGTCAAAAAATTATATGTAGCGATGGAAGACTATTCTGCCATAAAGAATGACAATTTTGAGTCATTTCTAGGAAAATGAATGGTGTACCTTAAGACCTTTAAGATCATAAATCAGACCCAGAAAGTTAAATACCATATGGCGTCTCTAATATGGGAAAAATTTACCATAAAAAAAGTAAGACATACAGAAGAAAATAAGAAGATGGACTTTGTGGAGAAGGAAAGGGAAAGAAGGAAGGGTGAGAGGGTAGGAAGAGGAAAAGGATGCAATATGTAAATAAATAAAATAAATGGTGTGTAAAGGCATATATAATACTTAAATGGACAACAATGTTGGACTTCTGGGAAATCTTCAAAATGTCCTCTTACAGTTTTCACCAAGCTGAACATCATATATTGCCTCACTTAAGTTGGGCAGTCATTTTTTGAGAGAGAGTAAGTTATATCACCTTTCAACTCAAAAATTTCAGAGCTAAAATACAAGAAACCACTTTATGATAAAGATAGTATTTCAAATCAATAGGGGAAAAAAACTACATGAAAATGAAATGGGGATGAACCAATCAATTCCAAGACTAAAAGAAAATAATGCACATAAAGAACCATGCCTACTATTGCACTTATGGTAACAATCAGATACTATTGTATTTCTTATAAAGAAAACTAATATTCTTTTAATTCCCTTTCCCAACCTGTAATGTCAAAAATACATGCTACCAAGAAGCAAACATTGCACACAGTTGCTACGGTTTCGACAGTGTGGTACAGAACAGATTATGTTATTCAGTGGACAAAGTTACAAGGGAAAATTATAGAAAAAAACTTTGGTGAAAAAAGAAAACAGGAAAAGTTTCCTTTACTTTAGTTCAATTAAAAAAGACAAAGTAACTCAAGTTTTTAATGCAGTTTTATCTACTCATAAAATTTAAAATTTTCAAAAAAATAATGTTGCATTTTAATAAAGTTCTCAAGATTATTTTCCAAGGAAAAGAAAATGTTATATGTATATACACACACACAACATATATATGCACATCTATATTTATTTTACCATAAAGACTCACTGATGAACATTGGTGATCACACACTGTCGTTCAGTAGTAAGACATGCACAGTTCAAGAATGTGAATCTGTGTTTCTGAGAAAAAAAAAAGGCTTTACTAGTACATACAAAAAACACTGTAAGATCTCAAGGTAAGATCCATTTGATAAAACAGTAAAAACAGTATGATTCATTTGAGAGAACAGTGCCTATAACAATCAAACAGCTATAAACAGCACTGGGAAAGAGCTATTAAATATTTTTCATTTATTTTGGATACATAACTACAGGAATACTCATGTTTCTTCATTCTTTAGTACTTTAGGTTAGTGTTCTACAAATACAGTTACTAACATAATGAAATATAATTGTACATATAAACATAACTGTAATTTTCTTAGATATGTAAAACCATTAAGAGTATTTTCTGTTTTCAAAAGCTCCCATGTACTCCTATTTACAAACCAAATTAATTCTAAGCTACACTTTATTTCCCAGCCTTCCTTGCAGTTACATGTAGCCATGTGATCAATTTGTAGGCCAATAATAGATACAGCAAATAAGATGTATATACATTTCCTCAGTACTGAGTTAATAAAAGCCCCTAAAAAAAGCTCTGTGCTACGGTTTAGTGTGTCCCCCAAAAGCCTCAGGTACTTGAAACTGTGTACTGTTGGGAAGTGGGAAGTTCACTCTGGATGGATGTTTGCGGTTTGACCTGGAGGAAATGTGTCAACTTGTTGGGGGTGGTGGAGGGGCCCAAGACAGAGCTTTCAGGTTTGTGTTGTTAACTTATTGGCCAGGAAGAAAGGGAGGGGCACCCATCCTGTGGGGTTGGGGGGGTGGCAAGTGGCCCCATGAGCTACACAAAGGAAGAAAGAAGAAACACTGTTATAGTTTCCTCCTGGTAAATAAGGAAATGCAAGATATGAACATTTTGACAGAAGTCAAAAATATGAAAAGAAATCTAGATGAAATTCAGAATATAATGAATATATGTCAAAGCAGAAGATGACTCAAATATTGTGAGGACAGAATTTCAGACCTTGAAGACAAGGTTGAAGAAACAAATGCTATAATTAGGCACGACTCCAAAATTAGAAATGGTAAGGCTCTAGCCGTGCTTGATTCTCCAGACATGGACTTCACCTGGCTTTCTGTCTCTAACATGTGAACAGCTCTTCAGCCTCTGCCATGTGCTTCCATGGTTGCTGGCTGTCTATGAATGGATTGTGAGACCCACTAAAACTCTGAGCAAAAATAAACAAATCTTTTCTCCTTTAAGTTGTAGATGTATATTTGTCTCAGCAATGAATAAATAAAACAACTTGCCTTTTGTATTCTGCTGGAAGAATGGACAGGATCCAGGGAAAATTCTGAGGTCCTGAGGGATATATGAAAAGAGGCTGGATCTCAACTGTCCACATGGGGAAGAACTTCTACCACCACGACCACCACCCCATCCACCTGCACTGCACTGTGAGAAAAAAAAAAAAAAAAACTATGTAGAACTGCTGATATTTGGAAGTTGTGTGGTTATAGCAGTTAGCATTCCCTGAATAATGGACTACTGTATAACTTTTCCAAAAACTTTCCTTTAAAGAATTCTGTAAGGAAAGTCCTTTTATATTCAACACATCAGTAAGTATTGTAGGTCTTAAATATAACTTGAATCTAGCCATTTTCTTCCAGCTTTCCACCCCACCAGGTGAGTGGGGATTGAATTCTTGGCTTCACATATGCTAGACAAGTTCTCTGAAACTGAGCTATACCCCCAGGCCATATTCTTATCATTCCCATTTCTACCACCCAGTTCAAGCCCATTATCATTGTCCCACTTGTATTAATGAAAAAGAACAGTATCTTTGCTTTAATCATTGCTCCACTATACAACAGAATTACCCTCCCTTTAAAAAGGTAGTAAATCGATCACGTCCCGCTCCTATTCAAAGCTTTTAGCAGCTGTCCATTTTTACCAGTTAAGTAAAACAAACCTAATGAAACCTAAAAGGTCCCACATGATCTCATTCTCTCAAACTCCAATTTTCCCATTTCACTCCATGCACTACTGGTCTTTTTTTCCTATGTTTAAGTTGATTCCTTCTCACAAACCCTTATACTTGCTTCCTGTTTCCTTGGACTTGTTCTCTCTTCAGAACACTGAGAACTCTGCTCAAATGCCCACTGCTCAGAAAGGTTACTAATCTACCTTGACTCTCTACATCCCTTTCTACCACTCTATTCTCCTTATCCTGATTTATTTTTAATCAGAAAACTAAAATCATATTATCTTTTATTAACATGTCGTATCCCTTTCCCCTTTCCACCCTCATTTGTTTTGTTTTGTTGTTGTTGGGGGGGGGGTTTATTACCTAATATCCCCATTTTTCAAATAAAAGACTTTATCTTGGGTATCCACAGCTCAAAAACACATTTGTTGAAGAAATATTAAAACTCATAATATACATCAATGTGTTTTAGCAGCATTTCTATTGTATAAGGTATTCTTTTCATTTACCTTACAGTTTGTTTTCCCTTTTCTTCCACTTTCTCATCTACTTTCAAGAATAATATGTGCACAACGCTTTGATTTCCTGCTACAGCCATTTTCAACAATAATTTGACAGTGTTTGGTGTTAAAAATGAACAAATAATCAACGTCTTTGGCTAAGGAGGAAATCAATGGTGCTGATTCAGGAAATATGGCAAGCAATACAGATGCAGGAGTGGACTTGAGTAAAGAAAGCTAGCTAACTGCTAGCCATTAGCCAGCTATCTTTAACATTAAGAATATTGCTAAATGATGGACTTTCCATAACCCTATTAAATGAGCTAGAAATTATAAATATTCACATGGAAGAATGAGTAAGCTGTCAGTCATACCTTCGTGTCCATATTACAGAATATTACTCAACAACCAAAAGTAAATTATTCCTTTCTCTCCAACCAAAGCACTAGGTTAAACAAAAGAAACAAAACACATCACTAGCACCACAAAAAGAATAAGGCATAAACCAAAAGCACAGAGGTATGACTACACCAACAACAAGTGGTGGTGCATGCCTATAATGCCAACTACTGGAAAAGCTGAGGCAAGCGGGTGGCAATTTTGAAACTAGCCTGAGAAACTTAGCAAGATCACGTCTCAAGATTTTTAAACGTCTTTAAAAGAGGGCTGGGGATAGAGCTCAGCCATACAGCACTTGCCTAGCATACACAAGCCCCAGGTTCAATCCCTACTGTCAAAACACACACACATGCGCACGCACACACACACACACACACACACACACACACACACACACACACACACATACATCCTTCCTCCCTCTCTAGCTGACAGTACCAGAAATCAAAAAGTATAGGTGGGACAAAGAAAAAGAGACTGCCTGGAATATGAGGAAGCTTTCCAAGGTTCATGTAGAAATGTTCTGCATCTTATTTTCAGAACTGGATATATAATTATAAACCATGTTCAAACAGAACACTTAAGATCAGTGCATCTAAGTGAATTTTTAAAAGATGCCACAATGCACACAGAAATAAATCTAACAAAAGATAAGCAAGTCTGTCTCAATAAGACCGAAATATATGGAACAATTACACTACCAATGAATAGACTGGCAAATTTAATATCATGTTAATTCTCTCCAAAAATAATCTACAGATTCATTAAAACTCCAACAAAATTCTAGTATGCTTTTTGGAAGAGATTAACAAGTTGATATGATTTATATTACGAACGTAACACACCTAGAAAAGCCAAGACGATCTAAAGCGCAATGTCAAAAGACTTAACATTACCAAAGAATAATGTCACAAGTGCAATACTTTATACAAAGAAAAACACAGAAAAAGTAGAAACAGACCACTATAGATTGACATCCTAATTCAGAACAAAGAAACCACTGTAGAGCCACAGAGGGAAAGAAAACCCTTTTGAGTCAATAGTAATGGACTAAATGGATATCTACAAAACCTCATAGATTAAAAATTATTTCAAGATGAATCACAGACCATGAAAGGAAATAAACTAACATTTCTACAGAAAGTCTTATAAGCTGTTTTTCAGAGTGAAAAGTCAATCCACAGAAGAGGAGAAAAATCTTTGAAAGGTACTCTTTGGATACAGGGTATTATATCCAAAATACACAAAGAACTGAAAAAAGAATTCCACCCGCACCCCCCCCAGCAAAAAAAAAAAAAAAAAAATCAACCAAATCAAAAAGTGGGCAAATGAACTGAATTGTATAGATACTTCTCAAACGAATAAAGAGAGACCAATAATAAGAGAAACTTCAAAATCTTTTGTGATTAGGCAAATAAAAATCAAAGTACAAGGAGATTCCATTTCACCTCAGTCAGAATGATCATTAATTGAAAATACTAAAGAAAATAAATGTTGTCAAGGCTGTGAGAAGAAACTCTCCTACAATACCGGTAGGAATGCAAGACAGTACAACCACTACAGAAATCAGTCTAGAGCATGCTCAAAACTCTAAACACAGAAATACTATTTGACCTCAGATACACATCTCCTGTGTATTTTTCCATAAGAATTAAAGCCAGCATACTTATATATAATACATGAATACACATGTTTATAGCCGTGCAATTCAAAATGGTCAAAATGTGAAAACTAGATAACCACTGACAGATGAATGGATAAAGAAAATATATAGGTACAAAATGAACCATTATTCACCCAAAAAGAAGAATGAAATCATATCATTTGCATGAAGATGGATAGAACTAAGACCACCATGTTCAGTAAAATGAGCCAGACTCAGTTGAAACAACACATTTTCTCTTATATAAGAAATCTAAAAAATAAGTAAATGAAGCTTGAAAATCTATTGAAAATATACATACTCAGATACTGTGCTATGTGCTTGGTATGTAATGCTTTGCTTAATGAGAAACTTGTGCAATCATTCCATTTTGGAAATGAAGAAGTCAATTCTACAGAAGCCTTGTAATATTCACATCTAATACATGAATGATTTACAATAAGAAAAAACATATCCCAGTTTCTTAGCCAATATGTTACACTTCACACAAATGAGACCTAGAATAATTAATGATTAGTAATAACAGCATTCTTATGGCATTTCTATATGCTTTAATCATTCAACTCTTAAAACTAACAAAATGTGTGCTATTAATTTATTATCACTGTTTATAAAGTCAATACACAGATACTTCAGCTTGTCTAAGGTTACAGACCAGCAAATGGCAGAAGCAATATTGGAACTTCAGTGGGATAGCCCTAGAATCTGGCCTCTTAAAACTATGCTATTAAAAAAAAAAACTATGCTATTTTGCCTTTTGTACATTGTTTTATAGCTCACTCAATAAGGTTTATATCGTTATTTCCTTCGTGACATTACAACAACAGACACTAAGCATCTTAGTTACTTATTCACTGCTGTGACAAAATACCCAACATCCACAACTTAAGGGAAAGATTTATTTTAGCTCACATGGCAGAAGGTTTCACACACTCCATTCATCGGCAGCCAGCAACACTGGAAGTACATGACAGAGCCTGAAGAGTTGTTCATAGCACCTCAGACAGAAAGCAAAGTGAATCCGTAAAGAGTTGATCTCTGGAGAATAAGGCAAAATGAGAGCTTTCCCAGAAAGACGATGTAACATGTTTCTGCTTCTTTTCCTTATTTAGTTCATGCTGCCTGTCTGACCCTGCCATACCTCAAGTGAGAGTCTTTCCCTCACTTCCTGGCCCACAACTCAGTAACACACACCTGAAAGCTCTACCCTTGATGGCTCTGAATTTCAAGAAGTTGACACAATCAACTTCCAACTAGGCTCTGCCTTCCAACAGTTCCACAGTTACCCCCCACTATAGTCAAAGACACAAGGTTTTGGGGGAACACTCCAAGTCCAAACTATAGCACCAAGTGTAGTGGTTTGGATCTGAAGTGTCCTTCCAAAAGTCTCAGGTATACTTGGAACTTCACCTGGAAGGGTGTGTGCTGATTACAAACTTCCTCCCTCATTTGGCTTCAGGTCTACCATGTCATGAGCAGCTCTTTCTCCAGCTGCCACCCCTGCCAATGTTTCCACCAATGCCTGCTGCCCATAAATTGACTGTGACCTTTTGAAACTGTGGTAAAATAAATCTTTCCTCTTTCAAGTTGTGGGTATTTGTCAGGTATTCTGTCCCAGAAATGAAGAAGTAACCAAGACAGATATAAGTACTAGGAAAGTGGGGTCATTGCTGTGACTTTATCGGAGAATGTGCTTTGAAAGGCTTTAGAAAGGTCTTAAGGTACTGGCTACAGAAGCGTCAGAGTGTTATGAGTCAATGTTAATGGCAGACTCTGGTCAAAGCTCAGAAGACTAAAATGCTGGTAGAAGTACAGATCAGAAAGGCTAGACTCAAGAAGTTTCATATTGGGAAGAGGACTCTATTGGCCATTGTCTGGAAATCACACATATTTTGGTGTGGCAAAAAGTGTGCCAGCATTTTGCCCCTGTCCAGAGACTTTGGCTTAAACTGAAATTAGAAAAATGGGGACTTTTTAACCTGGCAAAGGAAATCTCAAAGCAATCCAATGTTTCTCCTGTTACTTACATGGGCTTTTAGCCAACTTGATGGTGAAAAGCAGAAAAAAAAAATGCTCAAGATACTTTTGACATCAGAGAAAAATATGCAAAAAGTTTTCAGTTTTGCAACACTGAAAGAATCTGAAAAGGTGTGACAAAAGAGCACAGGGAAGTTAAAGAAATTAGAGTTAGACTTTCGGTCAAGAAAATGGCCAAGTAACAGAGCTATGTAATATCCCCTCATGGACACTTTAAAAGTTGAGATTATAATTAAAAACCGCCTGTCCAACTTAGCTAGGGGAGGAAGGAGTGTCCCAACAATTGAAAGGAGGCCACGGGAAGATCAGAAATTCCAAAGACACATTAGAAGCAGAGGAAAACAGCAACCCAGGAAGCAGCCCCAGGTCAACTGAGAGTGGCCCAGAGGCACCAGTATCCGCAGACAGAGAAAATCCCAGACTCTGTATCCTCTGACCAAGGTAAGCAAAGATCTGGGAGAGGTGGGAATTGACAGCAACTGGCAGCCCAGGCTCCAAAAAAAAAAAAGCCTGCAGGTAGAACAAACTACAAACACAATGTGAGCTTCCCCTAGAAAAGGCCTCCTGGAGATCAACAGCAGTGTTTGGCAGCCATAAGACACAATGACAGAAGCAGGCGCCATTTAACCAAAAAAAGAAAAAATTAAAAAAGAGCTCAAGACTGTTCAGAGTAAAAGCAGGCTCAGAAGGGCACATCAGGTTTTTGGGGTCACTCTTAAACAGTGCCTAACAAGAAATTGGCACAAGAGACAGTTGCAGAGAAGAGAGAAGGGTCACAGACCCATGAAGGACTCAGGTGTAGTGGGAGCACCTCCAAGGATGATGAGCCCCATCCAAGGAGGAGGTAAGCCAGGACAGGAGGGCGAGATTTGCTGAGGTAGCTGGGTGTGATCAAGACACTTCAGAGGCCATCAGACTGCTAGGTCCTCTCTCATTGCCTACTCCCAGCACAGAACTCACAGGAATTTCAGCTCCCCACACACATTCTCAAACCCATTCAAAGAAACCTGTCAGCTACACCTTTAAAGTGAAGTCCCTCAACAACAGAAACATGGGAAGAAGACAAAGCAACAGGACACATACAGAAATACCTGGGACTCCAGAAACTAATGTCATAGGCCCTGAAATGGTGAAACTCATAGGGAAGGAAGTCAAAAAGCAAATAAATGAGTCAAACAGCCAGTTCAAGCAAGATATTCTCAAAGAAATGCAAGCATTGATAAGTGAGCTTAAAGGGAAACTTACTAACATACAGTGGTCCTAATGTATACAAAGCTTACTGAGCATATAGATGACACAAATAAAAAGTTGCCTGGGGCAAACAAGGAAATACAAGATATGAAGGAACATTTTGAAAGATAAGCAGAAATTGCAAAAATGTCACTAGCTGAAATTCAAGATATTAAAAATATATCTGAAAGCAGAGGAAGTCAACTTGAACACTGTGAGGACAGAAATTCAGACCTTGAAACAAATGCTATAATTAGGCATGATTCCAAAATTAGAAATGAGCCAAGTAGCTGGATACAACAACTGATGGATGATTCAAAGAGAACCAATCTCAGAATTATGGTTGTGAAAGAAAGCACAGAAGACAGCACAAAAGGTACAAAGAATCTATTCACTGAAATCATGCAGGAAATTTTCGCAAAGCTAAAAAAAAAAAAAAAAAAGTAATTTTCAGGTACAAGAAGCTTATACAACACCAAATAACCTCAACCAGCAATGAGACTCACCACAACATAATCAAAACCTCAAAAATATAGAGAATATTAAAAGCAACAAGAGAAAAACAGACATTATTTTATCAAGGCAAACCCATTTGAATGACTGTGGATTTCTCAAGGCAAACTTTTAAGTACCAGGAGAGGCTGGAGCAAAATCTTCCAAGCCTTAAAAGACATCAAGTGTCAACCTAAGTTGTTGTATCCAGCAAAATTACCCCTGAAAATTGAAGGGGAAGTAAAGATTTTTCATAACCAAGAATTCCTAAGGAAGTATGCAACCACTAGCCCAGCACTGCAGAAAACACTTGAAATCTTTGAGAAATAGAGAGACAAGCAGCACCAAAGAACATGGAAGAAAGAAAACATGCAGAAAAGTATAACCAAAAAAGACATCTATCATTCATTTGGTATGCCACTAAAATAGTAACAGCTTTCTCATAAAATCTGCGAAACTCCCCCCATAATTATTTTTATTGGTATATCAGTTTACATACATAATTATATTCAACATGGGGAATTGGTATAAAACCTTAAATCTGTGAAACCTTTTTGATATGCATAAAGAGCATAGGTATTTAGCTGGGGGAAGAGTAGCAGAAGGCAATGGTTTTGATTTGGGATATTATTAGTTCTAAAAACAATAGGAGGTGGTAAATAAGTGGTTCTTGGGGTCTTTGCCCCAAAGCTGTCATTGAGTGGTAAAGATAAACAATCACTTAGCTTTAGTCCATTGGCTAAGAACCAGTTAGCTATTAGTTCAACCTGTGACTATTTATTTTTAGGTCTCAATTTCATTCTCTGGAACTAGATGTGTAGTAATGATCTTACTTGTTTCTTCAGCTGCTCTTTGGGAAAGAACTCTTTTTAAAAAAAAAATCTGAAATAACTAAGCTTGACATTGTATCTATTGCTTTATCTATGACATACTTTTGAGATATAGACTTAAGGTCATTTAATGTAGTGATTCATATATTCAGTCTAAGAAATGATTGATGTAATGATAACCTGAATGTCTTTTTAATGATGGACCACAACTGATTATAGCCAAATCTCAGAAGGAGCCAATATGCCCAAGTATAGATGACTGGATAAAGATGTGGTGTTTATACAGAATGAAGTTCTACTCGGCCATTAACAATGACACATTTGAGTCATTTTTAGGCAAATAGATGTACCTTGAGACCATGATGCTCAGTAAAATGAACCAGACCCAGAAAGTTGAATATTATACTTACTTGTCTAATATGAGAAAACCAAACAAAAAAAAAATGTTAAGAGACACGGAAGAAATAGACTTTGAGAGACAGAAAGGGAAGCAGGGGTGGGGAGGGGCGTGGTTGAGAGGATATGAAGGTAAAGGGATGTAAAAAATAAAAAAGAACCAAATGGGGGTGATAGTGGGAGGAGGGGGGAGTTGTGGGAGTATCAGAAGGGGAGAGGAAGGGACTGTAATTTTAACACGATACATATGTGCACAAAATACTCAAGTTAAATGTAAACATGTATTGCATATATATGCATATATATAAATATATATATATATGGGGGGGGAGATTAGCATTAAAAAGAAGCCAAGTACTTCCAATCAAGACTATATAAAGGACATCCTAAGGGTGTGTCATGAACCAACAAGGTCCCATCCTTTACCAATTAAGGGTGGAAAGGCAAAGAAAATAGTACCCCAAGGCATCCTGTAGGGCCAAAGAAGAAAGTGTTTAATAAAGTTCAGCCACCTAATAGCTCAGAAGCCTCAGCAGGGTTTGTCCAAGAGGGCTAGACCACTGCTCAAGCTAGAGGCAGGACTTGGTGACATCCTTCTGATGCTGGTTTCAAAGGCATGCAAAGTACAAGATTTGTGTGTTCATGGAGGCTTCCACCTAGATTTTTGAGGAAGCCCTTGCAGGCCTGGCAGTGTGGCCCTGGAAGGGCAAAGCACAAAGCTGTGAATCAGAAGCCTAAGATGCAATGGAGACCCTCCAAATTTGGAGATGCCATATACACGGGTTGTCTGCAGAGGAAAGCCACAGGCTATGAGCAGAACCAACCCAAAAGAGAAGCTATGTAGGTTATTGCAACAGCCAGAGGCAATGCTGTGGGGGTGTGGCCACAGAATCCCTTTGGAGAGCTCACTTCTTGCCACAACTTATATGGGATGCATCCTGGACACAGAAGCTAATCGACATAGAAGCTAATAGAACCGCAGGCTTTGGTTATTGTCCTGCTGTATTTCACTAGTGCTTTGGTCCTACTGCTTTCTATTATCGCATTCCTCCCTTTTAGAATACTACTGTTTATCCTATATCACTGTATGTTGGAAGTGCTTAACTTTCTTTGATTTCCACAAGGCTCAAGAGTGAGAGTTTGCCTTACATATCAGAGCAGACTTTAGACTTGAACTTTTTTTTTTTTTTTTTTTTTTTGAGACAGGGTCATGCTCTGTAACCCAGACTGGTCATGAACTCACTATCTAGCACAAGTTGGCCTTAGTCTCAGGACAATCTACCTGCCTCAGCCTCCTGAGTGCTGGGACTACAGGCATGCACCACCATGCCTGACTTTATGTGGTGCTGAGAAATCAAACTCAGGGCCTTGAGCTTGCTAGGCAAGTGCTTTAACCACTGTGTCACTCCTCCAGCCCTTGGACTTTTCAATAGTGCTAAAACTTTTAAGACTTTGGTAACTCTTTAAAAGAACTAAATGCATTTTGCTTAAGAAGGTGAACATGACTCTTTTGGAGGAAAGCGGAGGAATGCTGTGGTTTGGATCTGGAGTGTTCCCCAAAAACCTCATGTCCTTGGATGTTGTGGACTACATGTGGATAGCGTGTGCTGTCAGGAGATGGGGCCTGGCTGGGAGGCAGATGCTCACAGCCTGACCTGAAGGGGTGTATGCTGGTTTTGCCTTTCTTTTCTCACTTGGCTTCTTACATACCATGCAGTGAGCACCTCTTTCTCTAGCTGCCACCTCTGCTATGTGTTTCTACCACTGTCAGCTGTCCATAAATGGACTGTGACCAGCTGAAACTGTGAACTAAAAATCTTTCCTCTGAAATTGTGGATGTCAGGTATTCCATCCCAGCAACAAGTTAAGTAACTAAGACATCAAGTCTCTGGACTCCCCACCAAAAAAAAAAATAAATAAAATAAAAAATAAAATAAAAATAAAAAAATAAAAAAAAATCACCATTGTGTCTTCACATTATGAAACTGGCAAATAGTAAGAAGAGACTAGGAAATACACAGTAGGAGCATAAGGAAAGCTCCTCTGAAGTAGTAATGCTTAACCTTAATCTCACCACTCAACTCCAAAATTGTATAAACTAAGTAACTGGTGTGGGCTGGAGGAACAGCACAGTGGTTAAAGCACTTGCCTTACAAGCACAAGGTTCTGTTTGATTATCTGGCACCACAAAAAACTGGGCGTAGTGCTACACACCTGTAATCCCAGCACTTGGGAGGCTGAGGCAGAAGGATTACTGTAAGTCCACAGCCATCCTGGGCTACAGAGTGAGTTCAGAACCAGCCTGGGCCTACGAGTGAGACCCTATCTTTAAAAGGGAAAAAAAAATGATCTCTGCTAACAGTCTACAGGCTTGTTGAGGACAGAGTATTACATTAAATCTAGTATAATTTCAAAGTTTTTATTGAACAAGAATGTAAAACTCTACTACAAACAAAAAGGGCTGTCTGTACTTCCAGGTCCCAACTATCAAGAAAATCAAGTTTTAAATTTTTCAGATCAATTAGATCCCTAAGAATCCATGGTAAACTACTTAGGCTGTATCTGCTAAGTAAGAAAATAAGGGGCATGACAGTGCAGCTCAATGGTAGAATACATAGCACATGCATACTATGTACAAGCCCCTGGTTCTCATCTGAGATAAAGAGATAAATATACAGAGAGGAGTGAGAGAGAGAGAGATGAAGACAGAGAAAAGAGAGATAAATGATAAAAACATACATTACTAAGGCGACCCACTTGGAACCACCCTCCCAGACAGTGGGAGGTTTTACCTCTGTTTTGTTTCTAAATAAAGCCCTGTTACTAAAGAAAAAGAAAATATATTACTTACATCAGCACTACACACAGGAACAAAACAAAAGTAATTCTTTTTTAATTTATGTATTCATAAGCTTTAATTCCTTCACTTTATTTCAGGATATTCTTCAATAAAGCACAACATTTTGGTTCTTCACAAGAATCAAGAGGTGTGGGGGTGGGCAGAAGGGAGGTCAGGAAAAACCTATGGGTTGATCTACTTATGACCTCCAAAAATGTCCACACATTTTTTTGGTTTTTTTTTTTTTTTTTTTGAGACTTTGTAGTCCAGGCTGGTCCTGCAGTCACAACGTAGCCCAGAGTGGGCTCAAATTCATAGCAAGCAATCCTCCTGCCATAGCCTCTCAACTGTTGATATTTGTAGGTGGGGGCCATCCTGTCTTGCTAATTTTTTTATGATATTGGGGGAATCAACTCAGAGCCATATGCACACTAGGCAAGTACTCCAAGCACTGAGCAGCCCTCTATCTGCAAATTTAGGGGGTCCTGTTGACAAGAGAGATATACGCAAAGATTGTAAAATACGTATCACACTCTTAGTACTCAGGAATACTTTCCACATTCTTAAGGTTGTATATAATACAGCATTTATTTGGAAGTATGGTCTAGCGATATCAATCAACTCTATTAAATTCTTTGTCTATGAAGCACATACTTCCATAATGGGACTTTCTCAAATATTCAGCAAATTTTCAGATGTACATACTCAAAACCTTTAATGATGGGGATGGGGAAGAGGGAAGGGCAATGAAGGAAGGAAAAAGGAATAATAATTAAGATGCAGCATGCATATGTACCAATTCCCCAAGTTTGACTGTAATTATTACATACTGAAAACACATACCAAAAAAATAAATAAATAATAATTACTGGGAGGAAGTTTCACAAGTGTACTTTATAAATTCAGACTTGAACCTCAATATGAATGAACCTCAATACAATTGAGAGGTTTGCAGAGCAGCACATCTTTTAACAGAACAATTCCTGTCCACTTTGGGAGAAGTTCCACTGTTTAGGTTCTATCTCTACTGTCATTTTTGACTTTTTTTACTTTTCTGACATTTACCTAGTATAATATTCCTTTTTATTAACTATCATTGCTCAATTTCTTCATTCCAGACAACCAACAATCCAAGATTCTTCAACAAGCAAGCATTCGGAGGACCCTTCCTTTCCCCCACCTCAAAAAAATAAGAAAACAAATGAAAAAAAAATAATTTTAGACAATTATTAAGTTCTTTTCTGTAACAGGCTAGATAATAAATATTATAATAAATATTTTAGGCTTTCAGGACAAGATAAAGTCTCTGTCATGTATTTAGGTTTATTACTGTGTTTTGTTTTATATAACCCTTTAAAAATGTGAAAACCATTTTTAGCTCTCTCAAAGAGTACAACAGGCCACCTGCCGGATTTGGTCTGTGGGCAGTAGCTTGTCTACAAGGGCTTAAGTATGCTATTTTAGTTATCAGTAATACTCAGTGAAGCTTCTCCAAGGTGATAAGAGGCCTATAAGACATGTAGGAGCCAACTATGCTAATAATGGGGGGGGGGGGGGTGCTGCAATCTAGAAGGAATAGGCAGGGCACAATGTCTAAATCAAAAAATTTGGCGTGTGTGAGGTACAGAAAGGAGGCTAAATGTTGCTGAAGCCAAGCAGTTGAAGGAGGAAAATGGTGAAAGATGGGGCCAAAGATAAGAACAGCCCAGACTATACAATACTCTGCACTCTAGAATTCTTTTTAAATGAAAATATCTGAGTTTATGTTTTTAAAACTGAAAATTACATAACCTGATGTACTTGCAAAAGATACTCCAATTGTTTGAAAAAGAATGGACTAAAAGAGGTAAGGAGGAAGTGAAGCAAGAACACCAATTAGTGGACTATAGTAGTTCAGTACTCAGAGTACAGCTCAGCAGTATAGCATGTGCTTATAATAGGCTTAAGGTTGTGCGCTCTACATACAACAAAAATGATAATAATAACAGGTATTACATAGAGTGGCAGTAGTAGTAACAGAAGCAGATGGAAGAGTATATATTCTGGCCTCACTCACAGATTAAATGTGAGAACAAACATAACATCTAGGTTTCCTTGACAGAAAGCAACCAGGTAAATACTAAACTGGAGAAAACTGGAACAGAAACAGGTTTACGTGGGGGGGTTTTGTAGGTTTATGTTCATTTCATGGTGTTGATTTGTTGTTGTCTAACAGGGAGAAATATGGTTTATGTCTTAAATAAGTATATGCTACCTAAGAGGAAACATAGTGTAAGCAAATAAATATAAAACCCCGGAACAAAATGACAAGAGGCCTAGAAATAGTGCACATTTTAAAAATATCACCATAGGCTTCCAGTCAAGATGGCGACTAAGTAACAGCACTGCACAATGTCTCCTCATCAATTCACTTAAAAAGTCAAGAAGAAAGTTAGAAAAAGCGTACTTGGTATAGCTAGGAAAGAGAGGAGCATCTCCCAAAACTGAAAGGTGACCAGCGGGAGTCCAGAAACCAGGGAAAAAAAAATCCCTGCAGTTAAGGAACCGGCCGTAGCAGGCTCCAAACAGCAGGCAGCTGTGGGCGGAGGAAAGCACGCGGGGACCTGAACATCAGACTGAGCGGAGCTGGGAGAGGACGGAGCATGGAACTATTGCAGGCATACAGGATGCCAAACAACTTTGATCAGAAGAGATCCTCATCACGACATATCATAATTAAAATTCTAGAAACCCAACACAAAGAGAAAATACTAAAAGCGGTAAGAGAAAAACAAAAGGTGACCTACAAAGATAAGCCCATCAGGATAACGACAGATTTTTCAATCCAAACTCTAAAAGCAAGGAGATCTTGAAGCAATGTCATCCAAGCACTAAAAGAACATAAATGCCAACCAAGACTGATATACTCAGCAAAATTATCTTTTAACTTAAAGGGAGAACTTAAAACTTTCCATGACAGAGACAGCTTAAAGGAATTTGCAGCCACTGAGCCAGTATTGCAGAAAATACTTAAGGGAAACCTGGAAAGTGAAAGGAAGACCAGCGACACCAATGACCCCAGAGAAGAAGCGACAACAGCTAGAGGAGAATGAGCTGAGAAAAAAAGTATGTTGGTAATTAGTGAAATATGAGTAAATAAGATATGAAAGTTAAGGAATTCTGAAATAACTAAATTTGCCTTCATGTCTGGCACTTTAAGTATATTTATATGGTATAGATTTGACTTCATTTAATGTAGCAATATGATATAGTTTTAACTTTGCATTGTAGCAATTCACTTATCAGGTAACTGATGAAAGTTTACCTACGGAAACTGATTGATGTAAAGATAACCTTGTGAATGCACAAATATGCACCTTCCAGTATTCAGCTAAGGCAATTGAATTTTATGTATTTATTTTTTCTCTTTTCCAAATTAACTAGTCTTTTGAACTACATGCTTATAGTTACTTTCAAATGGGAACTAGTGGGTAAGGCCAGGCGTAACAATAACAAAGATACAGGAAAATATGGAAAAAAACCTTTTGGTGAATATCCCAATAAAGGGATTGGTTGGATTCAGAGAGGAGATATCAAGATTTGACTACTGCGAACCCATTAGAGGAACAGGAAGCTGGGGTAGAGTGGTGACTTAAGTGAAACAACTTAGGTGCGGAAGATTAATATGTTAAACACCGTATGGTTTCTCGGACTTGGAAAACCCAGAACACAGACATTCTTTGGAACCATATGAAGTGATAGCTGGAGCCGAGGAAAGGGACAGGGAGGGGGTGGGAGGGTAGAAAATGGGAAGGGATTGTAAAGTCGATGTGATACATAGATGTACGAAGCACCCAAAATCATTGTAAATACTATGTATTACATCTCTATATTAATAAAAATAGCGGGGAAAAAATAAATATCACCATATAGATAACATTTTAACCCATAAAACTACATGAATTTACATAAAAGAGACTATCGAGTATAGAAACTATGGCCAAGCTTTGGGGATTGCCGATATTTAGTGGTACCACAGGAAATAAAGAGAAGTCAAAAGTAAAGTAGAGAATTAAAAAACTTTAAGACATGTAGCAGTAAATAATGTTAATAAGAATTAACTCCTAGAGGGGCTAGAGAAATGGCTCAGCACTTAAAGTACTTGCCTAGCAAGCACTACATCAATTGCTAAGTACCTGAGTTCAATTCCCCAGCACCACATAAGCCGGGCATGGTGGTGCATGCCTGTAATCCCAGCACTGAGACAGGAGGATTACCATGAGTCCAAGGCCAGCCTGGACTTCATAGTGAGTTCAGGACCAGCCTGGGCTACAGAGCGAGAACCTGACTCAAAAAAAAAAAAAATTTACTCCTAGAGCATTATGTACCAAATTCTCCAAATGAGCCACTAAATCTCACAATTTTGTGAAGATAATCACTATTATCATAGTTTCAAATGATTCTACTTTAGATAGCACATCTTGATAGAACAAAAGTAACAATCAGGAAAGAGAAGTCACATACTTCAATATGCAACAAATGAAGACTGGTAAGGTCAGAACAATGTCCTATGGATTTGAAAGTATGGAAATACTTGTTACTATTTCTGCTTGGTTTATGAGAATAACTACTTGATCTTGAGCATGTATTTTAATCTCCTAATGCAATCAGTGCATTAGTATGAGAAATAAATAATATATAAAAAGAACTCAGTAACAGTACCTAATATGTAATACCATGTAAATTTTGGCAAACATTATTATCATTATTATTTGACATTTTCTTTTCCTTTCTAAGAGAAAACATCTTCTCTCTCTTTTGAAAACCATCCATAGTATCTTCAATGATTATAGAGTGCTTGCCCAGGAAGTGAGAGGCCCTGGATTTGATCTCCCAAACACTACACAATAGGTGGGCATAGTAGCCCATGCCTGTCATCCCAGCACTCAGAAGGCTGAGGCAAGAGGATTGCCCTAAGGTCTAGGCATGCCTGGGCTACACAGTGATGTCAAGGACCACCATGGACTACAGAGCAAGACAAACTTGGACTGCAGAATGAAAAAAAAAAAAAAAAAAAAAAAAAACATTGCACTGAGGGTGTAACTCAGTGACCAGACACCTGTCTATCACGTTCAAGGTCCTGGGTCTGATTACTTGCAGAGTAAATTAACTTACTAAATTAAAAATGAAGCCATTCTGAGCTTGAGGAATGGCATAGCAGTTAAAGTGCTCGCCTAGCAAGCGCACAGCCTTGAGTAGATTCCCCGGCATCACATAAGCTGGGTGTGGTGGCACACATCTGTAATCCCAGCACTCAGGAGGCTGAGGCAGGAGGATTGCTGGAGTCCATGACCATCCTGGGTTCCACAGTGAGTTCAGGACCAGCCTTGACTACAGAGAAAGACTCTTGTCTCAAAAAAAAAGAAGCTATTCACTTTTAGTAATCTATTCCTATAGTACTGTGCTCTAATAATATGAATGTTTAGAACTCTGTGAAAGTATGTCAACTCATTTATTCCCACAAGTTGAAGCTAAGTCAGTGCGTACCACTCTTCCAAAATGATCCTTTATAATAAAGGTAACTCAGAGGGTATACCCACCATCTCAACCAACCATCATAATGATCAGAAAAAAGCATAGCCAGATATTACATAATATCAATATAGTTTTCAACAATCGTTAAGGATCAGTATACCTCCTGCTCCAGTAAATCTGTTCACCAAAGCCAATATATCTTTTTACTCACATCTCAAGAGTATTTAACCTAAAATTTAGTCAACGAACAACCTCTTAAGCAAAGAAGAAATTTAGATTATCAAGATTTACACTCTGAATCATATACATAATTCCAGCTAAGCCTGGCTGTTTAGCAATGTTTTACTATAAAAAATTTTACAGCACAACCACCAAGGAAGTTTAAAAAGAATGAAGCACTAACACATAGACAACTTTTACATAAAATATTGAAGTATTTACTAACAAAAACAGAAAATATCAACAAGAACAAATAATATGTTAATTTGGTACCACAATTCAATAAAATTTTGAACTCTTCATAAAAATTTGGAAGAAAAAAAAGAGACAGCTAAAGTGAAGTAGCTACATAACCCAGAGCAAGTTACTTAGCTTTAAACAATTTTAACTGGTATTTACTCATGGAATAGTGCCATGGTCAGAAAATTATCTGTAAGGGTTCAGACAGTAAATATTTTATGCTTGTAGGCCACGTAATCCTACTCAACTCTACCCCAGAATCATGACAGCAGTTATAAGCAAAATCTTAATAAAACATTAAAATCATCTGCCATTTATTCATAAAAGGTAAAATTCAGAAGAAAATTTACCCAATGGAGAAAGTTAGCTTAGAGTAGGCACTACTGCGATATAATTGTAACAAAACAAATTAACCATGTCTCCTACAGTTTATCTTCAGTGAATATGAGAAGGAAAGCAAAGCTTAAGTCTGTTCAGTATACTAGCAAATTGTTTACATTACTGATAACAGATTACCACCTTAACTAGTACAAATTAAGAAACTAACAAAATATTGAGAGCTCTTCATACACAATATAGGTCACAAGAGGGAACCATTCCCACTATTTAAATAAGAAAAGGACAGCTAGACATGATGGTGCACTCCTGAAATCCCAGACCTCCAGGAGGTGAGGCAAGAAGATGGCAAGCTTGAGCCCAGCCTAGGCAACAGGCAAGACCCTGTCTCAAAATAAACATAAAAATGGGTTGAGGATATAGCTCAGTTTGAAGGCCCTAGGTTCCATCCTCAGTACCACAACAAAAGAAGGAAAGGAAAGAAGAAAGTTGGATTAACTACAGAATCAAATTTAAAACAAACACAGCTAATAATATAGAGAAATCTAAAAAAAATAAAAATAAAAACTTCAATTCTAAACAGGGTCAAGTCCCTTCTAGGTAAACTAACGACTGCTTTCAATTATAACATCATGGGAGCAAAACAGCAAACAATACTTATCAATACAGCAAGGTGAAATTCAGGAGTTCCGTAAGTAAAACTAAACATAACCTAGCACTTCTTCCCTATGGTGCTTTTACAAAGTGTGAATCAGTATGTACACTAAGAAGACAAAATAAGGTCTCCTAGAGTAGAAAGCAAAGTATAGGACTATAAAGCACAGAACTTACTGAAAACTAGCTCAACTTAAACCGCACAGTCGGCTATAGTGACTGAATGTATCCACAAAACACTTGAAACCAAAATTAACAATAGCTGTATTCCAACCCAGACACATACCAGCACAAATATACTTTTTAACCCTTTTTCTAACATGTTGCTAACATGCCATTCTCCAGAAATAGTAGTTACAAATTCCTTTCTATTTGTCTTAAACATGAGTATTACATATAATAAAAATTACAAGACACTCGAGGAATCATCAAAATGTGACAACACAGACAAGAGAAAGCAAATTAGTTAGAGGCATAGCTCAGTAGTTACCTGCTTGCCTAGCAAGCTAAAAGCTCTGACCTCAATTTCCCAGCATCACATAAAATGAGCATGGTGGGGCACATCTGGAATCTCAGCACTCAGGAGGCTGAGACAGGAAGATCACGATGAGACTGAGGACAGTTTGAGCTACACAGTGAGCTAAGGAGCAGCCTGGACCACTGAATGAGGCCCTGTCTAAAAAAGAAAAAGAAAAAATTCATAAGAAATTCACTGATGGCTCAAAATGGAATCCAGGGACTTTTCAATAAATTTTACAAAAATATACATAATAATAAATCTTAGAAAAATCATATTTATGACTACATACATTATCATAACCATATGTAAAGACAGCCCTTTTAGGCAGCAAATTGGAAATTTTGTTAAAGATCCAAATAAAATATTCAACTAAAAAGTACAATATTTGCAAGAGGGGCATAGTGGTACACAATTGTAAGGCCAGCACTAAGAAGGCTGAGGCAGGAGGATCAACAGTTCAAGGCCAGAAATGCTTGTCTCAAAAAATACATACATGTGAATGTTTACACACACACACACACACACACACACACACTAAATAAAAGCACTAATAGATATACAAAAAACATAAATTCGAAGACAGCAATTAAAATTATGCAAATTAAACCATTGAGAAAAAACAAAGAAAGAAAATCAGATCAGGATTAGAGTTAAAAAACCTCTGAGCCAACACCAAATTAATGAAAACAAAGGAGACAACAATAAAGAGAATGCAGTAACAGAAATATCTCCAACAGAAATGGCAATTATTTTCAAAACTAGTAACACACAAACCCCTTAGTATACTGGAAAAATAAACAGAAACTATGTCGAAGTGTATCATATGTCTAAGTGTATCATAGTCAAACTGCTGAAAATCAAAGATGAAAAGAAAAATCTGGAGTGTTCCCAAAAAAGGACACAAAACATTCAGAATAAGAATGACACCTGGCTTTTCACTGAAAACACTAAAATCAAGAAGACAATACAAGATATATTTTAATTGTTTAAAAAAAACCTCCAACCTGAATTTTAAACTCTTCAAAAACTATTCTTTATGCAAAAAGGTTAAAATATATTTTCAGACAGACAAGAGCTGAGAGAACTCATAAGCAGCAAATATGCAATTCACAAAATGCTAAAGGAATTTTTTCAGATTGAAGAAAAACAATCTCAGCTGGAAGTCTAAATATGCAGGAAGTAATAATAACCACCACCAAAACCTACAGGAAACCAGACAGCTATATCCACTTTTATCATCTTTCCAATATATTCCTGGAGGTAACAGCCAGTGCCATGAAGCAATAAAACATGAAATAATGAAAAAGTGACATCTACAGCAAAGTCAAAAAATAATACCTCGCAGTAAAATTGGCAGAAAGTTGTAGAAAAACTCTGAACACAAAACTATAAAATTTCTGAAAGAAATTAATGATAATCATAACAAATACAGACTCACCCCATGTTCATTAAGAGAAAAACAGTATTATTAAAATGCAAATTCTCAAATTCTCTTTCAAAGGAAAGGGCTGTCCGTTTGTGTTCCAACCAGCCTCTATCACTTACAAGCAGAAATAGGTGGTTTTCTGCATATTCTTAAAATTCTCTAAGCCTCTGTGTTACTCTCCCACGAGTAAACTGCAGATAGTAAAAAGGTGCATCACACAGTTGTTAAGTATAGAATATACATAAAGCCCTTAGTCATGCACAACCAATCTTGGAAAGGATGGATAAAGGGTTCATATAATTACCTGTCAGGGAGTGAATGTTCACACTCACAAAGTCCTCTCTGGGCACTTACTACCCAGAGAATTATAAGTATTAAAAAGGTATACACAATCTCCTTTAAGGGCTCTCATCCAGTAATCTTTACAACTACAACACCCCAATAGCTAGTGTAGTGGTCCTAAGAGAGGGCCATATTCCTTCCCTACAGTCCCAAAGGCAACTTTTCTCCAAAAGCAGATTTCAGGTCAAGGTAAGAAAGTCCTTTCTGACAATTTGCATGGCTCAAAAGTTTTGATTTGGAGCTGGGTGTCTTAGTTACTTATTTGTTGCTGGGACAGAACATCCAACATCCACAATGTAACAAAGGAAAGATTTGTTCTGGCTCACAGCAGCAGAAGGTCTCAGGCCATTCATGACCAACCAGCAATGGTGGAAGTATATGGTGGAGACCCAGTTGGAGAAAAAAACCTTTCATACCATGGCAGACAGAAAGCCAGTGAGGGTAGAGCAAGACAATGCCTAGAGACTAAAGCCAAGGACAGAGCTTTCCCAGAAGAAGCTATAACAAAGTTCCTTCTTCCTTTCCTTTCTTTATTTACTTCAAGCTGACAGCCAGCTTCCCACAAGTCAATCATACACACCTGAAAGCTGTTTCCCAGGTGTTTACTAATCTCAAAAAATTGACATACTCCCTCCAGGTCAAGACTAAACTATCCACCCCTTCCAGCTAGCCCCCACATCCCAACAGCACATGGTTCCATGAGGATATCATTACATCTAAATCATGAGGTTTTTGGGAGACATTCCAGATCCAAACCATAACAGTGAGGTATAGCTCAGAAGTTGAGTTTATCTAGTAAGTGCAAAGCTATGTGTTCAATTCCCACCACTGTAAGAAATTAAGTCCCTAAACTGATCTAGGGATTCAACACAGTCCCAATAAAAATATCAGAAAAGTTACTTTGCATGTACTGACAAACTTATTGTAAAGATTATATGAGAAGATAAAATACCCAGAGTGGCTAACACAATATTGAAGGAGAAAAAAAGTCAGTCATTACAAAACATCAAACTTACTATAAAGCTACAGTAATCAAGATCGTTGGTAAAGGTTAAAAACAATCTCTGAATAGATCACTGTAACAAAAAAGAATAACATAAACACACTGTCTTACTTTTTCACTGTGACTCAATAACCAACACCCACAATTTTAGTGAAGAAAGGTTTATCACAATTCAGAAGGTTACAATCCATTCACAGGTGGGCAGATGGAAAATCGTAGAATCACATGGTGGGGCAGGAGCTGGTGCCAGCGCAGGAGCACCAGAGATACAGATTCTCACAGCATGGTGGAACAGAGACAAGTCTGGGAGGAAGAGTGAAGCCAGCACACACCCCTCCAGGTCAAGCCCCAAGCATCCACCACTTCCAAGAAGGACCCACCTCCCAACAGTAAACAGTATTCATAGGTAAATGAGGTTTTTAGGGGAAACACCAGATCCAAACCACAAACACACTCACATACTAATTGTTGACAAAAGCTCTTCAACAAAGAACAGTCTTTTCAACAAATGGCAGAGTTCTGGAAAAGATGGCAGCTTAGGGGCTCCTCACAGGCCTATCAACAAAGTTGAAATACGGTAAATAAATAAATAAAATAAAAAAACTATCTCAACTACTCAGAGAAAAAAAGAGCTCTAGGAATTAAAAGGAAGGTAAAAAGAAAGTCAGAAACCTCAACATGAATAAAATATGCAGTTGAGAAGGCAACCCAGGCCATCCAAGAAGGGCCCTGAGTGAGCATCCTGTAGCTACAGACACAAGCTAAGCCCAGAGAGGTGGAAGTCATGGAAATACACCGGCAGCACCAGCCTCCAAGAAAAGCAAGCCTATGGGCATTTCAAACTGCAAACATACTGTGACCTTTTCCCTTGAGAAGGTCTCCTTGCAGTTTAAGAGACCAGCTCAAGGGAAGCAATTCTTAGCCGCACCAGAACTAGGAAGTCACACAGTTAGAGGCCATTCTGGGATGAGCCCTGGTTTGAATTGCTAGGGAAACAGAAGCCACAGACGAGACACAAGCCAGAAAATTTGGGTACACTTAACTAGTGGCTGTAAAGGCGATGGCATAAGCAACAGTCACAAATAAGGTAAATTAGGTCACAGATCTCAAGAATTGTTTGGGTCATACTTTGAGCAGTTCAAGGAAGGAGAAGCAGCCTTCCCATGAGGGAAGAGAAGCCAGGACAGCCAGGAGTGGTTTGCTGAGAGGTCAGGATGCGAATGAGACATATTTAGAGACCATAGGACTGTCAGTTCCCTCTCACTGTCTGCTTTCAGCCCAGGTTTTTATCTCCACCCACAACCTCAATGTGTTCAGAGAAATACCTCAGTTGGACTGTTAGAGTCAAGTTCCTCAAAGCAAGACACACTTCTGTAAGTTCAGACACAAGCAAGAAGAGTACAAGCCTCACCAGCAGAGGCAGCACAAACTAGGAGGGACACATTATTGGCCACAGTAAACTGCTACACCACTCTTCCTCTTATCTGGTAGACCATGGCTGCCAACATCATAAAAACTGAACAGACTACTTCTCCAAATAACACTGCAAATTTCTGAATTCATAAACAATGATCCCCTTCTTAACAATTAATAGTGTCATCATGGTTAGAAAAACATTAGGACTAACTATCACGGTTTGGATCTGAAATGTCTCCCAAAAGTCTCATGTATCTGAATGTTGTGGAGTACCTATGGAACCATGTGCTGTTAAACAGTCAGGCCTGTTAAACCAGGACAGAACATTAAGGCTTGACCCACGAAGGGCAGATTCCTTACTAGCTTGGTTCCTGTCAGAAATAAGATGAACTACTCTTCCACCAGCTACACCTCTATCATATGCTTGACCACTGCCAGCTGCCCATGAATTCTGACTGAGAAATTCTGAAACTGTGAGACAAAATTAATTTTTTATTCCTTAGATACGAATGTTGGGTATTCTGTTCCAACAACAAGAAAGTAAGACAAAATCTGCAGCTATTTAGTTTACGTATTTCAGATTTTTATTATTAGTGGTGGTAAGAAGTTACCATTAGTAAACTTTCTTGATAAATCAATATTTGGTGTGTTTAAGTGGCTGTATTAACAAAGTACACCACATTTTAAATGTTAAAGATGAAATAGTTTTAGGCGATTATGTCATTAATTGGTCTCTCATGGATTATACCATTACAGAAAATTTGGCTCATGCAAGTAATGGTGGCATTAACTTGTTTTTCACTGTATGGCAATAATTACCTTGTCTTTCAGGTCACCAACAAGGCTGTGATTCATTTCCCCCCATTAAAGAGTTTAGGGGGTCAGAAGAGCTATAGAACATTAGTCACTAAAACCCCCATAATTAATAGCTGAGTGTTTGAAAACAGATATAAATATGAAAATATAAACAAATTCAAATTCAAGCATACACCAAAGAAAAACATAATCTAATTAAAGAAATCGCCCCCAGAGGGAAACAAGTTTCTTGACCCTAACAGATTTGTAATCCTTAGGAATGGAATTATGAGAAAAGAAGGCAATAAAAAACCTGCAGGAATGCCTACCTCTCCAGAAGCTGACACCTTAGGCCCTGAAATAATGGAACTTACAGGAAAGGAAGTCAAAAAACAAGTGTACCACTTAAAACAGTTCAAAAAAGACAAATTTAAGTGATAATCAGTGACCCTGAAGAAGAACTTACTAATAATGGTCTTACTTGACAAAAAGTTTAGTCAATTTGTATAAGACAGAAACAAAAAACTGACATAAATAAGAACAGCAAAACATGAAGGAACCATATCACTACAAATGTAGAAACACAGAAAGAAAATCAAGCTAAAAATCAGAACATTAAAAAAAAATACAACTGAAAGCATGGTAAACCAACTTGAGCACTGTGATGAAACACTATCAGACACTGAAGACAAGGTTGACAAACTAAATAATGTACTTAGGAATACCCTCTAAACTGTAAGACAGCAAAGTAGCTGAATATAACAACTGTTGGCTGAGTCAATGAGAACCAACTTCAGAATTATGCCTGTGAAAGAAAGATTACATCATAACACAAAGGTATAAAGAATTTATGGAAATCATGATGGAAAATTACATATATCCAGAAAAAGAAATTCATATTGAAATACAAGAAGAATAGAGGACACCAAACCTTAACCAAAAGAGGAACCTACCACATAACATCATAATCAAAACCACAGAAATTCAACAGAGAGAATACTAAAACCACTAACAGAAAAAGATATTATCCTACCCAGACCAGTCCATCACAATAACTGCAGATTACTCACACAAACCTTAAAAGCCAGAAGAGAAAAAAAATACAATCTTCCAAGCTGTGAAAGCAAATACCAACATATATTGTTGTATCTGGAAAAATTATCCCTCAAATTAAAGAAAGAAACAATTTTCATGACATGGACTTCCAGCCAAGATGGTAGCCAAGTAACAAAGCTGCGCAATGTCTCCTCATGGAACCATTTAAGAAGTTGAGAATATAGTCAAAAACCACCTGTTCAATGTAGCTAAGGGAGGGAAGAGTGCCCCAACAATTGAAAGGAAACCAAGGGAAGAACAGAAATCCTGAAGGAATATGGAAAGCAGAGGAAAAAACAGCAGCCCAGGAAGCCACCCCAAGCTGACTGCAAACAGTTGGGAGCCACTAACATCTGCAGATAGAGGAAAGCCAGCTTGGAGTCCAAAACCACTGACCAAGCTAGGAGAGGAAGGAGCGCCCCAACAACCAAAAGAAGGCCACAGGAAGGTCAGAAATCCTGAAAAGACATATTGGAAGTGAAGGAAAACAGCAGCAAACTGAGTGCAGCCCTGAGCTGCCGGTATCCACAGAGAGAGGACAGCATGGTCACCAGAACCTCAGACCAAGGTAAGCGCAGATCCAGGAGAAGTGGGAACTGACAGCAGCTGGTGCGGCAGTCTCCAAAAGCACGACCATAGGTAGTGCAAGCTACAAAGGCACTGCACGCTTCCCCTTAAAGAAGATCACGTGCAGCCTAGATGAGAAGCAGCACTCGGCAGCCATAACAGGCAATGAAGTAAGCAGGAGCCATTTAAAAAATAGAGCCAGAGGCTAAACTGATTACAGTAAAAGAAATCTAAGAAGAGTGTGTATCAGGGTTTTGGGGTCTGTCTAAAACAATGCCTAGGAAAAAAATGGTACAAAAGACAGTTGTGGAAAGAAGAGTAAGGCCATGGACGTCTTGAACACAGGCTAAATGTACTGGGAGCACCTCAGAGGATACAGAGCTCTGCCCTCGGGCGAGGGAAGCCAAGACAGTGGGAGAGCTTTGCTGAGGGGCATGGGAGTGATCAAGACACCTCAGAAGCCCTTGGACTGTCGGGTCTTCCCTCAGAACCTACTCCCAGCACGGAACTTGGAAGAATTTAGGCTCCCCCCACCCCCACACACCCTCATACAAATTCAGAGTAACCTGTCAGCTAGGCCTCTAAAGTGAAGTCCCTCAACAACAGAAACATGGGAAGAAGACAAGGCAACAGGACGCACAAAGAGATGCCTGAGACTCCAAAAATTAATGTCAGGGGCCCTGAAATAGTGGAACTCATAGAGAAGGCAATCAAAAAGCAAGTAAATGAGATGAACAACCAGTTTACCAAAATATTCTGAAGGAAATGCAAGCATTGATCAGTGGGCTTAAAGAAGAACTCACTAAATAGTGGTTCTTATGGAGACAAAGCTTACTGTGTATATAGAAGTCATAAGTAAATACTCGGCTGAAGTAAACAAGGATGGAAGATATGAAGAAACATTTTAATAGAGAAGTAGTAATTTTGAAAAGTAATATAGATGAAATTCAGAACAGAAAAAAATGCATTAGAAAACAGGGGAAGTCAACTTGAACACTATGAGAACAGAATTTCAGACCCTGAATACAAGGCTGAGGAAACAAATGATATAATTAGGCACAACTCCAAAGTTAGAAATGAGCAAAGCAGCTGGATACAACAGCTGATGGATGATTCAAAGAGAACCAATCTCAGAATTATGGGTGTGAAAGAAAATACAGAAGACATTACCAAAAATATAAAGAATTTATTCACTGAAATAATGCACAACAATTTCCCAAATCTAGAAAAAGAAAGTAATTTTCAAGTACAAGAAGTTTACAGAACACTAAATAACCTCAACCAGCATTAAGATTCACCATAACATACATAATCAAAACCTCAGAAATAAAACATAAAGAGAATATTAAAGGCTGCAAGAGAAAAACAGGCATTATCCTACCAATGCAAACCCATTCAAATTAGTGCAGATTTCTCAATGCAAACTTTAAAGGCCAAGGAAGCCTGGAGTAAAATATTTCAAGTTTTAAAAGACAGCAAGGGTCAACCCAGGTTGTTGTATCTGGCACAATTATCCTTAAAAATTGAAGTAAAAATTTTTCATGACCAAGAATCCCTAAAGAAATTTGTGACCACTAACCCAGCACTGAAGAAAATACTTGAAGGAATCTTTGAGAGGTAGAAAGACAACACCAGCATCAAAAAACATGGAAGAAAGGAAACACCTAAAGAGAAAGTGTAACAAGAAAGTAGACTAGCATTTGAAAAATTTGACTGGTACCCTTCTAAAACAGTACCAGCTGTTTTATAAAATCTGTAAAATTTCCCCACATGATTATTATTTGTAATAGTATACTAGTTCACAAGACATAATAATTATATGCAACATAAAGAATTGGTATAAAATCTTTTAAAAAATGTGTGCCTGAATTTATGGATGGATAAATAAAATGATAAACCAAATCTGGCAGAATGTTAGTAATTAGTGAAATGTGAGTAAATAAAGTTAAAATGTGAAATGTGAGTAAAGTTAAAATTAGTCAAATGTAAGTTAAAATTTTTGAAATAACTAAGTATGCCACGATAGCTATTGCTTTGAAGTGTAATCTACTTACATGATCTAGATTTAAATTCATTTAAGGTAGCAATTGGATACAGACTTACGTTTGCTTATTATAACAATTCATTTATTCAGTCTTTGATATAAATTTATGCTAAGAAAACAAATGATGCAAGGATAACTTGAACATCTTTTGAATGTACAAACATTTACTTTTCAGTACTCATCTAAGGCATCTGAAATTAACCTTCTCTCTTTTTCTTTCTCACATTTTCTAGCCTTATGAATTACATTATTATTTTTCTTTTCTCATGTGAATTGGTGGGTGAGACCATATTAAAGGATCTCAACAAAGATATAGTAAAATACTGGAAAAAAAAGAACTTTTGGTAAATATCCCAATAAAGGGCTCTGCTGGACCCAGAGAAGAGGCATCAAGATTTGGCCACGATAGCCCATTCTAAGGATAGGAAGCAGAGCTAAAGAGTGGTGATTTGGGAGCTAGAGGAATGGCTCAGTGGGTAAAGCACCTGCCTCGCAAGCACTAAGTACCAGAGTTCAATTCCCCAGCACCACATAAACTGGGCTTGGTGACACACATCTGTAATCACAGCCCTCGGGAGGCTGAGACTGGAGGATTGCTGTGAGTCCAAGGACAGCCTGGGCTCCATAGTGAGTTCAGGACCAGCCTGGACTACAGAAAAAGACCCTGTCTCAAAAAAAAAAAAAAAAAAAAAAGAGTGGTGATCTGAAGATTAAATATGTTACATGTCACATGATTTCTGTGATTTGGGAAACCTAGAATACAGGCATTCTTTAGAACCAAATAGGTGTGACGGTGGAAGTTGATAGGATGAGAAGGATGTGGGAGGGCCAAAAATGGGAAGGGATTGTAAAGTTAATGTGATATATATGTGCACAAAGATTCAATTTCATTGTAAACACTACATATCACATATATATTAATAAAAATAGCAGGAAAAAATTTTCATGACAAAAAAACTATAAAGAAATTTATAACCACTACATCAGTACTGTAGAAAATACTTCAGGGACTCTTTGAGACAGGGAAAACAGCAACACCAAAGAACTCAGAGAGAAGGAAATATCAAAAGGAAACACACTCAAAAAAAAAAAGACAACAACAGCATTCAGCAAATATCTTACAGTAATATTCTCAATGCCAATGGGCTTAACTCACCAATTAAAAGACACACAGAGTCAGACTGGATCAAAAACAAAACTCAACTATTTGTTGCCTGCAAGGGACACACTTCACCTATAAAGAAATATACTGAAAATAAAAGAAATTAATAATCCACTCAACTAGAGCCTGAAAACAAGCAGGAGTAGCTATACTATTCCCAGACTCAACAGACTTTAAGCCAAAACAGACAAAAGGATAGAAAGATAAACACTATATACTTGTTAAGAAAACAATCCAATAGAAGATCTCACAATTATAAATACATAGACACCTAATGTTGGTATATGTAGCTTTATAAAGGAAAAACTACTGAACTTGAGAGATCAAATAGATGCCAATACAAAAATAGTAGGGGACTTCAATATCCCACTCTCACAAACAGACAAAAAATCAAAAAGAAATATCAAAGCAAAAAAAGACCATGGAACGAATAGGCTTAACAGACATCTACAGGATGTTGATCTAGTATCAAAAGAATTCATCTTTTTATTAGCAGCACACTGAACTTTTCAAAAATAGACCATATCCTTAGCCATAAGACATGCTTAATCAAATAGAAAAGAACTGAAATAATTCCCTACATTCTTTCAAATAATAGCAGAATAAAAAGTTAGAAATCAACAGCAAAAGAAACTACAGAAATTACACAAATACATGGAGATAAAATAATACTGAACAAGCGAAAGATCACAGAAAAAAATGTGAAGAACTGATAAGCTCCCTAGAGTCAAACAACAATAAAAGTATATTATACCAGAATCTACAGGATAAAATAAAAACAATACTAGCAGAAAATTTTAGAGCTATTAAAGTTAATATAAAATAAAATTAAAAATAAAATAAAACAATTCCAAAACAATCTTATGATGTACCTAAACATTCCAAATAAATAGTAACAATCCAAATCCAAAAGCAGTAAAAGGAAAGAAACTGTAATGGCCAGAGGAAAAAAAAAATTAATGGAATAGAGATTTTAAAATTACAAAAGATCGACGAATCAAAACAGTTGGTTGTTCAAAAGGATAAATTAGATTGATAAATTCCTATCTAAACTCACTAGAAGAGAGAAAAAGAAAAACTGTATCAATGGAATTAGAAATGGAAAAAGTAAAATCACAAAAGAAAACTGCTAATATTGAGAATTATGAGAAATTATTTTTGAAAACTTACATTTCTCTGAATTTGAGAGCCAAGAAAAAAATGGACAATTTCCCTGATACACGCGATATATCAAAATTGAATCAAAAGATATAAAAACTCTGATTAGACTAACAAGTGATGAAACTGAAGCAGTAATAAAAGCCTCAACCAAGAGAGAAAAGCTTATGTCTGATAGGTTCATTGGAGAATTTTACCAAAACTTCAGGTAAAATCTAACACCAAGACTTCTCAAATTTTTTCATGACACTGAAAGAACACTTCCAAACTTCTTTCTGCAAGCTAGTGTTACCTTGAGAGCAAAAATCACATAAAGTCTTAACAAAAGAAGAAAACTATAGGCCAATTCCCTTCATGTATATAGACATAAAAACATTAAACAAGACATTTCTAAACAGAATGCAACAAATTATTAAAAAGATCATACACCATGACCAAGCTGAACTTCAGCAGATGAATACAAGGATAGTTCAACGTTATGCAAACCAGTTATGGTAAAATAGCACACAAATACAAACAAGGACCAAAAAATCAAATGCTTCTCTCAAAAGATGCAGGAATAGCCTTTGGCAAAAACCACTATCCATTTAGCTTTAAGCACCCTAATTAAAACAGACAGATAGGTGCCATAACACAAGGTGATAAAAAAATTTATGACAAAATTACACCAACATCATACTAAAAGGGGAAAAACTGAAATTATTTCTCCTAAAACCAGGAGCAAGACAAGGATGTCCACTCTTACAACTGTTTAATCCAGTACTTGAAAACGTATGCTTGAAGACGCTCTCTTTAAAGTGGGTACTGAAAAAACTAGTTCTCCACACGTAGAAGAAAGCCTCAACAATCTTCACCATTTACCAAAATCAAATCAAAATGAATCGAAGACCTAGATACTAAAATGAAAACTTGGAACACGCTGGAAGATAAAACAGGGGGAAAAAAACCTGAAGACAGAGGCATAGGCAAGAACTTCTCAACATGGGGTAACTGTCTCAACAAGAACTGACCATCGGGATTATGTCAAATAAAAAAGCTTCAGTACAGCAAAGGAAACAAGCAAGAAAGTGAAGAGAAAACCAACAGAACAACCAAGGAAACAAACTTTACCCCCTACTGCTCAGGCAGAAGGCTAATATTTAGAATATACAAAGAATGAAAAAGGTAGACTAGTGAAAATAAAAGACCCAAACAAAAAACAGGCAACTGAAAAGAATAGACAATTCTCAGAAGTACAAATGGCCAATAAATGCACACACACACACACACACACACACACAAACACTCAGCACCTTTAGCCATCAGAGAAATGCAAATCAAAACAACACTGAGGTTCCAACTTAACTCTCCGCGAGAATAGTGATATTAAAAACTCAAAAACTGCTGGCAAAATTAAGGAGAAAAAGAAATCCTTCTCTGCTGTTGGTAGAACTGTATACTGGTAAAACCATTTTGGGAATCATTCCTAAAGAAACTTAAAATAGATATTCCATTGACCCACCTATTATCTCTTCTGCGTATCTTCCCAGAGTTAAAGGCATCATACAACAGTGATACATGTATATCCATGCTTATAGTAGCACAATCCCTAAGAGCTAAAACTTAGAAGCAGTCATATATGTCTATCAACAGACAAAGGCATAAATGTCACATACAATGCAGTACTGCTCTGACACAAAGAAAAATAAATTGAGTCACTTGTAGAAAAAACGGATGCACCTTCAGACCATCATGCTTAGCAAGATGAATCAAACACGGGTTAAATATTACATGGTTCCTCACTGATAAAACTAACATATAAGATAAGTAAAAAGCAATATGAAAGAGTGACTGAATAAAACAGGAAGGTAGATCTTTTTTGTTTTTTGTTTTGTTTAAGACAAGGTCTCACTCCATAGCCCAGGCCGGTCCTGAACTCATTATGTAGCCAGGCTAGCTTTGGACTCAGGGCAATCCTCCTGTCTCAGCCTCCCCAGTTCTAGGATTACAGGCATGCACCCACTCTCAGTTTATGTGGTGCTGCAGAATCAAACTCAGGTATTTCATGCTTGTTAGACAAGCACTTTAGTCCCAGGAGGGTAGATCTTTTGGAGCAGGAAAGGGGATGTAGGGAGTGGGGTAAGAGGGGTAAAGAAAGGTAGAAAGGAAGTCAAAATAATTCAGGTGTGATTACATATATATATTATATATTTATAATATATATTATATATATTTATAATATATATATATTATATATAAAACATATAATATATATATTATAAATATATAATATATATGGGGGATGCAACTCAAGTTGAATGTAATTATGCATCACAAATACATACTAATAAAAATAATTTTTGAAAAGGCAAATGGTGCACACAGCTACATGAAAAAAGAATCTTAAAACAAATCTTTACATCTTTCAAAAAATGGATCACAGATCTAAGCGCAAAACAAAACTACACAACTGGGGGAAATCTAGGTAATCGTAGGCTTCATAATAAAGGGAGGCACGATTCCTAATGTATTACTTGAGATACTAAGTTGGATTTTATAAAAATTAAAAATGTCTCCTCTCTAAGAGAATGAAAAGACAAACCACAGAAAGAGAAAATCTTTCCAAAACACATATACAATAAAGGTTTGGTATTCAAAATATACAAAGAATTCAAAAAACTCAAAAATAAGAAAATAAACAATACAATTAAAATGGGACAAATAAGAAAAATATCCAAAAACATTCCACCAAAGAAGAGAGATGGTATATAAGCATATGAAAACATACTCAAAATCACAGTCATGAGGGAATTAAAAATTAAAAGTGAGATAATACCACATATGTATATTAAAATGGCAAAAATCCAAAACAATGACAACACAATACTGATGAGAACTTAGTACAGGAGCTCTCAATCACTGCTGTTGGGAGTGCAAAATAGCACAGCCAATTTGTAAGACAGCACGGCGGCATCTTATAAAACTAAACACAGTTTCACCATATAATTGTACAATTTCACTTCTTGTTATTTACCCTAGTGAAAAATAAAGGTCTTTGAAAAACAGGCCAAAAACATAAACTGGAAAAAGGATAGCCTCTTCAGTAAATGGTGCTGGGAGACCAGGTTATCCACATGCAGAAAGACTGATCTAGACACACACCAATCATCATATACTAAAATCAAATCAAAATGGATCAAAGACCTAGATATTAGGATGGAAACACTGACCTCCTAGAGAACAAAGTAGGTAAAACTCTTGAAGATATAGGTTTGGGCAAAGATTTTCTCAATAGGACAATTACAAATGAAATAATCTGATTCAAATGAAGTAATCACCAGAATCCACCAATAAAATTATATCAAAATAAAAAGCTACTGCACACAAAAATGAAATAACAGAGAGAAGACAGAATGGATAGAATGAAAAAAAAAATTACCACCTACTCCTTAGAGAGAAGACTAATAACTAGAGTATACAAAGAACTGAAGAAAAATAAGCCCCTCAAAATCAAAGACCCAATTTAAAAAATGGGCAATTAAAATGAATAGACAATTCCTAGATGAAGTACAAACAGCCAATACATGAAAAATGTTCAAAATCCTTAGCCATTAGAAAAATGGAAATCAGAACAACACTGTGATACCATCTTACCCCAGTGAAAATGGCATGTATGAAGAACTCAAATAGCAATAGATGCCAGCTAAGCTGCAGGTTAAAAGGAAACCTTTTACATTGTTAGTGCACTGGTAACTAATATAACCACTATGGAAAGCACTATGAAGAGTCCTTTAAAAACTGAAAATAGATACTCTATTTGACCCAGTGATATATCTTCCAGGTATCTTTCCTTCCAAAAGAGTTCAAAGCACCATATAAGAGATACATGTATACACACATTCACAGCAGCTAACAATAACAACAACTAACAATAAGTAAATGTGGAAGTTGCTGAAATATCCATCAATAGACCAATGGATACCAAAAAAAAAAAAAATATGGTGTATGTACACAATGGAGTAATACTATGCCATAAAGACAAACAGATCTGAATCATTTGTAGGTAAATGGTTACAACCTGAGACCACTATGTTTAATGAAATTAAGTCAGACTCAGAAAAGTTAGTGTATTGAGAAAGCCAGAATACAAATAAATAATAAAGTCAAATGGGCAAGATTGGGATGGATACCTGCTCAGGTCCCTTCTTGGTTTCTCAGCCAAGAGCTTTTCTGCTCTCTCTTGATTTACTCAAAAAAAAATTGCTTGCTCTAAAAACAAACAAAAAAATGAGTTATATGTTGGAAGTCAGGGGGATGAGGGAGAGAGCAGAAGAATTTGTGAAGTTGGTGCAATATATATACAAACTCCTCAACTCAATGTAATCATTAAGCACTGTGTACATATATATATATACACACATACATATATATATATATGTATATACACACATACATACATATATATATATATATATATATATACACACCAATAATGGTAAAAATAAAATCTACTAAGTTAAAATAATTTTTAAAAAGTTGTCAACGTGTACTCTTTTAAATACAGACAGACACTGTACCCCACATGTAATACTTTTTTTTTTTTTTTTTTTTTGCCATGCCAGCAATTGAATCCCAGGGGCTCAAGCTTGCCAGGTGAGCTCTTCACCACTGAGCTACACTCGCACTCCTATTTTTCAATTTTTACAACTGAAATACTCAACAGTCTACGGAAATTTTGCTTGGAGACAAATGTAAAAGAGGGGGGAAGCATAATGTATGTTTATGTGTTTAAAACTTTCCAAGGTATGTCCCACAAATATCCATGTACGTATGTAAGGATGTGTGTGTGTGTGTGTGTGTGTGTGTGTGTGTGTGTGTGTGTGTGTGTGTGTGTGTGTGTGTGGAACTGCATAGGTAAATGTATTTTTAAAAGATGTATCAAATTGAAAAGCCTACTAATAATTAGGAACAGTATGAAAAATAAGATTGTGAAGAAAATAGAATAGAGGTGCCATTATGTATGTTTTTAAGACTGACTTTATATTCAAAAGTTCTATAGTACATTCTATACATAGGTTTCAGATTTTAAATAAGAGTTTCAAAGTGTCTTATAAGCCTTTAAAGATAAACACATCATAAACTAACATTAGAGGCAGATCTTTATCTGCAACTATCTTCTGCATCTATAAAGAGTTTTAAATCATTCAACAGTGATTAAGTAGTCAAAGAACAAGTAAATCTGCTCATTTCTTAGTTTGACAATAACTCTGTTCTTAAAAAAAGATGATGGTATTTCCATCGGCTGACTCTTAAAATACTAAAAAACGAAAACCCAACTGTAGTGTCTGTCACTTTAATGGATGTTATAATAGTGAAACTGTCATACAACATTCAACAGCACCTATTACATCTAAATATGCAAAAAACTTGTCTGAAAAATGCCACTAAGACCTGGATAAATTAGTAGCACTCCAGTCCATCAAAACTAACCCATAGGGGTTCTTCCTTTTTCCAGTCTTTTCTGCTATTCTCTAGAGAAAATTTAGCTTCTATTCTGTTCTGTTTGGTTTTATACTCCTGGACTTTCAGTCTCCAGAACTGTTTTTAAAATCTGTTATTTAACGCACCTAGACTGAGGTATTTTGTTATGTCAGCCTGAACAAACTGATATACCAAGACAGCAATCTTTGGCACACAATTATTAATATACTTTAACTGGACATTGTATTTTAATAAACTTTATAAAATGCTAAACAGCTTCTTGCCTTTGCCTAAAAAGCCAAACATTCTGTAACTACAGTCATATGTACAGAGCTTTCTTTTTCTAACACAGCTTCAACTATTCTACTAGAGTTCCTTTCTATTCAATCTTCTCCACTGTAATTATCTCTGATCTCTACTCTAAGTACTCACCATTATCAAGGTCTATTTTTCAACACATTATCAAATCTGTAATCTAACACATTTGCCACCTGCAACTCTGACATCTAGCCACCACCCGAACTCAATTCTTTACGAGCTATTTCTCAGCATGGGCACTAATGTCATTGAGCATTCAGAACCAACACTGATCAATGAGAGTACCTGTAATTAATGAGTAAATTAGCAGCATGCTGATTTCTGTTGACTATTTCATTGCTCATATTAGTGGTTTTTTTTTTTTCAGACTGGAGTTCTTGAGTTGGAAAACACAAATACTACTCTATGTAGCTCAAGAAAGTGAAAAATACTGCTAAAGATAGCCCAGCTGATCAACAAAGCTTATGCTAATTTTTCTACTTACACTGTTAGGTCTGTGCTCATTTATTCAGTGACACAGCTGTCCTTCTCTGATGTCCATATGTATAAAACAACACCATTCCAAGAGTTAGCAGTATGATCAGAGAACAGAGTATAGCCTAGAATCTTAACACAGAAAAAAGCCTGATGCTCTGTATTCATTAGAACAGCACACTGAACAGCTAATTTAATACTTCAAATATAGCTTTACTGCCTTAAGAGCCAAGACATGTAGATAATAATGGGTCATTTTTTCTCCTACAAGATCTTGATCTTACTAATACAGCAATGTTGACAGATCATTTACCAAAAAGGTTCCATCTTAAACATTTTCTTGGGCTTTACTCCTTTAAAAACAGATTCAATTATGGCACATGTATGTAGTCCTACGTATTCAAGAAGGTGAGGCAGAGGCTGCTTGAGCCCATCGCACAGACCAAACTGAGCAACACAGTCAGATGCGACTTTAAAAAAAAAATACAGCTGGACATAGTGGTGCACACTTGTAATCTTGGCACTCAGGAGGATTACCATGAGTTCAAGGCTAGCCTGGACTACAAGCAAGACCCTGTCTCATAAATAAATAAGGAGGGTAAGCCATTTCAGCACTCCTTCAGGATAGCAGAAGCTTCTAGCCCCCACCCTATCTGTGTTTATAAAATCACCTACTTTGCAACACAAGGAAAAAAGGAGTGGGCGCAGTTAGTCACTGTGTCAAAACTACATTCTACCAATGACTTCAGGTGGGATTTTAAACAATCTTACTTATAAACTGTGAGATATCAATGCTGAATAAGTAACTTACAAAGGCCAAATATACACAAATAGAAGTTTCTTTTACATAAAAATGCAAGTTAATCATTACTGTACATGATAATTAGAATCTTTCAACTCTTCTGACTTTTTACTCAAAACATGCTAAAAATCCAAATTTTTCCAGTGAACCACAACCTCACCTAAACATTAGAATGGGTTTTTTTTCCTTGAAAAATACTCTGGATTATTTCTATAACATATCTATAAATGGAGATTTTTAAGAGACTGGGTTTCACTATGTTGCACAAGCTAACATAAACTCCTGGGTTCAAACAATTCTCCTGTCCTAGCCCCCAAAGTAAATGCACCAACAAGCATGAAACATGCCCGACACTTCTGATCTTCTAGGCAAATTATACTAAACAAAACTTACACATTTCTTAACAGGGTGGAATTTTATATTAAATGTTAATTTTTATACAATACAGGGAAATGCATACAAACTAATATAAGTTATCTGTTCCTATCCTCAATCTCCAGTATCACCAGATAGCTTTACTTTTACTTTATAAACAAGCTTTTCATGCTGTCAGCCTAACAATCTATAAATGTCCCTCTGTTCTCATTTGCTGCTTCTAATTCCGTGACTTCAGAAACTAAATACATACTTCATTGGTCTGAAATAAAACTAAACAGCAAAAAAACTGTTATACAGAAATGTTAAACACACATTTTGTGTGTGTGTGTGTATGTGAGAGTGTGTGTCCCACGTGGACAAAGGAGGCACAGTGTAGAATAACACGTCTTTGCTTAGAAACAAAGGCTAAGTTCAGGACCAGCCTAGACTACAGAAAAAGACCATGTCAAAAATATAACAGAGGGGTAAAAGCTCCCACTATCTCAGAGGGGGGTCACAAGTGGGTTGTCCCAATCACATATTTTCATAAAATGTTAACCATTTAGAAAGTCTGGGGTTTGGAGGAGGGTTTTTGTTTTTCAGTTCTGTTTTCTTTTGTTGCAGTGAAAGTTTATGGGGAAAGCATGAAGTTTTATGATCACACATAGTCATGATTCAGATCCTATTAGCACTTCTTGCTGTGTAGTCCTGAAAAATAACGACTGCCTTCCCTAAATGTTTGCATTCCTATTAAAAGAAATCATCATCACCTAGTTCACACTGTTGAGTTTTAATGTAACAGTATACATAAAACACAATGACTGATAGATACAAAGTAGTTGCATAATGTCAACTTTCATTCCCATTTACATCCTGATTCAAGCAATTAGCAGTAAATTCACTAAATTTTATTTTTTAGCTATACAATTCTGTTTTTTACCCACCATGTATTTTAATACATAATAGAAACTGTGAGAAATTGATGTATTTACATACCTCAACTTGATCATTTTTAATTCCTTCCTCCCTTTCATATCCCTTTTCTCTCTCCACAAAGTTTCCTGTCTTACTTCCATCTTGCTTGTACTTTATGGTTCGGTTTTCCCATATTAGAGAAACCATGAGATATTTAACCTCTTGTGTTTGATTCACTTCACTAAACGTAAGTCTCTAGGTGTATCCAATTTCCTACAAGTGAATCAAATTTATCTTTCTTATGGCACAGTAGTATTCAACTGTAAATTTACTTAATTTTAGAAACTAAATTTTCCATTTTTTCCAACATTTTTAGTTGAGTATCAATGAATGATGTTTTCAGTTTTTCCCTGTCAAATTGCTCATGATTATTTTATTCCTTTGTTGTTCCCCGAAACTTAAATGCAAAAGCAGAAATCCTTAAAACTGTACTAGAAATATGAGAATGTCCAAGCTTAACATAATAGATTCCTAGGTCATACATTTCTTAAATTCAAAGTCTCTGTCTGCTACTTACTAGTACAAATTAAGTGTCCTTCAACCAAAATGCTTGGAACCAGAAATATTCAAGATTTCAGAGTTTCTTGGATTTTGAATATTTGGATAGATCTTATATTTGATACAAAAGGATTCATATTTGCTGGGCCTGATGGTACAGGCCTAAAATTCTAGCAGTCTGGGATACTGAGGCAGGAGGATCTTAAGTTCAAGCTCAGTTCAAGCTCAGCAACTTAGTGAGATCCTGTTTCAACACCAAAAATAAAACTGGGTTGAGGATGTAGCTCAGTGTAAAGGTCCTTGATTCAGTATCACAAAAAAAAAAAAAAAGAAGAAGACAAGCTTCACAGCATTTTGAACTTTCAGTTAAGGCTGTTCAACTTGCAATATAACTATTGTTCAGGCTACTATACTTCTCTGAGCCTTAAATTTTTTTAATATTCAGAAAAAGAATAAAGGAACCTAGCATTCACAAAGGAGCCTAGCATTCACACGGCCCTGTATTCAATCTTCAGAAAGAGAAAAAGGAAAAAGGAGAAAGAGAGAGAAAGAAATTCCCTCTCTAGTAATATGCCCAATTATTTAGAACTACTAAAAATTTTTAAATTAAATTAAACTGTATATTCTTAGAAGTAACCAAAAAGCTTATAAAGTAAGATTGTAAGGCCAAAACTTCAGAGCAAGCAGAAAAATTATAGAGGTAAGGAGAGCACTGAAACCCAGCTACCTCTTGAGGGAAGCCAATCTTGGGTTTTGGTTTTCAGTTTCATAATGACAAAAGCCAAACCCGGGACCCACTTTATTTTTTTCCCCACTATTTTTATTAATATACAAATGTAATACATAGTATTTACAATGAATTTGGATGTTTCGTACATCTATATATCACATCGACTTCACACTCCCTTCCCATCTTTTACCCTCCCACCCCTTCCCAGTCCCTTCCCCAGCTCCGGCTATCACTTCATATGGTTCCAAAGAATGTCTGTGTTCTGGGTTTTCCAAGTGCGAGAAACCATACAGTGTTTAACATATTAATCTTCCGCACCTAAGTCATTTCACTCAAGTCACCACTCCACTCCAGCTTCCTATTCCTCTAATGGGTTCGCAGTAGTCAAATCTTGGTATCTCCTTTCTGAATCCAACCAATCCCCATCATTGGGATATTCACAAGTTTTTTTCCATATTTTCCTACAACTTTGTTGTTATTGTTAAACCTGACCTTACCCACCAGCTCACACTAGAAAATAATTATAAGCACGTAGTTCAAAAGACTAGTTAATTTGGGAGAGAAGAGGAAAAAAAATTAATATAGTTCAATTGCCTTAGCTGAATACTGGAAGGTGCATATTTGTACATTCACAAGGTTATCTTTACATCAATCAGTTTCCTTAGGATAAACTTTCATTAGTGACCTAATAAATGAACTGCTACAACAAAACAAACTTAAAACTATATTTCATTGCTACATTACATGAGCTTAAATCTATACTATATAAACATACTTAAAGAGACAGACATGAAGGCATATCTAGTTATTTCAAAATTTCCTAAATATCGTTCTCTTATTTACTCATACTTCACTGATTACTAACATACTTTTTTCTCAGGTCCTTCTCCTCTAGCTGTTGTCAATTTTTCTCTGGGGCCACTGGTACCGCTGGTCTCCCTTTCACTGTCCAAGTTTCCTTTAAGTATTTTCTGCAATACTGACTCAATGGCTGCAAATTCCTTTAAGCTGTCTCTTGTCATGGAAAGTTTTAAGATCTCCCTTAAAATTAAAAGATAATTTTGCTGGGTTTATCAGTCTTGGTTGGCATTTATGTTCTTTTAGTGCTTGGATGACACTGTTCCAAGATCTCCGTGCTTTTAGAGTTTGGATTGAAAAATCTGCCGTTATCCTGATGGGTTTATCTTTGTAGGTCACCTTCTGTTTTTCTCTTACCACTTTTAGTATTTTCTCTTTGTGTTGGGTTTCTAGAATTTTAATTATGATATGTCGTGATGAGGATCTCTTATGATCAAAGTTGTTTGGTGCTCTATAGGCCTGCAATAGTTCCATGTTCATTTTTTTTTCTTAGATTTGGGAAATTTTCTTCCATTATTTCATTAAACATGTCCTTTAAGCCTTTTGTTTTGTCCTCAGTCTTCTCCTCGATTCCCATAATTCTGAGGTTGTTTCTCCTTGAATCGTCTATCAGCCGTTGCAATGATTCACTTTCTTTATTTGCTTTGTGTTCTTCATGGCCTGTATATTGCGGTTTAGTCACTTTATTTTCTAGGTCTGACATTCTATTCCGAAGTTGTTTAAAGTGGTTGCTTATTATCACCTGCGTATTTTTCATTTCCTGAATATCTGCATTTAATTTTTCTATATCTCTGTTGTGTTCTTCTCTATTTTCTTCTTTTGTCTTCATTATCTTCTAGTATATTTCTTCTCTGGTCTCCTCCAGTTGCTTTTGAAGGCTTGCTTTTTGCTTATCTATGTATTGGTATAGCTCTTCTACTGTCTGTTTTATTTCTTACTTTAATTCCTGCTTTAATTCACTGAATTTCTGGGCCCAGAAATTGCCATCATTTTGGCCATATTCATCTTTATTTACCCTGACTTCATCTCCTGGGGTTTCAGGTCTTTTTGTAGGAGATTTGTAGCTGCACTTCCCCATTTCTTCTTTGGTCTCCTCTAATTTCTTTTCAAGGCTTGCTTTATGCTTAGCTAAGTGTTCTTGTAGCTCTTGTGCTGTCTGTTCTATTTCCTGCTTTGCTTCCTGGTTTAATTCCTGCTTTAATTTCAGCTTTAATTCAATGACGATCTGGGCCCAAAAGTCAGCACTTTTCTTGCCCATCTCTTCTTTGGGTTGTGGAATTTTCGCATCCCTTGCACCCTCCTCTGGGGAGTCAGATCTTTTTGTTTAAGATTTGTTACCACGTTTCCCCCATGGTTCTCCTACCTCTGACTGTCTCTAGTGCACAGGAAAGAGAATGGCTCCTGCTGACATCACTGCCTGCGACAGCTGTTGAGCCCCGTTTCTGATCTGGGATCCCGGGGCCTTTTCTAGGGGGAGTGCATGCTGCGTTTGTAGTACACACACCCGCAGGTAGGTGCTTCTGAGGCTAGGGCCGTCCACAGCCAATGATTGCCATTTGTCCAGATCCGCGCTTACCTCAGGCTGAGGTTCTGGCCTCCATACCTTGTTTGCTCAGGGCTGCACCGAGTGGGCTGCTTCTGACCTGCCCACAGCCTCTTTTCCTGTTGTTGTATGCTCGGTCCTCTCCCAGCTCCGTTCAGTCAGATGTTCAGGTCCCCACAAGCTTTCTCCAGAGCCGTTTGCAGCCAGCTGTGGTGGCTTTCTGGACTGCAGGAAATTTTGTTTTCCCCCTCTGGTTTAGATGATCCTTCAGAGTTACTGGCCTCCCGCTGGTCGCCTTTCAGTTTTGGAGGATGCTCCTCTCTTTTCTAGCTACACCAAACACATTATTTCTAACTATCTTCTTGACTTTTTAAGTGAGTTGATGAGGAGAAATTGTGCAGTGGTGTTACTCAGCTGCCATCTTGACCGGAAGTCCGGGACCCATTTTAGAAGGTACATCTGACCAGGGTTCCTATGCCATATGGCCAGAATATATAAAATAAACCAAAGTAATAGTATTTACTTACACCCCTAACAACTGCAAGCAAAAATGCTTTGGTACTGAGCAGAAAAGGAAGAGGGGGAAGAAAGTTTCTAATGGGAGTTAGTAAACTTTTTCTACAAAAGGACATATATAAATATTGTAAGCTTTACAAGCCATGTAATCTCTGAAAGAGCACTGAAATTGTAAGATCTTGTTCTCTGAAAAAAAATTTGAATTCAGTATCCAAAATATGAGTGGGTGCAACCAATGGTGTCTTCAACTCAGCTCTACCACTGTCGTATGAAAAGTCAGACAATACATAAACCAACGGCATGGCTGTATTTCAATAAAACCTTATGGGCACTGAAATTTGAAGCATAATTTAAACATCACAAACTATGATTCTTCTTCCAACCATTTAAAAATGTAAAAAAAAATAAAAATAAAAAACTCTTAGCTTTCAGGCTGCACCAATAAAGACAAAAAGGCCACAATTTGCCTTTAGTAATAATCACAAGATACACACTGCAGCTACCATTATGCACCCTACATACAAACACAGAGGCACTGACAGAAAGGAAAGGGACTGAGACTTAAAAGCTTAATTTACATCACCTAGATGAGGAGGGAAAAAAAAAAAAAACAGGCCCTTAAGCATCTAGAAAATTTATACATAAAATGCTACAAATAATGCGTAAAGAAATAAAAAATACAGTACTGCACAGTAGAAAGAGATCTGCAAAAATTTCAGATATCAAAAATGATCACACATTCAATATAAAACGACCACTTACTCATCTTTAAAGCAACAAACTTTGCTTACTCATCTATAGGTTAATAAACAAGGCTGTATATAAGAAAAGAACCTAAAAATTACTAGGCAAATGTAAAAATAATCTAAAAATAATTCCTAAACTCATAAATTAAGTTGAAACATAAAATATAAAAAGATGAGAATTAAAAACACAAACCTGAAGAAATTATCCAGTGAGAGAAGAAAAAATTCTCTAAAATGTTAAAAACTATATCAGAAAGGGTGAAACAGGCTATAGATATAGCTCAGTGGAAAAGCACATGCATAACATTCATTAGACCCCAGATTCAACCTCCAGCACCAAAAACAAAGGAGTGAAAATATCTAACATGTATGTAAATTAGGGAACCGGAAAAAGAAGGCCTAAAATCATAAGTCACATCCTCTGAAAACAGAAATCAGTAACAAAAAGATGTGTGTAACAAATGATATTCTTAAAATGGGGCCACATTCCATATACTCTTTTTCAATATAATATTCACATTTTCCCTTATATTCCCTCCTTCTTCAACATAAATAGATCTTTGTCTGAATTACCTGAATGCAGAAGAAATGAGGATGAGTGACTTCTAAGGCTAGGTCATAAATGGATAGATGGCTTCTAGCTAGCATATTCTTACAAAACTTTTTTAAAAGCTTTAAAAAGCTGGGCTCAGTAGTAGTACATGTAATCCCAGCATACTGGGAGGCTGGGACAGTAAGATCACAAGTTCAAGTGCAACTTGGACAATTTATTAACTCAGCAAGACCCTGTCTCAAATTTTTTTAAAAATAAATAAGTAAAACAATGACCTGCAATATAGCTCAGTGCAGAGGCCCTGGGCTTAATCCTCCAGCAAAAAAAAAAAAAAAAAAAAAAAAAAAAAAAAAAAAAAAAAAAAAAAAAAAAAAAAAAAAAAAAAAAAAAAAAAAAAAAAAAAAAAAAAAAAAAAAAAAAAAAAAAAAAAAAAAAAAAAAAAAAAAAAAAAAAAAAAAAAAAAAAAAAAAAAAAAAAAAAAAAAAAAAAAAAAAAAAAAAAAAAAAAAAAAAAAA
>PVKB01002178.1:0-33981 GCA_004027205.1 Ctenodactylus gundi
GGTGCCAGCCAGGACTGCCTTGCTGCAAGAACTGGCCCGCAGCAGTCTCTCCACCTGACTGCATGTTAAGTCTACCAGCACTCAGGCAAAAGGGACATTTCAAAGTGTCACCCTTACTTAATCCCACTAACCTGTTCCCATCTCTCAGAATCGTCCCAGGCAGGTCACATGATCCTCACCATTACCCAGTCACCTGGGCCTTTCTGTTTGGCCCTAGAATGACCGAGGGGCTCTGATCTGTACACTGCACTGGCTGCTCCCTCCCAACCTGTGGTCACCAGCTGCTTTTCGCCTCTCCTCTGACCACACTGTCTGAACAAACCCTATTGTTCCTCACACATCTACCCTCTCTTGCTTCTCTCCTCACTGTCTGGAATTTTTGTCTTTTTGTCAAAGGTTAGCCATCACCTCCCTTAATGTTCAGCACATGCACATGTCCCCACTGCCCAAAGCACATTTGACACCTAACAGGTGCACAGCCCGTACTCATTGGCGGCAGGAGCTAATAAGGAAGGCACGTGTGGGAGGCATTACGCTGCAGGGGAGAAAGCCGAGGCTGAGAGGCTCCCTTGGCCGGCATCCCTCAGCTCATTAGGGGCAAAACCCATGCGTGTCTGACTCATGCAGTCCCATGTGCCTGGGCCTGTGTCAGGGTGGGAGGGTGGCAGGTAGAGCCTGCGTTAGAGTGAGTACCAGATCAGTCCGTGCTAGGGTTTGAATGTCTGTCTTCCAGAATTCCTGTGTGGGAAACTTAATCCCCAAATTCATATGTTAATGAATTTGGAGATAAGGTCTTTGGGAGATAACCAGGATTAGATGAGGTCATAAGGGCGAGGGACCAGTGTGGCGTTAGGTGTCCTATGAGAAGGGAGAGCTGAGCTGGCCTGCTTGCCATCTTGCCAAGCAATGCCTTTCCACCATGTTAGACACAGCGTGAAGATACTCACCAGATGCCAGTGTCGTGGTCTTGGACTTTTTAGCCCCAAGAACTGTGATAACCTTTTACTTACAAGTTATCTAATCTCAGGTAATTACTTATAGTGACAAAAATGAAATGTGATAGCCTCGGGGAACCCACTGTTACTGCACCTAAGGAAAAGACACAAAAACCCATGACGTGTGCATAAAATTGGCACTGGGTAGAGAAGAGGGACGAAGTTCTGTGGGCTTCAGGAGCAAAAGCAATCTGGTGTGGGGAACAGACACAGATGGCTGGTTGGCTCTACAGGAAGACAAACAGCGGTTCAGTGAGGTGGTGGGGCCCGATGAGAGCTGTGGAGGACTCCGCCCTGGGATTTGCAGCAGAGAAAGGCAGCTACTGCAGCCGTGTTCATCTGGGATGACTTGCCTCACATTTTCAGCATGGTTAATTAAGTGGGGGGCCAGAATGGGCCTTGAAAGGGTATTCCATCCGCGTTAATGTGAACTGAGACCATGGAAAGAGGGTCAGGGCATCTAGGCAGGTGGCTTTTGAAGTGCAGGGCTGGTGCCTTACCGTGACAGCCACCCCCACCTCTTCAGGGCTTTTCTGTTCTTAAGCTGTGTGGTGGGCTGAAGTTGCAGGGTGCCATATTTTGTCCCTGCTCAGAAGGCTGGCACTGCCTTTGGACAAAGGAGCCCGGCCCGGAGACAGATATTGTGCCTCCTGAATGAAAAACAAGTGTTCATGAGGCAGGGGCTCTGGCCTATGAGTGGAGGAAGGGACCTCACCCACAGTTGCTCACTCACCCAGACACATTAGGAGATCTGGGCTCCAGCTTCTGTGTGGATCCTAGACCAAAGGAGCTGATGGTCAGTGCAGAGCAGCTTTTCTTGAGAGGGGCCCTTAGAGCAGCTGAGCTTAGAAGACAGAAAACGGAGGGAGTCTGGTGGGGGTCAGGTCTGAGGGTGGGAGAGGGAAGCTCTGAGCCTGCAGCATTCACATGGCAGGCAACAGCAGCTTCTGGAGGGCAAGTTAGGTTTGGGAAGGCCTGAGGTGTTCTAGAAGTCTCTCAGGGGCTGTTGCCACTGTCAATTATGATATCACCCTGAAAATCAGCACCATAAACCAAAACTATACTCCATTGTCTTTTTATTTAGTGAGGGGAAAAAAGGAATGAAAAGATATGGTCAATTCCAGTTAATCTTGGAAGGTCCAATTTGAAGGGAACCTGATATGCCTCCTTAAAAATTCTTTTATTGATATGTATTTGTCAATTTCTCAAGCAGCTTGAGAAATAGGTGCATTGACACGGTGCATCTTAATCTCTTTACCTCCCTTCCCTATCCCCACTCCCTAATCCTCCCATATCTTTTCTCTCTCCACAAAGTCTTCCTACTTTCTTCCCTCTCTCTTGCTTTTTTTGTGGCTTGGTTTTTCTCTTATCAGAGAAACCATTTAATATTTAACCTTCTGTGTCTGATTATGCTCTTTTTTTTTTTTAATGATATAGCTCTGGGGTGTCAGTGTGGAAGATCTGGAGAGGACCTGTTTGGGAATTTGGGGAGTAACTTGGAGTTTCTAAGGGCTCCTGATGGCTCTCTAAAGGAGAGGCCCTGAGTCCAGTCTCAACTTTTGTCCTTTCTCAGCACAGTAAGCCCTTCTGGAGGTGGGGATGAGTTCTGTTTCTGTTCTCAAGCCCAGGGCAGGGACTAGCATGGACCATGGAAGGGTAGGAAGGGTGTATGGTTCTGGAGACAGGCCTTGAGGGTTCCTTAGAGAGGAGGGAGACTGGGTGACAGAGTTTGGCAGGAATTCTCTACAGAGAGAACTCTGTGAATTAAGGCTGGAGAGGAGACTGGTTGGGGAGAAGGGCCCTGCTGGAAGCCGTGGGCTATGCTTGGAGGGCAGGGTGGCACAAAATTCCATCTCATCCCTGCCCCTCCTCTCCCCACAATCCAATGGGTATACTCTGCTCTGCAGTGCAGATTTGGCTTTTCACATTGCCACAGGTAGAGTTCCAGAGGTCATTTCCCACATGATCGTTATTGACTGGGATAAGAGACAGGGTAGGTGGAGGCATGCCAGGAGCTCAAGGCCAAGAGAGCAGCCAGAGCCAGGGCTGTCATATGCAACTCAAGGCCAGATAGGGCTCCTTGTTTTGTCCAGCCAAGCTATGTGCTAGATCTAGGGGTGGCCCACAAATAGCAGGCTGCACTCACCTGCTGGCCTCTTGCACCTGGCCATGCAACGCACTGGGACCTGGGGCAGAGGTGCCCTTGGTTCCAGAGGGACAAGCCTCACCCAGCAGCTTTGGAGAAGGAGGCACCCTCCAGCATCATCAGCCCTCGGAGGAGGAGGAGCACTGGTGATCCCCTCCCTCATCTTGTGGTCCACATCACAGGAGCTTAGCTGTTCTGGGGTTCCTGAGCCTGCTTCCCCTTTAGGGGAATCTGATTGCAGATTTTCTGGCTGATAGCTACTAACAAGCCACTTAACATCTCAAGCCTCAGTTTCCCTATCTATAAAAATGAGGATGAAGCTAGGTGTGCTGACACACTTGTCATCCTAGTACTTTGGAGGCTCATAAATTTGAACCTGGGCAATTTAGCAACTTACTGAGACTTTGTTTTAAAAAGAAGGTAGAGGGCAGGTAGATCTGTACAAAGGTCCTGGGTGTGGTCTCAAAAAAAGAAAAGAAAAAAAAAGACAAGATAAGATGATAAGTTTGTTTATAATAACATCACCTACATCACCATTATCTTTATGAACTACTTCCAATGGCCAGGCATTGCTGGCACACCATAAATGCCAGAGGCTAAGGGAAGATTTTTTGTTGTTGTTGTGGTTAAAGAAGATCTCACTCTGTAGTCCAGGCAGGTTCTAAACTCACTATGGAGCCCAGGCTGACCTCAAACTCATGACAATCCCCTTGCCTCAGATTCCCAAGTACTGGCATTATAGGTGGGTGTCACCACGCCCAGTTTATGTGGTTGCTGGGGAATTGAACCCAGGGCCTTGCGCTTTAACCACTGAGCGGCAAGCCCAGCCTCCAGAGGGAAGAACTTTACAGAGGAGGAAGTAGAAGACAGTAGGGCTCAGGGCTGGGTGTGGAGCCTGAAGATCTCTTGGCGTTTTAAGGTCCCCTCGCTGGTTTTCACCTCCCGTTCCCATGCTTCAACCTGGAGACGTCTGGCAAGCTCACCTCCCTGCATCACTTGGGGCTGCTCTCTTGGCTGACCCCACGTCTGTCTTACGTTTCACACAGTACTCAGGTAGCCGCCCGCCTCCGGCCCCCGCCAGCCCGTAATTAGCCTAATAAGATGTCTGCTGCGCACACCTCTCTGCCTGGGCTTCCCTGCGAGGGCTACCCAGTAATTTGCCAGATTTCTCAGATAAGGCCTTTGCCTGGACAGGTTTCGGCCACAAAACATCCCATGCTCCTCTTGGAGTAGAGCCGGTAGTTGGGGCTGTTTTTGATGCTTCCCACCTAGATTTCGAAGCCCAGTGCTCAGAGCCTTTGTCCTTGCCCCAAGAGTCAAACCCAGCTGCAAGGGGCTGGGTGCTGGCAATTGGGCATCCTGTTGTGAAGGGAGGTGGGGGGTCCGGCAGCCACTCTGGTGGCCCTGCCAATCCTTGCAGCCCCAGGACCCAGACTCTCTCCCGGACACAGTAAAGGGACACAGTGTGGTGCTGCTGCCCCACGCTCGCAGCGCTCGGTCTGGAGTAAGGCTGCGTGGGCTACTGGGCCCCAAAGGGAACAGCAAGCCCCTCATCTTAGAGCTGAGAGTCCTGTTGGCTACCAGGCTTCTTCAAGCTACCTGTATCTGTGGGCCACAGTCCCTGGGGACGACTTTGGAATGGAACCCTGGACTGTGGAGGGGCCACGCCGGAGGCCGCGGAGCCTAGAAGCAGTGCAGCGCCCATCTATCTCCCCCTCCTTCCCTTTGGTAGAGCAGCCACAGGCGCCACGTGGGCGGGAACAGCCCGCAGCAGGGTGGGAAGTGCCAGGCTAGTCCTGCGGTGGACGGAACACTCACCCGCGGCTCCTTTTGACGGGCCTTTTGGGCTGTCGGGTGGGTTTTCCCTGGAGATTGCACCCAGGGAGTTCAGCCTCGCCCTCGCCAGAGGATCCTGTGTCCCTAGCAGAACATGAGCCCCTCTCTCGGACTGGGGGAGAGAATGGCGCTGGCTGCCTGGGGGAAGTCAAAGCCAGGTGGACAAGCAGAGCAAGGGCCCCAGTGAGCCCCACTTGTCCCATCTTCCTCCTAGACTCCCTTTAAAACTAAGAGCCCCACAAGTAAGAGTTGGTATCTGCTTCTCTGAGCTTTTTGTAGTTAGTCTGCCAAGCCACCACATAATCCTCCTGGATTCCCAGGGCCATCCTGCCCACGCAGGTGCTAAGACCAGCCCCTGGGGGATTTCTTGACGCCCACTGCTCTAGGTGCAGGCCCAGGCCTGCCCCCTCTATTCCCAGAGCGGTCCAAGGGTGCTGGAACTCAAGCTGACCACCTTCCGCGGCTAGATGCAGGATTATGGGTGTGGTGAGTCAGAGCTGGCTCACCTGGGTGGGTAGGTGCGCCAGGGTGGAGCCACAGGAGTGCCTGCCCCTGGGAGGGGATGTTCTGTGGCCCAGGGGCCCTGTGCACATGCATACCTGTTCTGCCTTGTCAGGCTGGGCCCCAGGAGCAGATGAGTGCCTGGCTCCCAGCCTGCCCCTCAGCCCCGCATCTCACAGCCCCCCGCTCTCTGAAGGCTTCTTGCTGGATGACCTTTCAAAGCTTCAGCTGTCCCGTTAAAACTCAATCCTTGTCTACTCAACCAGAAATTTGTCTTAGTGCTGCCCATGCGGAGGGTGACTCAGACCCACGCTGTCATCTGCTCTGCTCCGACTAACAGAGGTAGAAAGCAATCAGTCTAGGGCTCAGTGAGGCAGAGCCTTCCACAGGGTTCTCATGCCCTGCCATATGCCAGATCTTCTCTCTTATTCCTTCCCTCCATCTGGCTTCTGTGTCTGGCATTTCAACATTCATATACTTCTAGGAATGGGAAGAGCAGGGGCAGCCATCAGAATAGATGATACCAGGACCTCCACTTCCCTTCCAATCTCTTCATTCCTTCCTTCTTTCCTTCCCGTTGTCCTTTCTTCCTTTAATTTTATTTGGTGAAGGGTAATAAACACATACAGGAATGTCCTTTATCCAAAATCCTGGAACTTTGGTGGTTTTTAAAAAATATTTACTTATAGATAATGAGATATGTACAGTAAGGGACCCAAGTTGAAACATGAAGTTTATTTATGTTTACATCTTATATGCATAGCCTGAAGATAATTTTATATAGTATTTTTAATAATTTTATGCACAGAAAAAGTTTCATGATACGGAATTTTCCACTCCTGTCATGCTATCAGCCAAATAGTTTCTGATTTTAAAACATTTCAGCATTTGTTTTTTGTGTTTGGGGTGCTGAACCTGGACTAAGTATGTGGGTCTTGTGGCAAACATGACACAGAAAACAATGGTGACGAGAAGGAGACCTCAGTGCAGGAGGGATTAGTATGCAGTTTGAACAGTTGATCAGGGAGGCCTTCTTCGGTCAGTGACTTAGAGACCTGAAAAAGTGACTTAGCAAAGGGTTTTTAAAGCAGAGAGCACTCAAACAGTAGGTCTTGCTTAAGAGGGAAGTGCCTAGTGGTGCTGGAGCACCGGAAGGCAGGGGTGAACTAGTGGGAGTAGGAAGGGGATGGGAGAGGAAATTGGAGAAGGGGGCGAAGCAGATCCTGCAGGAAAATGAGGGAAGCTCCGGGGGTTGGCAGAGGATGATAGGCCTCTGGTTGGATTTCAGCTGGATTTTTCTACTGTGTGAAAAGTGGGGAGGGGGTAGGTTAGACCAGGATGTGGATTCAGGAGACAAGTGACAGCATCCTGGATCGGGGTGTACATATGAGGGTCATGGTGGTTAGAGGGCTGGCTGGCCTGGTATGGTGGATATGTTGAATGGGGGAGAGTGAGATTTGGGCTTGAGCATCACCTACCTTGGAGACCACCCGGTGACTTTCTAGGGAAGGTACTATTCTCTGTCCTCACGAATGCATGGAGAGGCACATCTGCTATCCTGCAAGGTTCTGATCTCTTCATGAAGTCACTGCCCACCCCAGGGTCACTTGGCCTGCCTATTGCCCCTGGATGGCTGATGCATGTAGGCTGGCCTTGAGTTGCAGGTAGTGGTAAGAAGGTAACAAGCAACTGAGTTTTGAAGGGAATGTCCCAAGAGCATCAGACAGAAACTCCCACTCATTGAAAGCAGAAGTCACTTAATGTACCTATCCCTGCCTGCCCTGATTTGAGAGGAGGAACCCCAGCTCTGGCCTCTCAGCGGGTCCATCAGAGTGTCCTTGTATGAGGAGCGCTTCAGTAGAAGAGCCTGTTGGGACGACTTTGGAAAACAGCCCACTCCAGAGGAGAAGTGGCACATGGAGAAGACACACTAATGTTCACCCCAGTGGGCAAAATTTATCTGTCTAGGACATGGCCTCATTTCTTGTTGCAGGCATATTCCTTGAGGTACCACAGGAGGATTTTGAACAAAACTGTCAGGGAGGACAGAGAAAATCATGGGGACCAGTGGCTTTGAGTGCTTGCGTTGCTGCTTTACAGCCTCTTGACTGGGTGGGCTGCTAGGGGGCTTTTCTCAGAAGAGGCCTATCTATCTCTGGCAGCCTCTGAAAGGGGGAGTCTGGGAGGTGGTTGTCATCTGGGGACCAACACCTTGGAGGCGCTGCTGGCAGTGGAGAACAAAGCCAGTACACTTAGGACACTTCAGATGACGTGGAGATGTGGCTGGGCTGAGACTTCAGGCCTGGTTTCGTAGTGCGGCCCCAGGGACAAAGGCCTAGAAAGGCAGCTCCAGGTGGAGATGGAATGACGCCCTGAAAGCATTTCAAACCCCAATGTCCCCGGTGGGAGTGGGCTCAGTGACCTAGGTCACCTCCCACCCAGCTGTCAGCAGGCACTGGATCCCAGGGCTGTCACACTGTCCTGCTTGCCAGGGATGAAGGAGCTATGTCTCCCGCGGCAGCTGCTGCACCGTGGAGCCCAGGGCAGAGCTGGGCGGCAGGCCCGGGGTTCTCAGCTTGTCACCAAACACATATTTCTGCAGCTCGTTAGTCTGGAATTTTTTCTATCTGGGCAGGCCCTCCCCTGGGATGTGTAGACTGTTCTGGCTCAGCCAACAGCAGTAAATGGGCCTTATCAAAACAAGAAATGCTAAAATGTGGGGGAAAATCCTTTTTAAAATGTTTATATTGGAGGGACAGGCAAGTATATTTGTGAATTGTTTTGTTCTTTGGTAGGCAGCTTTGCTAGCATCATTCACTCCAGCTGAACTGAAGCTTGGGGCCAGAGCCCTGGGGACCAGCAGGAAACACGGCTGAGAGGAAGAGTAGGCTGTGCAAAGGCCTTGGGAAACAAGCTCTTTTCCTTTGCTTTGCTTTCCCTCCATCATGGTGTGGCTGATTACAACGGATACTCCCACCGTGTTTGAGTGCAGATGAGTTCACTAATGACAGTTATGTCTTTGCTACTTTGAACTCATTTGGAGCAAGATCTTTGCTCAAATCTCGGTAACATGGGGTGATGTATTTAAAATCAAAGACTTCGGGTAACTGGGTGTCTGGTAAATAATCCACGAGCCATGGCTCCAGAATTCTTGTTTTCAGACTGGGAAGAGTAAAATCACAAAGGAGATATGGTGCCTACTAGAGGGCCTGCCATATTTATTTTCTTTCCTTAAAGATGGAACCTTTGATGTTGACCTTGGTATATGGCTGTCAGGACCAAACTTGCACGATGAGCGTGAGTTGTGAATGGTGGTAGTATGAGCAACTTCCACGCCAGGAAGTATATTTTCCAATAAATGCATGAGTCTTCCTTTCTCTTTCTCCTTAAGCTGACGGAAATGTGAACATGATGCCTGAAGCTACAGCAGTCATCTCAACCCATGAGGAAATCTTGGAAATGGGACACACGGTCAACCTCAGATAATTGGAGCCCAAGTTGCTGGCATGATGTACCCTCCACAACAGAACTGGGCTTCTTACCTACCACATTTGAGCTACTTGCTGCCTTTCTTAAGTCATTGTTATAGTAGAGATTTTTTTTTTTAACTCATAGGCAAAGATAATCCCAATTTACTATTTTCCAAGAGTTTACAGCCAGTTATGTTTCTTGCAAAAAAAAGTTAGAATGGAGTTAGTTAGAGCAGAGCAGAAGACTGTGTTAGCTTAATCAGGCAGAGAGCAGATTGAACAATCTCTTTGCTTCCCTCCCCTCTCCAGGGTCCTTGGAAATAACCATATAAAATAATCCCAGAAAGAGTTGAAAATGAGGGTGAGCCACAGGTGAGTGTCGGTGGGCTCTGGTTGTTATGGTCTTCCAGAAAATAACCCAGTCATGACCATGTAGATTTCTAAACCAAAGCAGAGGCAACTGAAGCCAATTAAGTGTGCAGGAGAGAGTTCATGTTGTAGAAAAGAGGAGCTCTCTGAGTACCTCGTGGGGACTGCAAACTCAGGGTCTGATTTGAGAGCAAGAGTGAGCCAGGGACCTTCCTCACAAGTGTGGATGGAGGGATTGTTCACAGAATAGAGGAGTGAACTCTTCACTTGCTCACCTCACCTCAGTTTCTCTGTGCATGACACAGTGATGCTGGTAGCACAGTGTTTGCACAAGACAAAACCAATTTCATGCTTATGCTACATGATGAATGTTTATATCCCTTCCAAATTCATATGTTGAAATTTAATTCCCAAGGAAATGGTATTAGGAGGTGGAAAGGTTGTGAGGTGATTAGGTTGTAAGGATGGAACCTTCATCGATGGAATTTGTGACCTTATTAAAGAAAGCATGGAGAGTTCTTTTCCTCTTTTCATTAGGGAAGATTAGGGAAGGAAGAAGGGTCAGTAAGATAGGGTAGGTAGACGGGCCCAGTAAAATCAAATTGGGAAGTTGACATTAGCTACAGATTAAAATAGCAAATGAGCGACAGCGCCTTTGTTCTTATTGCTCCCTGGTTCATCTTTTTTGGGGAAAAAATTGGTCGGTCTTGCCCACCCAAAGTGGGATGGAGAGCATGAATTGTCCATCCCTGTCTCTAATCACCACTTCATCAACTGGTACCCTGAATGCTGCATAAATCATTGGCCTGGGATGGTATTACCAATTCCAAAGCCCACATGGAGGTAAAAGAAAGCCAAAATATTAAAGAAGGAGACCCCTTAAATAGGTGGAGAGATTTTCCTGATCAGGGACAACCCATCCTTCTCTCACACGTTGCCTTTGCAGTCAGGGGCTTCTGTCTCTCTATCTCTTACAACAAATCTGTCTTTACTCTGTAAATACTTTTAACAATGTGTGTCAGCTTTCTGGCTCTGACCAAACTCCATCGCATATTTCCATATTTGTTGAGGAAAAGGACTTGGCCAAACAACAGATACACATAAGCTAAGGATGTGACAACTGCGTGAGGACGCAGCAAGCAGAGGGCCCTCTGTAAACAAGGAGAAAAAAGCACAGCAGACACTAAACCTGCTATCACTTTGAACTGCCTCCAGAACTGTAAGAAATACACTTCTGTTGTTTATAAGCCATTCGTCCTATAAAATTCAATTATAACAGCCCAAACTATCCGTAGCATCTTCTAAGAAGTGGAGCAAAATTGGGAGGAAAGCTCATATCCACCAGGGTAGAGCTTTCATCAGTTGGGTCTTTTTGTGCAGACAAGGAAGGCTGGCACCCTATAGGGCAGACTGTTAATTACAGTGACTCAGCTGTACACACAGAGCTCCAGCCAGCATTTCCAGGAAGGGAGAGAGACCTGCCCAGTACATAGGCCTGGGAAGCACAAAAAGAAGGAAGCCTTGCCAGCTATCAGTACGCATCACTTTTGTCTTTCTCTTGCATACGTAAATAGGTTACCCAGGGAAACCATCGCTTCTCCTGAGTTCCTTAACAGGGTGCTTGAGAAAAGATCCTCACCTGGACTCTTCATCATGAATTTTCTGGAAGACAAGGGAAGAGAATTGGTGGAAGAATATTGATCAAAATGATATCAAAATTTGTTCTGCTAAAAAGAAATAGAAGTCTTCCTTCAAGACTTGAGGGAAAATTATCTTGACTTAATAATGATATAACTAACCAAACTTTTAGTTAGGTAAGAAAATAAAATAATTTTTTTATGTATAAGAAAGGATTTTGAAAACCAGCTTCCTACAAATTTATTCTGAAAAAAGATAATTCTCTAGCCATGGAAACAGAATTCAGGAAAAAGGAAAATAGAGACTTCCTCAAACTGTACAACTAAATAAATAAAATCAGTGCTATAATTAAATGAAATTCTATACCAGGAACACAATGATTTACTAATAAGAAATCTATTATTAAAATTGACCACAATTATAATTTGAGGGAGAAAAATTATGATTATCTCCATAGATCCCAGGTGAGTTTTGAAAAAGATTCAACACTCATTTGCATTAAAGTCTTGGAATATGTCTTACTAATACATAAAATTTAGTTCTAAAATTGGTGATTTAAGGGGCAGATTTAATCTCCATTTGCAGATGAAAAGACATTATGAATGGGAAGTCTTACAGAATAGTTGGTAAAGCTATCCCGAAGAATAAGGGAATTCTAGGAGATAGCAAGCAGATTGGAATATTAGCATGCCACAATCAATAGGCTTTATAAGCTGCCTATGATTTATACATGTGCAATTAAATGGTGAATGAACCCCATCAAGTACTAAAAGGAAGACTGGTGAGATTCTTGAGAAAGCTTCCTAGTCACATAGGTCACTTCTTCCCTATTCTCCTTCATGCCCACCATTCATGGGGGAAAATGCCGTTAACTGTTGAGATGGAAGAGGCAATGTTTTTCTTATAAATCAGATAAGTAAGAGCTTTTTAAAGTTACTTATTTGTTGTTGGGAAACAATACCCAATATCCACAATGTAAAAGAGGCAAGATATATTTTAGGTCACAGTTTCAAATGGTCTCAGTCCATTCATGGGCAACTGGCAATTGTGGAAGTAAATAGAAGAGTACTAGTATATATCCTTTCAAATCATGTGATCCACTCTTTCCAATCAGGCCCCATCTCTGAACAACACATGATTTCAATGGTATTCTAAAGCATCCAAATACATGAGGCAAAAGATCAGACTGACATTTTTAACAGGGAGATGGAAACTATATGAAAAACTAAATTAAATACAATAAATAAAAACCATGGATGATAGAGATAAAAAATACTTTCAACAGGCTGACTAGTAGTCAATAGACAATCGACACAAGAAACATGGTTTAAACATTAGAAAAATTAGAGAAAAAAACATAAAATACCAAATGGTATACCATACACATTATTTGAATGCCAAGAGGGAAAAAATAAAGACAGGACAAAGAGACATTTGAGAAAATTTAGCAGAAAACATTTTTTAAATTAATAAAAACACACCAAACCATAGATTTAAGAATCTTAGAGGATACCAGGCAGGGCAGGGTCTAGAGATAGAGAGAGACAGAGAGGTTGGGGAGAGAGAGAGAAAGAGAGAGAGAGAGAGAGAGAAAGAGAGAGAGAGAGAGAGAGAGAGAGAGAGAGAGCCAGAGCCAGAGACAGAGAGAGAGAACATCCCCTTAATCTAATAACGTACATCACATTTAAATTTCTGAAAACAAAAGATCTTGCATATGACCAGAAAAAGAACACATTACATGCAGAAAAATAAAGATAAAAATCACTATTTCAGAAACTGCAAATCAGACTACAATAAAATGGCATGTAAAGAAAAACTATCACACCAGAGTTACCTAAGAAGTGAAAATATCTTTAAAATTTGAAAACATATTTACTCAGACAAAAACAGAGCAGTCACTAGTAACACACTTATACTATACAAAATATTAAAAATTTATTTATGAAGTTCTTTAGGCATAAAAAAAATGCCAACAGAATTTTGGGTCTATGTTAACAAATAAAAAGTGCCATTAATAAAATAAATACAGATAAAATAAAATGTACTATTTCAAATTTTTAAATTGTCCTAAAACATAACTGTCTGAAGTAAATAATAAGATCAATCTATTGTATGTTTGTAGCATTTGGAAAAGTAAACAATAGCAGAAAGGGTGGAGAGAAAGGATTGAGAATATACTACTGTTAGAAGCTCTGTGTTGGTCAGCTTCCCGTTATTATAATATAACAACACTGTCAGATAATTAACAGATACAGAGAAAAGGTTTACTTTGGCTCACAGTTTTAGATATTACAGTCCATGATCAACTAACTTCCCTGTTCTTGGACCAGAGGCAAGGCAGCGTAACATGTAGCAGTTTATGGTAAAGGAAAAAGGAATATCACAAACTAGGGAGTAAAGAGAGAAAGAGGACAAGGGAAGTCCCACCATCTCGCTCAAGGACACATGCCCAATGACTTGAAGGTTCTCACTAAACCTCGAGGTTCTGCGCCCTCCTAACAAGGCCTCTTAGAAACAGAGCCCTCAACACATGGACCTTTGAGGACATTTGAGATCCAACCTATAGCCAACTCCTTACAGTGCATGAAAAATGAAACATTATTAGGTAGACTCTGATTAATAAAATATGTGTTATAAAAACTAGACGAGTCACTGAAAATTATTACATCTACAGAATCCCAGAAAGAAGCAGGAGTAGCTGTGTTATTCTTAGACATCGTAGACTCCAAATCAAAACAGATCAGAAGAAACAGGGATGGACACTATATATTGGTAAAACGAACATCCAAATTGAAGAGCTCAGAATTAGAAACATATATTTACTCATTATAGGTGAACCCAATTACATGAAACAAAAACTATTAGACATGGAAGGTCAAATAGATCCTAATACAATCATATTAGGGAAATTCAATACCTTAGTCTCACAAATGGACATGTCAACCGCCCGCACACACACACACACACACACACACACACACACAAATCAACAAGGAAACATGAGGGCTAAATCACACCATGGAACTAATGGACTTAGGAGATACAGAGTACTGGATCCAATGTCAACAGAATACTCTTGCTCAGAAGCACATAGGACTTTTCCAAAAGTAGACCTTGGACATGCTTCAATAAATGTAAAAGAATTGAAATCATTCCCTGCATACTTTCAAATCATAGTGGAATGAAACTAGAAATCAACAGCAAAGGAAACTACTTGAACTCTACAAATGCATGGAGATTAAATAATATATTATTGAACAAATGATGGATTACAGAAGAAACCAGGAAAGAAATAAAATGCTTCCTAAAGTTAAATGACAATGGAAACACATATTATAATTTATGGGACACAATGAAATAGTACTAGATTTTAATATATAGCTATAAATACACATATGCAAAAAATAGAACACTCTCAAACAAATAGTCAAATGATGCAGTTCAAAATCCTAGAGAAAAAAATAACCAACCAAATCCAAAAGCAGACGAAGGAAGAAAAATGTAAGAATCAGAGCAGAGGACAAAAGGAATGGCACAGTGATAAAAGCACCTGCTTGGCAAGTCCAGCGCCCTGAGTTTGATTTCCCCAGCTCCACATAAACCAGGTATGATGGTACACCGCTGAAATCCCAGCACTCAGGAGGCTGAGGCAGGAGGATTTCCATGAGTTCAAGGCTAGCCTGGGCTACACAGTGAGTTCAGGACCAGCCTGGACTACAGAGCAAGACCCTGTTGAGAGAGAGAGAGAGAGAGAGAGAGAGAGAGAGAGAGAGAGAGAGAATCAGAGCAGAGACAAGTGAAATTGAAACAAACAAACAAACAAATACAAAAGATCAATGAATCAAAAGGTTGGTTTTTCAAAAGAATAAATAAGACTGATAAACCTGTAGCCAAACTCACCAAAGGAAGGAAAGAAAAAATTCAAAGCAATACAATTTGAAATGAAAAAGCTGAAATCAAGACAGACACTGCTGAAATCCAGAGAGTTATGAGAAACTAACTTGAAGACCTATATTCCAACAAATTCAAGAACCTAGAAGAAATGGACATATATGATATACCAAATTGAACTAAAAATATATGTAAACCCTGACTAGAGCAATATCCAGGGATGAAATTGAGGCACTAGTAATGGCTAAAAACAAGTATAGTTCAGGAGCTGATGGACTCACTGCAGAATTTTATCAAACTTCTGGGAAGAGTTAGCACCAATGCTTCTCAAACTCTCATAAAATTGAAAGAGTGAATACCAGCCAGCTACTTCCTGAAAGCAAATATCACCTTCATCCCCAAACATACTAAGACCCAACAAAGAGGGAAAACTACAAGCCAATTTCCTTAATGAATATAGATGTGAAAATCCTCAATAAGATACTTGCAAACAGAATGCAACAAATTATTAAAAAGATCATATACCATGACCAAGTTGGTTTCATGCTGGCAATGTAAGGATGGTTCAACATATGTGAATCAATTAATGTAATACACCACATTAACAAATTCAAGGGTAGAAATCACATGACCATCTCAATAGATGCAGAAGCGTTTGACAAAATATGATAGCCCTTCCTGATAAGAGCTCTGATGATCATAGGTATAGAAGGATCTTATCTGAAGTTGATAAAAGCAATTTATATGAAAATCTAAATCTAATGGGGCAAAACTCAAATCAGGAAAAAGACAAGGGTGTCCACTCTCATCATTGCTTTCAACATACTGTTTGAAACCTTAGAGCAATAAGATGAGAGAATGGAATAAAGGGGATGCACATAGGAAGGGAAGAAGTCAAACTGTTCTTATTCATGGATGACGTAATTCTTTACATAGAGGGCCCCAAAAATTCTACCAGAAGACTCTTAGAACTAATAAACAAGTTCAGCCAACTTCCAGGATATAAGAGCAGCACACAAAAAAATCAAGAACTTTCCTCTATAGCAACAATGAAAACATAGAGAAAGAGTTTAGAAAACAATCCCATTCACAGTGGCCTCAAAGAAAATTAAATACCTAGAAAATTAACCTAACTGACAAGTGAAGTCCCTCTAAACAGAGAATGACAGTACTCTGAAAAAAGAAGTCAAAGAGAACTTCAGAAAATGGAAAGACATCCCCTGTTCCTGGATAGTCAGAACCAACATTGTCTAAGTGATCATACTACCGAAACTGATACACAGATTCAATGCAATCCCAATCAAGATACCAACAGTATTTTTTGCAGAACTACAAAAATGACCAAAAAATGTATATGGAACCAGAAGAACAACCAAAACAATCCAATGCAACAAACAAAAAAGCATGAGGCGTTGCAAGCCCAGATATCAAATTATATTACAAAGCAACTCTGACAAAAATCACATGGTATTGGCATAAAAACAGATAGGTGGATCAGTGGAATAGAACTGAGGATGTAGAAACATCTCCGAGTATCTTTGGCCATCTGATTGTTGACATAAGCACCAAAAACACACGCTGGAGTAAAGATAACCCTCTTCAACAAATGGTACTGGGGAAACTGGCTAGTCACATGCTGGAGAATGAAACTAGATCCACATCTTTCGCTATGCACCAAATCAAATTAAAATGAATTAAAGACCTAGGCATTAAAATGGACAAATTAAACTTGCTGAAAGAAAAAATAGGCAAAATCCTTGATGACATAAGAATAGGCAAGGATTTTCTCAAACACCTAAAGCATATGCAATAATACCAAATATATCAAGTAATATCAAATATGCAATAATACCAAATATCAAAAGCTCCTACACAGCATAGGAAACAGTCAACAGAGTGAAGAGGGAACCAACAAAATGGGAAGAAGTTTTTGTCAGCTACTCCTCAGATTGAAGACTCTATCTAGAATACACAAAGAACTGAAAAAAATTATATACCCCCAAGACAAAAAAAATTCAGTCTAAAACTGGGCAGCTGAAATGAGGAGACAGTTCTCAGAAGTCTGACTGGCCAGTAAGTACATGAAAAAAATGTTCAGCATCTTTAGCCATCAGAGAAATGCAAATGAAAATAATGTTGAAGTTCCATGTAGCTCCATTCAGAATGGCTGCTATTAACAACAAATTCTGGTAGGGTTGTGAGAAAAAGGAACCCTTTACAACTGGTACAACCAGTAAACTGGCAAACTTCTATGGAAAGCAGCATGGAGATTCTTCAGAAGGTTGAAAATAAATATCAAATTTGACTCAGCTATACCTGTCTGGGTATCTTCCCCAAATAATTAGTCTTTATACAAGAATGATATATACGTACCCATGTTTGTAGCAACACAATTTATAATAGTGACATCTTGGAAGAAGCTAATATGTCCAACAACAAATGAATCAATGAAAATGTGTTACACTCACACAATGGAGTATTCCATAAAGAAAAATTTGAGTCATAATAGATGCACCTTGAGATGGGTATGCTGAGTGAAATCAGACAGAGAAGGTTAAAGATTATAGTTTCACCATGTGAGGAAACCACTCACATTAAGAAAATAGTAAAAGAGAGATAGAAGAAAGTGAGAAGATAGACTTTGTGGATAGAGAAAGGGAATGTGTAGGGACTCAGGGGCTTAGAGGAGAAAATGGATGTGATATATATATATATATATATATATATATATATATATATATATATATATATATATATATGGTACTGGCTGCAAAGGTAAAAAAGAAACTTATAATGCCACAGAAATTAAGGTGACTACTTCAGTATTGGAACAAAGACAGAAGACAGACCAATGTTATCCCAGAAGAGAGGTAGCTGAGTCAAATGAAACTGGATAGTCAAAAAGCAGGCCCACACATATGTGGGCGGTTGATATTTGACAGTTAAGAAGAGCCAACGTGGAGAAATTGTGTAGAAAGACCGGTCAGATGAAAAACAAGAAGAAGAAGAAGAAGAAGAAGAAGAAGAAGAAGAAGAAGAAGAAGAAGAAATTAGGTCCATATATTGTGCCTTGCAGAAAAAATTTATTCCAAATGGGCCATAAACTTAAATATAAAACCAAAGGTTTTCAAACTTACAGAAAAAAAAGCACGAGTCATTTTCATTATCCTGAGCTAGCCAAAGTTTTCTAAAATATTACACCAAAATCACGATTCAATAAAAAATAAACCAAGGTGATCAGCTCCCAACCTAGGTGACTAAGAAGCCTACTGATCTATTCCTTGGTGAAAATGAAAATGTTGTAAAAATCCCACCATCCAAAGTGGATGTGATTCTCAGCACCAAGTCCTTAACAAATTACCATCCAGTCACAAAACAAGAACTTCTGCTGAGAATGGGAAGAGTCTGTGGTATTTACAACAAAGTGGCACATATTGTCTGCCTTCCAAAGGCTGTTCCAGACTGTTGCCGTCCCTAAAGGGCCGTCTCTCCTTAGCTCACAGCTAGAAGGCTTTCCTCCAGAGGGACAAGAGGTGAGCGTTTCTTATCCCATCCCACCTTCCCATTGTACACGGCAAATACCAAGCAAGTTTGATCAAGAAATGGAGGTGTCATTGGCTAGAGCAGGTCTCTGCTTTAATGACAATGGAAGTTAAAACCAAAGTGACAGCGTGGGTATACAGGCAAAGCTTTAATTGGGAACTAAGAGAGATAATAGGGAAAGAATTTGACCTTGAATGGATGTGAGTGGCACCCACTGAAGAGGATCAAACTCTCTGCCCGTAAAAGAACAGAGACCAGTTTTATGGGTGGCTGGTGGGTGGGGTTCGGGCCAGTCATTATCTCAGCCCTGGTTTCTGGAGGAATCCTGTGTTTGGGGGTGGGGTGAGCCATTCCATTATCATGAAATGATCATCTCTGTGGTGGCTGCAGTCACATGAAGCTCTGTTTTTCCTGGATCCAGGCGACTACTCATTCAGGACAAGGAATGGGGACTTCTAGGCATCACTCTAAAGAAGGGTCTGATATTAGACATTGTAAAAACTGTTAATTGGATATTCTCGTAAGTACTGAAAATAAGTTACTCTTATCTTTGTGTTCTGTGTCTTGAAGGGGATGAGATAAGCTGGAGAGATCTAGGGCTCATAAACTTTGCTCTGTTAACTTTTAGATAGATATTTCCTAAGTGACTAGCGTGTCCATTACATAGATTTGAGAAGATATTGACTCAGAGTTTCACAAAATAAAGGTAAGGCTTTGTTCTGATTTTAATTACCTATTGGATATTTATTTGTAGGCGTTAGCTAAGTTTCACAGATTTAAGTAAAAATCACGCTTAAGTTCTTGTTTCAGAAAGAAAACAATTTGTGTCTTTAATGAGTAACAGATTAAGAGTGCAGCAATTGTTTTGTCCTTCATCTCATTGTGGTCATTAACTGTGCTATTTCCCCAGAAAGATGACTATTTAATTTTAAGGAGAAATGGACAAAAATCTGTCTTCTGCTTTTTTAAAAAAAGGTGTTATTATGAATTATTTTACTCTGTTTATACTTCCCGGTTGGGTATTTAAGTTAACCTCCTTTACACCGTTAAGGCCAGCCATGGGTCTTCAGGGCCACATGAGCTCTGGGCCCCGCAGCTCTCTTCCTTTACCAGCTGTGTGACCTGCCAGAATGGGTCAGGGTTTTATTGCCATCTGACTTTCCTGGAAGCTCTGGGGACATTACTGTCTTTAATGACCCTCCTCTGTGTGGAATGCACATTGGCTGGGTTGGTCCCTGGCCTCAAGAGTTCCCAAAATTTCTCTGCTTGGGAGATTAGGTGACTCGCCAGAGTTGTAGGACTCTTTCAGAGGGATCCTGTCATCTCTTGAGTCCTGGCTGCCTTTGGATGGCAAGAGCCAAAATGCAGGCTGTCCTCTTAGCCCTTTTATTTTTCTTAGCTTTGGTTTCCAAGCCTCAGTTGTTGAATGCCTGAAAGTCAGTTACTCTGAGGTGGGCACCGTGGGTCCTAATACAAGTTATAGTGATTTCCTCCGCCTCGTGGGAGTCAGCGTTTACTCTCCCTCTTGTAGAGGATGGCCTGCTAGCCTAAAACACTGCTCAGGTTTCCTGTTAGAAGTTCTCCTCCTGAAGAATGTTAACTGACAGCAATTACAAAGTTTCACAAGAAAAATGTACTGTAAAGATAATAAGAACAAAACAAATAGTTGACGTAATAGTTTAAGAAACATAATAAGTCCACTTTTGTCAGAATTAAGAGTCCTTTTAAATAGAATGTACTTGTTTACAGATGTGCTCTCTAGATGACTAATACTTAATCCTTTCGTTGCTGGAGTGGCAGTGCCTGGAATGCAGTGTTTAGGCTTGTCTAATTATCATAATACAATTAGGAACACGTAAACATAATGGGCCTGGAAAAGTCTATTATTATTACAAACAGTTCTACTGTGGAAGCCACCAGTATGGAAAGGTGTTTCCTAAGCCTTGTGTTTTAGAAGCCTTGCACGCTTAGGAAACACAAATGCATTTAACACACAAAGAAGCCATCCATAATTAGCCTTATAGCTATGTAGAAGTCATTTATGCATTAAGTTAGCTTTTACTTTTGAAGCAAGATTTAGAATCTATAACTCTAAGTTTTAGTGTAACTAAAATTATATGAGTTTCCATTTCATGGTTCTACAAAGTCTTACAGCACTGACAAAAATCAGAGGATAGCTTTATGTCTCTTACAAGCTCAGGAAATAGTGTTAATGACCACAAATAAATTTACTACCTCATGTCCAAGTGTATCCCATTTATGCAATAATAAACTACTTATTTATGCTGAAGCCAATAGGTGTAGGTCACTATTTCTTTTTTATGGCATGACTGTGCAAATGGCAGGTCTACCCCACCTCAGTGTTACTGAATATATATGGCAGAAATGCCACAAGTTTCACTACTTTTTGTGTTTAAGGCCAGACACAATACTACAAAAGCGAACATTTACTGTTTATGGTGCACATGCCAAACACATCTTTAGTTTTATGAACTTTGCACATTTACATGGCATATTTATTTCCAGATACAAAACTTAAAATAATAGTTTTTTTTTCTTTCCTGGTACTGTTATGATTTGGATCTGAAATGCCTTCTAGAAGCCTTCTGTATTTGGATATAGTGGGATACCTATGGAACCATGTGCTGTTAAGACGTGGGGCCTGATTGGAAGGGGCAGAACATGGGGGCTTGACCCAAAAGGAGCAGATTACTGGGAGAGGAGCTGGAAGGGGACCTCTACCCTTCCTCCCTCATTTGGCTTTCTGTCCACTGTGCTGTGAACAGCCTTTCTCCGGCTACAGTGTGGACTGTGACCTTCTGAAACTGTGAGCTAAAATAGATCTATCCTCCCTTAAGCTGTGGATGTCGGGTATTCTGCCCCAGGAACAAGAAAGTAACTAAGACAAGTACTGAGAGCTGAACCCAGGACCTTCACATTGAATTACATCCTCTGCACATTTTGATGTTTTTGAGTCAAATTCTTACTAAGTTGCCTAAGTGGGCTCAAACTTGCTTCCCTTTCCACAGTGCTGAGATTACAGGTCTGTGCCACCAGTCCTGACAGTATTTATGTTTTGTTTTTAAAATACTGGGGGTCAAACCCAGGGACTTGTGTGGTCTAGGCAAATACACTACCTTTAAACCATAACCCTAGCTCTGTTGTTCATTTAACCAGTTATAAAGTGATTTTAGGGGCTAGAGGAATAGTATGGTAGTTATAGCATGTGCCTAGCAAGCACTAGGCCTTTGGTTTGATTCCTCAGCAGCACACACATCAGGTGGTGGCATATGCCTGTAATCTCAGCACTCAGGAGGCTGAAGCAAGAGGATTGCCATGTGTTTGAGGCTGGCCTGGGCTACACAATAAGTTCAGGACCCTCCTGAACTACACAGGGCAAGACCCTGTCTCCAAAAAAAGTGATTTCAAGAAAATTCTTTTTTTTTTTTTTTGTAGTGGAATTGAACCTATGACTCTCCTTCATGCAGAGCTATATGTCCAGCAGTTTAAAGTTTTTCAGGAACATATTTTGAGACAGTGTATAAGGTGCTAAGTTGCCCAGGGTGGAGTTGAACCTGTGATCCTCCTCAACCTCCCAGAGTACTGGGATTATAGGCTTGCTCCACCATACTCAGCTTCAAATGTTTTTTGTTTCTTAAACAAATGTTTAAATAAGCTAGCTATTACTTTCTTCAAACTTGTTTCTGTTTTGTTTTGCTTTGTTTCTCCTCAGTAATAGTTTCTGTGCCTCTCGTCCAGTGTGGCGATGCACCCCACCTTTCCTCTTCAGACTCTAGTCTCCTGCTGTCTTGATTTTTCCTTCCTTATCACGAAACTTTGCAGCTGCCTGTTTGTTCTCTCTCAGGCTGCTATTTCCACGTTCGTCCTTTCCCTCCTATCTCGGGGCTAGGGCTGAGCGTGTGTGATTCAGCTGTAGACAATTTGCCTAGCGTGAGGGAGGTCCTGGGCTTGATTCTCCAGCATCACCCAAACCAAACAAATACATGCACCCCTAAGATTCTTTGAATATTAATATATGTGACGCTGGTTGTATACTTTATTGCTAGAGTGCTTGCCCAGCATGTGTGAGGCTTTTGATTTGACTCCCAGCAGCACAAGGGGTGGGGGGGGGGGGGGGGGGGGGGGGGGGGAGGAAGCGGGGAAGAAAGAGGAAGTAAAAGAAGACAAGAAGAGATTAACTTAGGGCTGTCATCTTCCAGACTCCTACTCATGGGATGGAAGTTTTGCTTTGCTTGTGGTGTGTTGAGAATACAAGAGCTTTAATCACTTTTCCCTGGTTTTTAAGGCAGAGTTTTTGAGAGGAAAGCCAGTTACTGTAGGCTGCTGCCTCCCCCCACCACCGCCCCCCGTCCCCCCACCCCCCCACCCCGCCCCGTCATGTGCTTAGTTCCCAAGGCATGTCAGTCAGAGAGAAGCTCTTTGCCTTGAGTGTCACATTAGATTTCTTTTTTTTTGGCCTCTGGCAGGAGGAAGGAACTGTAAAACAGACAGCTTTCTCTGTCTTCCCAAAGGAACTGATTTCGTGTGTAACATGGTGAGAAGTTTAAACCTAAGGATGCTCTCAAGAACTTTGGAGTTTGTGGTGAAAAACAATTAACAAGAGAATTATGGATTTAATGAGCAGAAGTACTGCAGTGTATGATGGCGAGATTACAGGAGAGAACTGAGGGAAAAGACAGCTGGGAGAAACTCTTCTGAGCTGCAATCAATCAATCAATCAATCAACCAGGGATCATAGAAGCTCGTCCTTCAAAGAGATCACAATGTAATTGAATGAATTACTAGAAAAATTAATACTCCAGGGTATTCTTCAAGCAGTAAAGTAATAGTCCAGCAATTATTGGAGTTTATCAACTGGATATAATGAGAGATAGAGAACCCTATAGAGAACCCTAATAATACCAAATTGTAAAGGAAGAAGAAAAAGCTTATTTATTTTCAAAATACATGAACTTTTGCATGCACAGTCACAGGGAATCCACAAAATTTCACTAGAACTAGTTCAGCAAGTTTATATAATACAAAATACATAAAATTCAATTGTATTTCTATACACTTTAATGAACAATCTGAATGAAATTTATAAGACTTCCCATTTTCAAAATTCTCAAATAACAAATAGTAAGAGATCAGGAGCACAGCTTAGTGGCTAAAGCACTTGTCTTGCAAGTGCAAGACCTTGGTTCGATTCCTCAGCACTACATCAGCTGGGCATGGAGGTGCAGGCTTGTAATTTCAGAACTCAGGAGGTTGAGGCAGGAGGATTGCAGTGAGTCTAAAGCCATCCTAGGCTCCGTAGTGAGTTTAGGACCAGCCTGGACTACAGGGTAAGACCCTGTCACAATAATAATAATAATAATAATAATAATAATAATAATAATAATATACTTAAGAATAACAAAAAGAAATATAAGATTTCTACTCTGAAAATTTTAAAACGTTGTTGCAAAATTGAAAAAACTATAAGTAAATGGAATTGCATCCTATTTATCAGAAAAGTAATATTGATAAGTTATTAATTCCTTTCAAATGAGTCAACAGAGTCAATTTTATCGTAATTGGAAATTCAATTGATTTTTTTTGTAAAAATTGGCAAACTGAGTCTAAGAGTCAGTTGGAATTAAGAAGTGTCCAGAATAGTCAAAACTATCATGAAAAAGGCCAAGTAGGGTAACTTATGTTTCCCAATGTTAAATTTTACTATAAAGCATCAGACTCAAGTTAGCATTAAGATTAATAAATGGGCAGGCATACAGATCAATGGAGGAAGATTGATAACAAACCTATACACTTAAAGTCAACTGATGTTTCTATGAATGTGCTGAGACCATTCAGGCAGGAGAGGTGGGAGAATAAATAGTCTTTTGAACAAATGATACTGTAAAGATTAGACAACTGTGTGAAAAAAATTAGTTTAGACTTGTGTCTCACATTATACACCAAAGTCAACTCAAAATGGGTCAAGAGTTTAAATATTAGAACTAAAGCTATAAAGCTATTACATGAAAATATGTGTAAAAACCTCTGATTGATTCTGATGTGACACACAACAAAATAGATAAATTGAGTGTCACTGAACTTAAAGAGACTGTAGGCCTAGGGGAATAGCTCAGTGGTTAATGCACTTGCCTAGCAAGTATAAATCCCTGAGTTCGATTCCCCAGTGCCACATACGCAGAGTCTGGAGTGCATGTTTGTAATCCCAGTTCTCAGGAGGCTGAGACAGGAGGATTGCCATGAGTTCAAGGCTAGCCTGGGCTACATATTGAGTTTAGGACCAGCCTGGACTATAAAATGCAACTTTGTCTAAAAAAAAGTCTATTGTGCTTCAAAGGACAAATGTATAGAATATGAACGTATCTGTTCTCCAATATGAGAGGAAATTGCTAATATGTATTTGATGAGGAATTGGCATCTATACCATATAAAGCTCACTTATAAGTTAAAAAAGATATCATCCTACTTAAAAATGGGGAAAGGATGTGGATAATTCACAAAGAAAACATCCAATGGTCAATGAACACATGAAATGATCCTCAGAATCATTAGTCATCAGGGACATGACTGTAAAAAATAGTAACTGACAAAACATAGGCAAGGATAAATCATTTTGAGGAAATTTTATCATGAAGCAAAAATCTTATGAAACATGAAAGAATAGGAGCTTTTCTATCAAGTTCTACTCAATGTCTAAGGAAAAAATAATGGTCAATCTTGTATAGAATGTTCAAGTTACACTTCTCAAGTCATTTTGTGGCTTGGAATAGCACTGGAATAGAAATCTAACAGAAGCAATTTGAAAAGCACAATTTACGTCAATCATATTCATGAGCATGGATACAAAGACTCAAAATAAAATTCAGCAAGATATAAGAGGCACAATATATCTACTAATCTGACTTTAACAGGAATTAAGGATTAATATTAGAAAAGCAATGCATTTTATTATATTGACATTAATTTATATAAGATTACCCATAACATTATTTTATATTAGCATATATGACTAAGAGGCTAATAATAAATATTTAAAGTAATACAAAATTTTTGAAACAGTTTAGCATACATACAATTGAAAGGATAATAATAAAAATTTTTTCAAGTAATACAAAATAATCATTTGAAATAGCTTAATACACCTGGGGATAGAGAAATAGTGCAGCAATTAGGGTACTTTTCCATCAAGTGTAAGGCCCTGGGTTCAATTCCCTAGCAGCACATAAGCCAGGTGAGGTGGTTCACACCTGTAATCCCAGCACTTGGGAGGCTGAGGCAGGAGGAGTGCTGTGAGTTTGAGATCAGCCTGGGTGACATAGTGAGTTCGTAACCAGTCTGGACTACAGAGCAAGACCCTGTCTCAATATGAAAAAAAAGAAAGAAAGAAAGAAAGAAAGAAAGAAAGAAAGAAAGAAAGAACTGACAGAAAAAGAAGAGAATCTGACACATTGTTATGATGATACATTTTTATCACACTAAGGATAGAGGAGAATACTCTTTAATATAATAAAGAGTAGTTATAAGTAGAAGAACTACAGTCAGCATGTGACAGAAACACTATCACTTTGGGGACTAGTATGAGTTAATGACAAGACAGATTGTATATATGGGAAACACTGGAAGGAAATTATAAAAATTAATCAAAAGCTAGTGAGTTTGATTTAAAAAAGTAGATAAAATCAATTGCACTTAAATATAAAGAAAATTAAAAAGTTTAAGATACTAGAGATTGAATTTTAAAACAATATACATGACACAGGTGTGCAAACTGCAGTTCTATGTTGTGATCAGCTCAGTGGCAATTCAGGAAGCCCAAGTTTCATCTCTTCAAAGATAACAACTGTGTAATGCGTGGCCCAAGATGCTTTATGAGGACTCCTCAAACCAGTCAGAGCACTCCAGCAGCCTCAGCGCCTAGAACAGGCACACCAGAAACAAGCAGAGTTACTTTGGTTTGTGTGTCTCAGCCCATCCTTTAAGCCAGTAGGATAGTTTTTTCCTGGGCAGCCAAGAGAAAATGAACAGCTCACGAGGAACGGAGAAGAGTGGAATATGCAGACAGCTTTGGCTCTTTTGGGCAGGCTGCTAGAGAAATTGTTTTCTGAGCCACCTAACTTCTGATTTTTGCCATATTTTGGGACTGTGGAGAATCAAGAGTTTGGTGCTTGCTGCATTGCCGGAGAGCCTGTATTACTGATGGCACACAACAGAGGGAGCAAGCAATTCCCTAGCTCTGAAAAGGGGCAAGAAGATCTCTCTCTCTGGGAAATTATATGCACAATACTAGGGAAAATGCATCACCAGGAAGGGTGTGAGAGGCTCCCAGAATCACTGACTGGACTGGCCGGTGAAGATTTGGCTCCCAGTAGGAAACACCCAGGAAGACTAGAGAGGTGTCTATTTTTTCACATGTACAAAGTCCAAGGGTCAAAAAAATTTCAAGGCATATTAACAACAACAACAAAAGCCCAGGGAAATATAGCCCAATCAAAGGGACAAAATAAATTTCCAGAAGATTGCCTAAAACACAGCTCAAAATAGTTGTCTTAATGAAATTCAGTGTGTTATTAAGGAAACAAAGGAAATCCAGTAAACAAAAATCAAGAAAAAGATGCATGAACACCATAAGGATATTGTAGAAGATAAACTATAAAATTAAGTAGAAATTCTAGATGCAAAGAATAAAATAACTGAACTGTAAAATTTACTGTAATGCTTCGGCAGAAGATATGATAAGTAGAAGAAAGAAGCAGGGGCTGGGGTGCAGCTCAGCCATCATAGCATGTGCCTGGCCCACTCAGGGCCCTGAGTTTGATTCCCCAGCACCATGTAAGCCAGGTGCGGTGCCACAAACCTTTAACTTGGGAGGCTGAAGCAGGAGGATTGCTGTGAGGTTGGGGCCAGCAGCCTGGCTACATAGGGAGATCCCATCTCACAAGAAGAAGAAGAGGAAGAAGAAGAAGGATGAGGAGGAGGAGGAGGAGGAAGAGGAGGAGGAAGAAGGAGAAGAAAGAGGAAGTGGAGAAGAAAGAGGGAATAGGAAACAGAAGAAATCGTGAAATTAAAAAGAAGTAGTCGTTTGAAGTTATGGTTAGAGGACCAAAACAAATAAAGCAAGGTGAAGACACCCTGAGGAATTTATGGAAAACCATCACACAAGCCAAAATACATGTTACATTAGTTTTAGAAAAAGAAGAGAAGAGGATAGAGAGTACATTTGAAGAAACAAGTCCTAACCTTCCCGAAACAAACATAAAAGTATATTTAAGATCAAGAAGCTGAAAGAATATCAACTAGAACAAAACTAAAGAGACTTATTTTACCAAAATGCACTATAAGCAAACAGTATAAACTCACAGAAGAAACCTTAAAGACTGCCAGAAGAAAAGCAACTTTTTTTTAAAGTATGAAGGAGCTTTCATAAGATTATCAACTGACTTCTCAGCAGAAACATTTTATGCCAGAATGGATTAGTTTTAAAAAATCTGCTGATGAAGAATATTATACCCAGCAAAATTATTCTTCAAAAATAAACAAATTTGAAGTTAATCACCACTAAACCTTGCTTACAAAACATACTAAAGGGAGATGCTAGGTAGAAGTATACAAAAATATGAGTCTTTCTGACAAATGTAAAAAAGTAGAATCCTGTCATGTTGTAATACTTCTATGTAAATAATTTTTAATCCTGCATAAACTTTAAGAGATAAAAATATAACTTTGAGCTTAAAACTATGCTAACGAATACAGGATGTAATTTGTGACATCAGTAACAAAGGAAGAGAACGTAAAGGGATAAAAATTCTGTGTAAGTTTTTATCAATTAAAGAAAAGATGGTTATATCTCATAAGATGTTTTTACCTGGTGCCTAATGGTAGCCACAAAGATAGTACCCATATAAGAAACACAAAAACATGTGTGAGATGAAAGTGTATTACGCAAAAATAAAGCACAAGGGATGTCATTAAGATATGAATAGGAATGAAATAACTACAAGACACAGAAACCAATTCAAAAAGTGGCATTAATAATTCTTTTCCAGTAACTACTATTTATGTATATATCAAAAGATATAGAGTGACTAAATGGATTTTCAAAACCTCAATCTTCACTCAATTTAGATATGTGAATGTACACAGGCTAAAAGTGAAAGCATACAGGAAAGATATTTCATAAAAATAGTTACCAAAAGAAAGCAACGGTCATCATAGTTTTGTCAAAAAAGGCTTTAGGTCACAAACTGTCATGAGAGATCAAGAAGAAAGCACAAGGACAAGGGGACCAACTCACAGGGAAGACATAGAAGTTTCATTCGTACATGTCCTAAAAGCACAGCACTCGAATGTGGAATAAATATTGAAAGAATCAAGAAGGAGAAAAGGCACAACTAAAAAGACATTTTAATATTCTGCTTTCAGTAATTAATAACCAAACAGAGGATCAATAAAGAAAATAAATACTTCAATAACACTATAGACCAATTGAACTTATAGACATATAAATAATATTGTATTCAATACCACAAGAATAGAAATTCTTCTCAACCTCTTAAGAAACACTTTCTTGAAGAGATCATATCTTGGGTCACAAAGCAAGTCTTAAATATTTAGAAAATTTTAAAACACATTTTAAGTATTTTTTCTGACCACAATGAAAAGAAACTAGAAGTCAATAAAATCACAAATATGTAGAAATTAAATATCACACTCTTGAGCAGTCAACGGATTAATCAAGAAATCACGAGAGAAAATAAGATATATCTTGAAATAAATGCAAAACCTCCCAAATATACCATACCTTTTGGGAATCAGAAAAAGTAGTAGTAATAAGAAAGTTTATAACAATACACATCTGAATTAAAAAATAAGGAATAATTTCAAATCGACAACATAAGTTTACATCGGAAACAGCTAGCACAACCTAAAATGGAAGTAAGCAGGATGAATAAGATAATAAACATTAGAGAATAAATGAATAAAATATCAAAGAAAAAATAATTTAAAAATTGAGTTGTTTTTAAAAAAACAGAAAATTATTAAGCTTTTAACCAGACTAAAAAATTGTGCCAAAAAGCTTAAAATTTTCCCTCAGAGATCAGGGGAAAGAACTGAATATAGAACTGGAAATTCTAACCTCAGAGAATAGGAAGGAGAAAGGATTGAAAGACATTCAAATTATAAAGGGAAGAGCAAAATGATCTCTGCAGATGACATAACCTTGTAGGTGGAAAACGCCTAAAAATTTCACAAAACCCCATTAGAACTAAAAATTTCGGCAAAGCTGCAAGACAGAAACTTGTCCTATAAAACTGGGCTTCATGCCAATTTCTGAATAATTAGAAAAGAAGTAAAAAAATGCTATTTTCAATAGCATAAAAATACTTAGGAATAAATTTAACCTTGGAGACGAAAGATTTGGTGAATTAAAACATTGTCAATAGAAACTGAGGACACAAATAAATGGGAAGGGTTGGAGTTGTAAATCAGTGACAGAACATTTGCCTAACCCGGGTAAAGTGTTGAGTTTGGTCTCTAGTACTGCAACAAACAAACAAACAAACAACCAACCAAACAACAAACAACAGCAGGAAAGACATCTAATGTTTCTGCATCAGAGGACCTAGTACTGTTAAAATATTCACATTGTTTAAAGCAATGTATAGATTCAGTACAATTCCTATTAATATATCAATGTATCTTTTTTTGCAGAAACAAACAAACAACCCCCCGCCCCCTTTACATGGTATCTCAAAGGATCCTGGAAAGCCGAAACAATCTTGTAAAGCAAATATAAAGCTGGATGTCTCTTACTTTTTCTAATTTCTAATTATATTACAAGCGACAGTAACCAAAACCATAATTAAATATCAAATAACCCCGTTTGGAGGGGTCACTGTGTAAAGAAATATAAATTAACAAATGTTTCTGAGAATGTGGAAAAGGTGGAACCTGTGTTCACCATGGACATGTAAAATGCTACGGCTGCTGTGGAAAATGGTATGAAGATTTCTCAAAGAATTAAAAAAGAGAATTATCATATGATCTAGCAATTTCTCTTCTGGATAGAAAGTCAAAGGGATTGAAAACAAGATCTTAAAAGACTTGCACACTCAGGTGTACCCTAGCATTATTTGCCATAACTGAGATGAGAATGACTTACATTCCATGGACAGATGAACCAACAAGCCAAATGTGCTATATACAAAGAACAGAACATTATTCATCCTTAGAAAAAAGGAAATCCTTCCAGATGCTATAGCATACACATTCAATTTTAAGGGCAATATGCTAAATGAAATAAGCCGGTCACAAAATAACCAATGACTACACTTATATGAGGTACCTAGAGTCATTGGGCAGTAGGAACAGAAAGCAGACTGGTGTTTTCCAGGTTTTAGGGTGATGGACACATGAAATTTGGGTCTGGAGTTTCAATTGCCAGACAAAAAGTTCCAGAGATTTGTTGCACAGCAAGTGCACATAGTCTAGAATGCAGTACTGTTAGGGTTTGGATATGGAGTTTCCTCCAAAGGCTCACACATTTGGAAGACGTTGGGACTGTGGGGGCTAATTGTATTAATAAATTAATCCACTGAATTCCTCTGCTGTAGAAAAGTGGGGACTGGTCAGAAGGGGCCAAACACTGGGGCATGATGAGAACGGAACAGATCCAGGAGCAGGGTATGACCTGGAAGGACACACCACCCTTGCCAGCTCCTCCCTTCCCTCTCTCTGCTTCTTGTCTATCACGGGGTGAACAGCCATTGCTATGCTCTTCTGCCATTGCCAGCTGCCCATGGATGGACTGAGACCTTCTAAAACTGTAAGCTAAGTTAAGTTGTGGCCTCCAGTTACTGTGTCACAGCAAGGAGAAAGTAGTAAGACAGAAATTGGTGCCAGGAGTGGTGTTGTTGCTGTGACTTTACCTGACCATGTGGTTTAGAAGCCTTTGGAGCTAGTTTGTGGGAAGAGTTTGGAAAGGTTTGGAGATGCCGGCTGGAGAAGCCTTTGAGTACTGAAAGCCATAGTTTTGAAAACATGAACTACAGATTCAATAACAAGTTGAAACCTTACAGTTTGGGCAACAGTGACGGTGTGCATCCCTTCTGACCATGTTTTCCTTCTCTTTTACACTTTCTTTGCACCTTCCCTGCTTCCACTATCCGTGACTCTTCCTTTTCTTAGCATTTTTAAGTGTCAGTTTCATACAATGGACACTGTCTTATAATTAGTCATTCATGTCTGGTTCATTTCACTGAGCATTGTTGACTCTTTCAAATGCTTTATATCTGTCTTTATGGCTGCCTAATATTCCATTATGTGCAAATAACACACCTCCTTGCCCTGTTCATGAGCAAGTAAGTTGTTTCCAGGGTTTGGCTCTTCTGAATTGAATAAACATGGATATGCATGTGTATTTATGAAAATGCCCTATAGGGGTGGATCAAATAAGATTTCTCTTTTCAGCTTTTTAAGGAATCTCCAGACTGCTTTCTATCCTGGTTGAACCAGATTGCAGTCTGAACAACAGTGCAGAAGCGTTCCATTTTTTCCACAGCCTCTCCTACAACTGCTGTCTTTGGAGTTCTTAATGTAGGCCATTCTCACTGAGATGAGATGAAATCTCAATGTTATTTTAATTTTTATTTCTCTGATGGCCAGTGATGTTGAACACTTTTTCATGTGCTTCTTAGCTAGTTGTTTTTCCTCCTCTGAGAAGTTTCTTTTTATTTCTTAATGGGGTCACTTATTTTAGGGGTTTCACCTTTTTGAGTTTTTCATATATTCTAGATATTGATCCTCTGTTTGAGGTATCCTTGGAAAAAATTTTCTCTTCTTTTGTAGGCTGTCTCTTCATCCTATTGTTTCTTTCACTGTACAAAAGCTTTCTAGTTTGATGTAGTCCCACTTGCTTATTCTTGCTGTTATTTTGTGGCGTTCTGCTCTGGAAAGCCTTTCCTGCTATTTTGCTGAATTTATTTATTAGTGCTAAGAGTCTCTTGGCGGAATTTTTTGGGTCTTCAATGTAGAGTGTCATGTCATCTGAAAATAAGGATATCTTAACTTCTTCCCTTATGATTCATATTCCTTTTATTTCTTTCTCTTGTCTGATGGCTCTTGTCAGAATTTCAAGAATTATGTTGAGTAGTGGGAGTGACAGAGGAACAGTCTTGCCTTGTTCCCTATTTTAGGGGAAGTGTTTTCAGTCTTTTCCCATTTAGAATGATGTTGGCAGAGGAGTTGTAAATAGTTTGAATCAGGTTAAGGTACGATCTTTCTATTCTTGTGTTCTTCAGAGTCTCTATCATAAATGGATGTAGGATTTTGTCAAATGAACTTTTTTGCATCTTTTGAGAGGATCACATGATTTTTATCTTTGCACTGTTAACATGGTATATTTCATTTATTGACTTGCATATGTCGAACCATCCCTGAATCTCTGGGCTGAAGTCTACTTGGTAATGGTGTATAATCTTTAAGATTTTCTACTTTATGTTGGCAAGAACTTTATTGAGTATTTTTGTGCCTTATATTTATAGGGGAGATTGGCCTGTAGTTTTCTCTCTCTCTCTGTGTGTGTGTGTGTGTGTGTGTGTGTCTGGTTTTGCTATTAAAGTTATGCTAGCTTCAAGAATGATTTTGGCAATTTGCTTTCCTTTTTAGTTTCTTGAAGGAGTTTGATGAGTATGGGCATTACATCTTCCCTGAACTTCTGCTAGAATTCTGTGTGAATCTGTCAGGTCCTAGACTCTTCTTAGTTGGAAGTGTTTTTATTACTTCCACATTTTTGCACTTGGATTGATTTTTTTAGGTGTTTTATTTCTTTTTCCTTCAATTTTGGAGGTTGATATGTGTTCAATGATGGGATTATGTGAACTTGACTGAATAAGGACCCACACTTCCATTAGGATTAGGATTTGTCAACCACCCTAGACTGGGGTTTAAGAATTTGTTGGGATTAGAGTGTGAGTGATTTCTGGGCTGGCCAATGAGAGAAGAGCACCCACCCAGATGTGGGAGGGCCAACTGGAACTCCAACGGTATAAAAGGGAGGAAGAGAGGGACAATTGTTGCAGCTCTCTCTCTGGGAAAGCTCTCGCCTTCACAATTGTCTATGGACGCTGGATGCCGCAGATCATCAGACTCGTTCCAGTCTCGACTTGTACCTGTCTGTCTGTTGCTGCCCTTCAGTCACTGATCTTCAGTCACCGATCTTCACCTGAGATCTACAGCAGATTCTCACCTCACCAGCTGTTCTGCAGTCCCTGATGGGAGATCTACTTCGCAGCTGAGCAGCCATCTTGGACTACCTCTATCATTGGACTTGTAAGCTTTCCTAATAGACCTTTTTTCCTAAGATCTGTAAATTCTGTCTTTTGAAAGGAACCCAAACTAATACAATATGCATTTAGGAACTCATTGATTTCTTTATTTATTAGAGTGTAAATTTTCAAAATAATTTCTTAGAATTTTTTGGATTGCATTATTTTCTGTTGTAATTTTACCTTTTTCATTCCTAATTCCACGCATTGACATCGGTTTCCTTTTTCCTTCTTTTTTTGGGGGGATTAGC